>VZTN01018150.1:195022-214146 GCA_013400515.1 Erpornis zantholeuca
AAAAAAAAAAGCAACAGACCCTCTAACTTTACCCTCTCTCTCTCACAGGAAAAAGTAAGGCCAGAGCAGTAGCAGAAAAAAAAGAAATGCTGAGCTACCCAGTGCTGCTGATGGTAAACCTGGCTAGAGGACAGAAAAAAAGAGTTCTTTTCCTAAACCTCAGAGTTGTTTTCCTAAAACTTGACCTGGCAAAGTCAACTTATTACTGGAGGTTATGCTACAGCTCTCTGTGCCGGAGCTTACTGTACAATGACTGCTAGTGCAATTTACTTTGTCAAGCATCATTGTTCGGAGTTTTTTTCCTCAGCATTTACTGGATTTCTCTGAAAAAAGGACAGAAATGTGACCAAGGCAGCTCTTCTCACAAGAGATGCTGTGTGGGCAGATGTATTATATCTACCTTGTATCTACAATGCAGAATTGTCAAAACTTTAGACTCTTGGTAGAAAAGAGTTGTTGGGTTAGACATATTTTTCAACTTGAAAAAAGATGTAAACAATAGCAAGTGAATGTTGGGAAAAACCTTGCAGCCCTCTATATTAGCTAGGAGAAATCATCAATTAATAATCTACCTGGAGCCTTAGTCTTTATATTTAGTGTGTCTCTATCCTGAGACATGGCTGCAGCTCGTGTGCTGTTTTTGCTGGTGCTGCAAGGATTACCAGCAGACCATCTGTTCAGCCAGTGAGGAAAAACATGTGATTGACAGGTACCACTGACTTAAGACAGACAGCTCCATTTGCTGCTGCCTGCAGAGTATAACTGTGTGCTGAGTTCCTTCTTTTTTCAAGTTGTAAATGAAATACATTCACTCTGAGGTGATAACAAGTGGTTGTTACAGCTTGTTTCTCTGACATGTGTTCAACCACTATGTGCCTGTCTTTCTCCTTTGCCATTTACTAAAACCTGCAAAGTTGTAAGTCTAATCTCTAAGCTGGCACATGCTGAAGGGATGAGACACTGCAGATATCTGAGGGCAGATAATCCTGTTTGTCTCCAGAACTGTGGAGGCTGCAGGAAGAACTGGGAAGCTGCAAGAGGCCCGGACATTTGTCCGTCAGTGTAAGGACAAGCAATCTTTATGTTGTTGTCATTCAGCCCAATGTCTGGGATTTGGTTTAGTTTCATCATTAAATATTACTGGTGCTTTTCCAAGAAAGGTCATTGTAAAATTTGATTCAGGAACAGCCTTTTTATTTCTCGATGTGGAGGCAAGTTGTGCTCTACTTCAGCACTCACAGCTACCATGCAGACAACTGTCAAGCAAAGGAGAATCTCCAAAATGAAGATGAAGCTGCTCAATGGATTTTCAAGGTAAGAAAAAAATGCAGGATTGGTTATCCAAATGTCCTGTAGGAGGGGATGAAATGGTATATCTGGAAAGGAAGAGAAAGAAAATATTAATGTCATGAGTAACTGTCGTAGACTGTTTATCACCAAGACATCGTTTTTCACTTAGTTTTCATTTATTCCTGAGCCTCATCCTCTGCCCTCTGTTCCTCAGTGTGTTGCAACCACAGTGACAAAGGAGGTGGTGATCCACTTTCCCACTGTCTGCTTTCAAAGAACATATTAAATACATCCATCTAACTCACAAAAATTATTCATGTTTTGTGAAGTCAATCCATTGCTGAAAAAGTGAGGGAAAATATGTTGCATCATGGTGTTTAGAACTGGTCTGCAGTTTTTACTCATACTAGGTCAGATGGTTTTTATTGATAGTTGACCAAAGAAGATATGCGAAAGAAGCAAACACAGCATAATACTGAAGTCTATTAGGCAGTTACAGTAAATCCCCTTTAGTGAACCTTTAGAGTATTCCTCAATTAGAAACAACAGTCTTGTATCTTCTAGATTTTGTCAAGAGCCTGAAAGCTGCCTGTGGGGGAGAAGCACACTCCTGTGCAGCAGAGCAAGAGAGACAAGTGCAATAAACTATCTTATTAAAGCTTTGGGGCAAAAGTGGTGCACCCTGGTGCATGATAGGGGAAAGAATGTGATAGCAAAGTCCCGCACTGTTGGAACCAAAAAGGTTGTCTTTTTTTTAGACTTAAAACCAGCTAAAGCCTCCAGTTGAGTTCCTTGGCAGGGTTGGTGAAAGACAAGTCAAGGGAAGAAGCCATTCCCAGTTCCACATCTGCATTACAAAGATTCAAGTTAAAGCTAGAACTGACCTCTCTGTTGCATTTCCTTAGCCAAAGCAGATCTGTTTCCAACTTGAATTATAGGAATGCACTCACTAGAAATCCTAAATTACTTCCATTGCTTTTGCAGAGAGGAAATGCTCAGCCTGCTTTGCTGCTATCAGAAAACTGTTCCTGATCATGAACAAAGTACACTCTATTCAGAATTTCATGTCATTCTGTCTTGTTATCTATCTAGTTATGGCACATGACCCTGGGGACTTCTTGACCCTCATGAAGGCAAAAGGGGTTCTTTCATAGGCCCAGTGGCTCCTGAAGTTAACTATTGACAGTCATAGTTTCTGAAACCCAGATACTGAGTGCTTCATAACTCATGTCCCCAGTTATTTCTTATTTAGCCATCCTTTAATTCACTCCAGGTGAATTGTTCCCTTCAGCTTGCTGATTGCTTTTGCAGATATCATCTGAGTTTGTAGTTTGTTGCTGAGTCTCTAAGATGGTGCACAGGACTGCATCAGCAACCTCACAGAGGACAACTTATTATTTCTCTGTTCTGCAAAGGATTTACCTACAGAGGGACATAAATGCCACTGGAAGGTTCAGAGCCAGCTACTGTCCACAGTTCCTTTAATGGCACTGCTGCCATCTTCCCTTCTCCTGCTTGCTATCTGTCCCATTTACTCTCTTTAGTGCTTTTGTTTCTAAATGCTGCAGCTCTACTGGTGTGTCTCTCTCTGCTAGCAGAGACAGCCTGCAGGGACTGCCCAGGGGATGCTCTGTAACCACTTATTGAGCTCAGCTGAGTTGAAATTGCTGTGATGTGGAAGCTCAGGTATGAGGCTATGTTCTCTGGGGGAACGTCTCCAAAACTTCATAAACCATATCAGCAAATGATCCTTTCACATATGTAATGTAAGCGATGTTACTATAGTTAATGAGTCTACAAGGATTCTGTTAGTGATAGGAAGTTAGAAAACTTACCCATCTAGAAGTGTGTACAGCCCTGAGGCTGGGAAACTAAAATAAATTTCAGGCTTTACTTTACATGGGAGGGAAATGCCTTTCTCTTTTACTGATAGGGAACCATGGCACAGAGGGTTTACATGATTCCCTAGTAGTATTTAGGAAAATAACTTGGAGTTTGTAAGGTTCAAGATGAGTTTGTCACTTACACTTCCAGAATAGAGGAGATCACATCAAAACTTTTTTTTTTTTTCCCAAGTTCTTTTGGTAAAACATTTCTATATGTGACACTGGTTGCTATAGGGAGATTATGTTCTTAGACCTGTAATTTGTGTGACTGACAGGGTCCTCGATCAGACTGATTCCACAGTCCTCATTAATTCTCATGTTCACTTCCACTTTAGATGAGATTTCGATTTTGATACTTCTCAGTGTGAGTGGTGGCTGCTTCTGAGAGCAAGCTGACATCTAATTCAACATGCCAAAGAATAAAAAAGCCAAAATATCAAATAAAGTTTTCAATAAAAAACCCTAACGAACTGAAAACCAAAACAACAAACCTAAATATTTTAACAGAACACTTGAATTAGGTTTATTAGTTTTATAGAAACGTTGTTGAAAAGTGGTAGGCAGAGCATACAGGCCTCTTAAATTCCCTTCATGACATTTAAATTAACTCAACGACTTGTTTGTTTGCAATCTCCATTTGCATTGCTTTAAAAGCTTTTCCCTCTGGCTTGTGTGCATCTTGATTTATAAAAGTGTTAAAAAGCAAAAGTGAATAAACTGCTTTTTACCAGTATCAACACAAAGATACAAGGACTTTCTTAACCCAGAGCTAACACAGACACATTCATGTGTGCTTCCAAGGAGCTTTTTGCAAGGAAACAAAATAAAACACCCCAGAAATGTTACAGTGCATAGGGAGATAGTGTAAGGTTTCAAATATGTCACAGTTTTTTTCTATTGACAAAATTTAGCCAAAGTCCCGTTCCACAGAGCTCACTGCTATACTTTCCTCAGAAGAGGGTGAGAATGTTCTCCACAGGGCTGCCACATTTCAGTTCATGTCCAGATTACACCTGGATAGGACCTGTTTCACTTTTATAATATAATTATAATATGTTATAATGTTATAATATATATGCTGATTTCTAAGCATACAGTCTCCAGATTTGGTTGGGTTTACATGAACAATACTACACCTTCAGACAGTAAGTGACTGCATAAGTGCAGATAGGAGAGCAGTATCAGGGCTCTGAGGGCACTAATAAATATTCATGGCCCTGACCAGCCTCAGCTGGGCCTCCAGCCTCACCAACAGACCCAATTTAAGTTTTGCCCCGAGGGCCAATTTCCTTGAGCTGAGCCTGAATGCATGCAAGTCTCCAGTCAAGTTACAGCCATGTGGTGGAGCCTCCTACCCTGGGCTGACTTCCTGGCTTTTCCCTGTCAGTGTGGGCTTGCCTGGTGATTGTGAGACCTCATCTTAAATCTGATCTGAGGACTTCCACCTTGCTGTGATATTGTCTTGTGATCTGGATCTTTCTTGAATTTGCCTCCATTTTCATTTTGCCTTGCTCAAGTAGTGGGGGGTGGGATGTGGGATACCTTTGCTTCCAGCTCACTTTCTGTGAGGGAGCAGCCCTGTTTTGATAGGGATTCAAGCAGAATCCTTTCCAGCTTCTGCTGACATTTGCCTTACCTGTAAGGGCTTTCTTTCCTCCCCAGGACATGGAGCAGAGAGGTGAAGGAAAGCATAAGTTAAGTGAGAAGGTATGTGCCAAGGAGGGGCAGAGAGCAAGTATTAATCCTCCTTAAACAATAACCTGTAGGCTGAGGCACTGTGATACCCTGGTTATACCAGCATGGCTTTTCTGCTTGCCAAGTCCTACCCATTTGAATTCCATATGGGGGACCAGGCAGAAATGGAAATGGCCTCGAGTGTGCTATCTGAAGGAACAGCCCAGGGAAGTAGGGCATCCTTTATCCTTCGTCTAGCTGATCTCAGCTCTGCAGGAATCCTTTGGGATTGGACACGTCCAGCATCATTCCGTGAACTGCTTGAAATGTGAAAGTGGGTCATGACCATGCATAGCTCACCTAAATTATTTGGCAACTGCTTTGAATCCTAATTTTTTTGATAAAATAGGAATCCATTCACAAACAACTCCAGAAAGGTCAAAAATCATAGAAGTTGTTATTTGCAAAGGAAGACATGCCAGCTGAATAACTGCACTGCTTTTATCCAAGTACTCCAGTGTCTTCAGCTGATGAGTGCTGTCAGTCATTAATTGCTATTGCTCTTAGCAGTCCCTCTGAAGACAGATGTTGTCTTTATCTTTCATAAGAGTAGGAAAAGTCCTGGTATTAGTAAATATACTCACCCTTTTCAGTCAATATAATCCCTACCAATCAGGAGTGTTTATTTGGTGCACTATGTTTTTCATGATTAGTCATGATAGCAGTTGTATGTCTGAAAGCTTGTGACTGTCAAAGGGAGTTGAGAACAAACCAAGCAGTAGCTTACACCAAGAGCACACTCCTTCTGTTCTTCTGAACAGGTGTTGTGCATAGTTAAACAGGCTGAAACATAATTTAATAGTCACATTTTATCTAATTCTTATGTTTGAGATGGGCTGGGGATGCAAACTTTATGGCTGTGGATTGAACCATTTTCAGATGCAGCCAGCATTCTTTGTCTATGCCAAAATAGTTATTCTTACACAGCAGATGTAAAACTTGAGACATGTTTGATGTTCTGTTTTATTCAGGAGCAATGTTTCAAAGGGAGACAGAATTCTGGGAGAGATATAGGAGCATTATGGGGCATTTAGGATCACCAAAATATGAGCAACTAGTCAACTTCTTTGATGGTACAGTATACAGTTGAATAGGGAAAAGAGTGGGTATTTTGGCAAATAGTTATATATTAAGATAATAAAGTAAAATCATGTGCACTTAGTTTTACAGGTAAGCAAAATTATTTCTAGAACAAGCTGGAGAACATCATCTCTCTGTGATGATCTCTGGTGGTTAATTTTGTTTTCTATACATGTATCCCTTTATAACAATAGTATATCCTGTCCCTGAAGTGCTTTCACTAGTTAAGAAAGAGCTACTGCACATTTTTGCAGAATTTTTGCATTTTGTATTAATCCTTATGAGGACTGCAGCTGGGATAAACCTAATTTTCCTCCTAGTAGCTGGTATGGAGCTGCGTTTTGGATTCAGTGTGAGACTAGCATTACTAACAAACTGAAGTTTTAGATGTTGCTAAGCACTGTTTGCCCTGAATCAAGGACTTTTCCATTTGCTGTGTTCTGTCTGTGAGCAGGTGCACAAAAAGCTGGGAGGGAGCAGGGCCAGAGATGTGACCCAAAGCGGCCAAAGGGACATTCCATACCATAGGGTGTCGTGCCCAGTATATAAACTGGGAACACTTGGCCAAGAGAGGCCAGTTCAGCTCTGTGGGTCCTGCTGGGAGCAGTGTAAGTGCACAATGTGCTGTGAATGGAGCAGCCTTCAGCAGACCTAGCCTTGAAAGATGTGCAGTGAGCCACTGACTTAGCCTTTGTCAGTGGATGGAACTCATTTTCACCACTTGCTGGCTACCCCCGGGCAGCCTTGCAGAGATCTTTCATGGTGGGTTTGGGGCTTTCTTTCCGTATTTCCTCCAGATGTCCATAGTAAACTAGTCTGCTCCAGGCAGCTCAAACCATTAAATAGAACTCCTTTTAAAACATTATCTTTTAATCTTTAGCATTATGCATGAAAGTAAGAACAGATGAATTCAGCTTGAGCAAGAATTATTCTACCAGACAGAAAACATTGTGGGCTTTTACTGTGGGGGTGGTAGGACAGGTTGCCTAGAGAGGTCTTGAAGTCTCTGTTGTCAGAGATATCCAAACCCTGTACAGCAGAGATTTAGGAAGTCTGAGGAGCAAGAGGCAGGACTAAACAATATGCAGAGGCCCCCTTTTAATCTCAACTCTTCTTTGAAACAAAGAGCTCTTCAAAGAGTCTCTCTTTTTAAATTGTTCTGTAATTATATGGCATAATAATATTTTTAATTCATAAATTCTTTTTCTTTTTTTTGCATCCAGGAACACTTTTCAGAGGATAGCTGGCTGTATTGCTCAGCATTGTCTATGAACCAATAATAGCTGCATAGACAGCAATCAGAGGACATTCTTTTGTGAAAGTTGTCAAAACAATAATGTACTCCACATTAATGGGTGTATTACTTGCATATTAATGATGTGCAAATTTTCTAGTCCTCATAGATAATTTTACTAATTTGCAATAATGTTTTTCTAATTTAGTGATTTACATATTTTACTATTGAAATAGTCCTAAAGCTTCCTTTTCACGTGTGCACCTTTGAAATAGGAAAAATGCAGATTCCTGGGCTGATTAAGATATTACTGTCAGAAATAATTTAATGAATATGAAAACCAAAAGGCCAAGTGCTTTTACACTAGTTCTGGATTTTTTTCAGCAAAACAATCCTAGACTGACCTGAATTACAGAGATTGTTTTTATTAATGTAGAATGACCTTCTTTAGGTGGAACAAAATGTCATGCTGATTGATAAATAACCTACTCAGCCTAAGTCTAAATCAACTCACTTTAGGTATGTGTAGCTTCAGATTTACAAATACATTCATTTACTATATCCTTTCACCAGTAAGAATTAACAATTTCGATAAAGGACACTGGGAAAAGCAACATTTCTCTGGAAGACTACAGAGCTGCCTTCTAAAAAAGGCATCTAGTTTGGGTGTCTGGGTGTCTGGGAGCCAGAAGGAATTTACCTTTACTCCCTGATATATCTCTCACTCCATGATATATCCAGGCACCCAAACTGATGAAAGTAAATGACTCCCAGTAAAATAAAAAATAAAAATTACATACCTTTCTGCATCACCAGCCCAGAATAATGCAATTGGTGTTGCTCTGACTTGCAGTTCAGCCTGGGTGCCATGATATGCTAGAGATCACCTGAGCACACCATTCCCATTGTGCTCTGATTTATTTCAAATACACCTCATGTCTAATTGAAAGAGGAATTGGTGTATGGGTTTTATTCAGCCCATATTTCTCAGGGATTTCTGAGTGCTAGAGGAATCCTGAAGTACCAGATTAGCAAATCCTTCCAGTGACCAGGAGAATTATGTGGGGTGCAGTATCGTGGTAATCAGAAGGCTAGAGCAGCTCTCCTAAAGACAGGCTATGAGAGTTAGGGTTGTTTTGCCTGGAGAAAAAAGGGTTCCAGGGAGACCTTAGTGCTCACTTCCAGTTTTAAAAGGGGGCCACAAGAAATCTGGAGAGGGACTTTTTACAAGGGCATGGACTGGCAGGACAAGAGGAAATGGCCTGAAACTGAAAGAGAATAGGGTTTAGACTAGATACAAAGAATTCTTTACTGTGAGGTGGTGAGGCACTGGAACAGGTTGCCCAGAGAGGTTGTGGACACCCCATCCTTGGGAGTGTTCAAGGCCAGGCTGGATGGAGCTCTAAGAAACTTGGTCTAATGAACAGGGTGTCCCTGTTCATAGAGTGTGTGGGGGGGGTGGGGTGTGGGAATAGATAATTTTTAAGGTCTCTTCCAACCCAAATCATTCTATAATCTAAGATTATCAAAGGTGGTTCTGGGTGGGAGTTTTAAATTATCATCTGACATTTTCTGCAAGGATCAGCCTAAATATCCCTGCCTGCTGTTTAAATTCATAAGTCCTTGCTGTATATACTGTGAGCATGAAGAGTAATTTACTCCTTCTCCTTGCCTGTTTGTGTACAATGCATGCTACCCAAGATGCATTTCCCAGGAGTGGTGCAAACACACAAAAGTCATGATTTCCACACATGCTTTTCCACGGTAATTTCTTTCCAGAAAAATTTCAAAGACTCTACAGGAAAATAAATGTTTATTTCAAGCCTTTTAATACTTACTCAGTCCTACATTTGGAGGCCCCTTCCAAGCAATAACAGTACAGTTTTTAACTCCCATTTCTTGCATCCTTACATAAAGCAGCTTCAACCAGTCAAAAGAGAGATACAAAAAGAGATCAGAATCCTATCACAAATATCTTAATTCCAAAGTCCAGCTCCATGTTGCTAGCTGACAGCTAGGTGCATGTTTCTGAGAGGAGGTCAAAGCCAAAGCCCTGCCAAGCCAGGAAATGCAAGGGAGACACCATCACTCGTCTCCCAGACACTACATGGGAGATGAAAACACCTAGTTTATGTACAAAATAAGTAATTGTGTGTTTCTCCACAAGCAGAAAAATTTAGAACTGAGGCAGACAGAACATTATTTTTCCATCAGACTCATCCAAAACATGAGCTGAGGGATAACACTTGAGAAATGGCAAGGATCTGTGAGTGGGTGACCTGGTGAAGCCTGGCTTGCAGAAGATCCATACCTGCTTACTGACAGTTCTGGATGTCTCAGAAGGCTTGGCCTTCCCCAAAGCCCCTCTCTGTCCTAATGCTGATTCCAAAACTTTCAGGAAATTAGATGCTGAGATCTTTAACCTAACAGATATTTATTCTACCACCTTCTGTGGTTGGAAACAGATCAGGAGGCTTATTGCCTTCAATATTATACTTTTAGTGTCATTCTCAAAATAAAGCTAATTTAAAATACCATATCAACTGTTAAATGTAAGAACAGGCTACAATAAATCAGGAGCTGCCTAGTGATGCCTGCCAAGCAGCAGCTGATTGTCTCACAAAATGTCACATCATTTTTTTCTGGATCACTGTAGCAAGCACTTAATTACTTTCACAAGAAGGATGAAAATATTTCCAAAATCCTAGAGATGTCAGGTCTGTGCTGAGGAACTCATACAGAAAAGGGGGGAAAGGCTCAATTTTGTTTTCTTATGCATTTGGTTCCAGTTGTGAACACAGCTTAATTTCAGGAAGTAGCTGTGTTTTTTCCTGTGACATTTTGTGTGATTTACTCTAGGACTAAATAAAGAAGAAAAGAGTTCTTACTGTTCTGTTGACTTCACTGTTTCCTTTGAGAATAATCAAATTAAGAGCAAAAACAGTGGGTCAGACTTAAACCAAAATAGGATAAATTATTTGTTCTTGAACAATAACAATTTGTTATGAGAGACAGGCAGATTATATTATTTTAAATTATTAACTTTCTTGCATTGCAGTGCTCCATTTCGTAAAATCCATGCTCTTTTTATTACCAAATTAATTTGTTCAAACACAAGGACTCTTATGAGAGAGATCTTTTTGGGGGAAAAAAATCTCCTTTTAGAGATTCCATGCTGATCTTATAGTTTAGTATCCCAGAGAAGCTTCGGCACTCACACCCTTTGTGCCTTTTGGTGCTTGGAACTCATGCTCAGATTTGCAGAGGTGCTCAGACTGTGCTGGAGGAGTGGCTGTGTTGCTCCTCTCTGACCCTTTGTCCTGTTCTTTCATTTGCAAATTCTTGCTCCATTTACTGATTTCCATTACCCAGAATTCTGGATGGTAATACGTGGGTCACCTACGACATTTATATTCAATATGGGCTCTAAATAAGAGGGTTAAAGGCTGTTTCTCTGTTTACATCCTGGTCTTCTGACTGGTTTGGCATGGAATAGTTTTCCAGCCATAAGACTGACAAAGTGAGTCACAGCCTTTAAAAGCCAAGGACATTTCTTCCAACTAACATAACCTAATGTTCACTGAAATGTTTGATTCTGAAAAATGGTTGCTATTTTGATGAGAGACTAGTCTTCCTCACTGCACTGCATTTATTCAGTTCACTCTGACTCTGCAGATAAATGCATGTGCTTCATTTCATACAAGAATAGCATCTTCTTGGATGATTTACCTGGAAAACAGTGGCATGCACAGACTATAAAATTGTTTCAGACTCCCAAACCATCTATGCTCTCTCATTTATCCCTCTGGGTTCTAAGGAAGCACACTTTAAACAGGTTCTTACCAACCTTTCTGAATCATCGAGAGAAATAATTTAGAGGTGTTACAGATTAGAGAAAGAGGTTAGGCTATTGCAGACAAGTCAATATCTGTCCCACTTTGTCTTTTCTGTGTTTGGTCAGGAGGTATGTTTGAAATGAACTCCAGAAAGGAGGTTGGAAGGGGCATTTTGTCTGCCCAGGAGGAGAGCAAGGTCTTTCAAAGAGCAGTGTAACAGAGGGAAACAAGCCTCAAGTGTGGCCTTGTCAGTGGGTTGGTTTGGACAGTGATGGTACACAAAAATAGGTATATCCAAAATTCTGTACATCTGGAGTGCTGTTCTCCCTCTCTCAGGACAATTCTAGAATCCACAGCAAAGTGCAGTGCAGGGAAACATGATAGACAGGCCAGAGGAAAAGCCCAGCCAGCAAAATGGAGTGTCAGTTTCTCTGTACATCAAACAGGAGAAACATGGTTTCACAGGAACACACCAAGTGCCTCCCACAAAAGATCAGTAACTCTGAGTTAGTTTTTTGGGTTTTTTTTTTTTGCTGTTGTTTTTATTGACTTCTTTGTTTGTTTTTAGTTTTGTTTGTTTAAGGGGTTTGTTTGTTCATTTATTTCTTTGTATACTTGAGATCCTCTGTCTTTAACTTGTAACTCAGTATTTGTGGTGCTGAGGACACCTGGGAACTGATACCATCTGAATGCTGCTTCTAAACCTAAAGCAAGCACAACATTCAGCCAGTGACTCGGGCTGTCTGTAACTACAGTCTTTCTAATCTAGGCAGATACTCCTATAGGGGCAAAATCACATAAGGCATCTCTGAAATCAATGTTTGTAATATATTCTTCAAGGAAACTCCAGGCCTTTCTACTCACTTCCACAGGGATACTCACTTCTACATAACAGAGATAATCTGGACTCTTTAAAAGAGTATTTGTTTGGTACCACTGATGAATCAGTACACTAGAGATACATAACACCTGAAGTTTTCCCTTTTTCAAAGTATGTTCACACCTTATCCTCACTGACATTCTTATTAAATCAGCTCATTTTCTTCTCATCATTCATATGCCTTTTTTAAATGCTGAATAAATACTCCTGGTCACCATCTCGATCTAGTTTGCAATGGGACAAATACAGAGTTTTCTCTGCATGGCAGTACCAGCCTGCAACATCCTCCTTGATACTGCCCTTTAACCTCATACTCTTCAGCAGTCTCTCCCTGCCTGCTCTTTATCCTTTTGTTCTTCTTTTTCAAAGGAATTATAGTGTATTTCTCATTTCATGTTCTCCACCACATCCTATAAATGAGTTATATTTTCTCCCATTGGGCTTTTAACATGGTTGCATAATTTTTCAATTGATCCATATTTTATAAGGTCCAAAACCTGATGAAAATTAATGGCAGAAATCACAGTGTCTTCCTCAGGAATCTTGTCAAGCTGGAATGTTACTGTGCAGCCACGTTGTGCAACCAGGCTTTGAGACTTGCTTTGAACAACTCAACTGCTCTGAAACCTCGATCTGTTCAGGAACATTGGTTCCAAATTGCCCCGTTAATCTTCCTTCCTGGATCAGCTCTGGAATGTAACTACAAACTGCTCTGTAAGACCTAAAAATTGCAGTCATGGCAGTTTTGATTTCTTCTTTAATTTAACTGTATTATTACCTAGCAAGCAGGTGTGGTGAGGGTCCTGTGTAATAATTATGTTATGTGTAACCCAGAATATCAGGAATATTTCTGCAGGTCATGGTTGGATGGGTACCTCTTGAGTGACAGTGATACTATGAAGATATTTTTACTTTTCCTATCATGAAAAAAGAGAAATATTTTTCTCCGGTCGATCATTTAATTTCCATATGAGCAGAGAAGAGGAGCCCTAATAGCACAAGGAGGAATAGTGCTTTGGCTCTAATCTTTAGCTGTTGAGGATCCCCGTTCAAATTGTAGGCGCACAGTGACACCTTCTGGAAGCTTGTAATGAGCGTTTCTGAGCTGCTTCCTCCATCATCTGGAAACTCACAATTTTTGTATGTAGGAATGAATCTTTTTCTGGACAACATTTTGACCAGTTTGCTACTGGGTCTGTCATGTGGCTGGCACATACACTAACAGAACATGGTCGTGATGGAAGAGATTAACTTTCTTCTTAAGTCAAACCTGACCTTTAAGGCTTTTTTAATGATTCCAAATAATTCAAAGTTTATGGGGAAGAAAAAATAGAGGATAGAATTAGAGATGGATGCTAACCTCATGGTTTAAAACAAAATGTAGTTGGCATTATATTTTTATTATTTAATGTCATACATCAGGTGACAGGATCAGAAAATATAGTGAAGATTCAATTTGCCAAACATGAAAATTAAATGAATGACAGAGCTTCTTAGTGCCTTTGCACTTCAGCAAAGATTTCAATTTTTGTATGTGTCACGTTGCAGTTTCTGATTAGAGCTTCTCTGCCCAAGCCATCAGCTTCCTGGGTAGTCTGTCAATCTGCCAGAAACTCTGCATCACCAAGGATTTTAGCACATGAGTTGGGCCACAGAGCACTGTCTGAGGGCCCACAGACCCCACAGAACCTGCACCCATCAGCTGGACTGGGCCAGAATGAGGGGTAGAACCATCACTGAGCTGACTCTGATGCTCTGACAGCCGCCATTCAGTGCTTTTACTGGAGAATATATTCTTATTTCTAATATTGAATTCCATCTCAAATGTTATTTCTCTTTAAGTTTCCTCTGCCTTAGAAGTAACAAAGATGTGATATGTAGGAGTGGAAAAGTAATAGAGTTGTGAGTGGAGACAGTGGAGGCTTCCTGCAGCTTTGGAGCAGACACTGACTGATATAAATACTGAAGCTAAGGGTTTTGTCAGAACATACAATATGGGACTGGGCAACCCTGAGAAAATACAACACCCTAGAAAATGACCTCAAAGTGGTGAAATAATTATCAAAGCACTAAGTAGAGACACCAGCTGCAAAAAATTGTGCCTTCACCACAATCTAAATCAAGTGTAACCATTCCAGTAACATTTAAAGACCTATGTAATGCATACACAGGTTTTAGCACCAGATGTTGAGAGAACCTAATCCTCCAGCAGAAAGCTAAAAATCACCCTTTGACTGCATGAATGACATGACAGTGGGACTTTCACACTTTGGCTTACACGAAATAAATTCTATTGATTAATTAACACACCACTATCAGTGTTGATAATGACTCCAGTTTAGTCTTCCTCCCACCAGCATTGAACTTATTTTTCCTATTTGAAACCAACTACTAATAGATCCATGAAGAAAAGTCACTTATGCCTGTAAGAAACTGATGTTGAAAAAATACAAATGTATTTGGAAGTTCAGCAAAGCTGCTTCCCATAATATCACTGGTATTATGTTCACTCCAGAATATGGTTATTTAAATGCATCTTTTACTTTATTTTATTTTTAGTTTTTATTAAGGGATTAGAGAAAGAAAATACTAGAATACTGCTAGAATACTGATATATAAAGAAAATTGAAGTTCAGCTGAAGTCCCTGGAAACTCATTCTCCTTCTGAAAATACCTCCTTTCCCAGAAAAGCCTATCAGACTCCAAAATGATTTGTAACAAGTGCGCTTTAATGTCAGTGAAAAAGGTAAAAAGTGTCTTCTTACTCTCTGTTTGAATTGCTCCCTAATTCACTATGAATCAGCTCCATTCAATGGTCTAGAAACTCTCTTTTTAACAATTTAAGGGAGCAGGAAACACTGAAATAGACTAGTACACAGAAGCTGCCATACAAATGTGTATGACCTCTCCTTGGGCAGGGAGCAGAAGTTCAGATATGAGACCAGCAATCAGCCCTCACACCTTAAAGCCAAAGAGGCCCCAAAAGAGCCAATATATGCGTTATGTCACCCATTGACATGTGACTGCAGGAATGATGGAATACAATGTTACTGAAATACAGATACATGTTCTGAATTATCTTTCTTATCACCTGTTCTGAACAGTGAGAACAAAGTAAAAAGAAAAAAAAAAAGGTACTATACAAGTTTTCACTTTAAAAAAATAAAATAAATAAAAACAATAACCGATTTCTTCATTTCCACAAAGGCAAAATTAGGAAAACGTGTTAACTGGACAAGTTTGCAGAAAGAGGGAGGGTGGAGTCTAAGAAACATATAAAGGGCCAATACTAAATAACAAAGGTACCCTCATATAAAATTGTCCCTTTCTGATCTAGAATGAAAGAAAACTACTGCATCCTGGATAGAATTTCCTCCCAAAGGTTTATCAAGTACTTATGTAGTCTAATGAGAAATATTCAGGAAAGCCTAGTAAAGGGTGGGAGTGGGTTTTCTAATGTCTGTTATACTGGTAGATAATATAAATACTGAAACCAGGTCCTGATTTATTATTTACTTCATATGTTAACAAAAACAAGCTGCCACTATATGGGATAATTATATTGAATACACAGTTCACATGTAAGCTCTCAATTTTCCATAACTTATTTTTTGACAGAGAGATAAGTGCAAGGTTAAATACTCCCATGCCTTGCTGGATTGACGTTTTGCTTTCTGCCTGTCCCAGTGAAGTTGAATTAACCTGAACAAAGTAGAGCAGTAGAGGACCAAGAGTGAGGTGGCAGAGACATGTGCAAAGAAAGCTACTCTGATGACTGAGGGAATTTTCTTTCATGCATGAGAAATTCATTCTCACTTTCCTTTGGAGAGAGAAAAAGTTTCAGTCTGTGTCTCTCAGCTCTCTCAACTCTAAACCTCATTTCATCAAAGTCCAAGCCCTTGTTTATGCAGTTCTGTCTCATGCAGCTGGACATCAGCCTGCATCCATCATTCAGGGAGAAAGGAGGAGAAGATGACTGTGTTAACAGTTTTGTAAGGACTTTATGCCTCCACACCATTCAGCTGTTTCAGGGTATGGTTGTGTACTCATGCAATGATGCAGAGGCACCTGCCTACAGAGCGAAACAGAGTTGCCTACAAACACCAATCACGGGAAGATAGTTAGCTTAGGTGGCTTTGTTTATCCAACACCATTTATGCTAGGGAATGTAAATACCCTGGTTTTGTACAATACTACCCACTATCACTATGTGTCATGAATTTTGAAAAAGAAAAAATAGCCTTCTTTATTAAGGTGTTTGTTAAAACCATAGAATGGTTTGGGTTGGAAGAGACCTTGAAGATCATCTCATTCCAAACCCCCTGCCATGGGCAGGAACAATAGATCATGGCTCTCCTGAGACAAGTGGAAAGGATGATGGACCAAGAACCCTCCTTCCAATGGGGTTATACTCTGTCAGCATTTTAAACCAGAAATTGATCAAGCATTCCTGCTAAGATTTAGAAAGCCACCTGGGACCGTAATCTAGAGAGGTCTTAGGGGAGTCACACTTACTCACCAGTCTGAGAAGTGACTGCCTGTCCTGGTAGAGTGACTGAGAGCTGAATTCAAAGGCCAGTTGTGTTAACAGATATCTTGAGCTTTGTCTTAAGCCACATAAACGACCACCTCGGTACACTTACTGAGACTTTGTTCCCTTTTGTCTGCCAGGGAGTGAGGCTGTGTCATTTAATCCTGCTTGTCAAACCTGTAATACCATAGGTCCTGTCTGGGCCTTGGCAATTGTAGTTTGGCATGGAAATCTGTTCAACATCAGCTGTTTACTTTCTGCCACAACCGAAAAAAAGGGCAGATATTTGCAGAAGGCTCCTTGCCAACAGGCAGGAGCAATATTGGGTGGGACTGTGGGGTGGGGATCAACCTTTCTGGGTTTCCTGCTCTCTTGGGAACATTGTCCAGTTTCTGCAGTAGTTTACCTCTCCAAACAGACCTAAGGGAATTCTCTGCTGCTAAGCAACAGCAAGCTCTCCTTCTGTGTAGGAATGGCAGCTTTCCCTGCTGGTTTCAGCTCTAACGAGCACCTTCCCCTGGCATCAGTGGCACCACATCTGTGTTCTCCCATTGCTGTGGCAGTGCCTTTGGCCTTCAAGGGCAGCATCATCACTGTGGGAAGGGCTTTCTTCACATTGCGTAGGCTCCTCTCTGTCTCTTTGATATCTGGTTGTAGGCCAGAAATAGGTTCAATGTTTTGGGACGGGCTGAGCCTTGATGAAATAGTGAAGCCTCAAACAAAAACAGGTAGAAATCAATAATGGAGAAAGGGGAAGCAAAGAGGTGATTTTTGTCCGTTCCTGCTCAGGGTCCATGCTCCATCAAGGTGGCTCCTTCTTTTCAGGACAATGGCACTCAGCAAGGAAGGGCAAGACCACGCTACCCTGACACCCGCAGACCAAGGCCGGCCCGACTCGGCCACGGCGGGAGGCGGCGGGGCAGGTTCAGGACCCTGGACAGGTCTGGGCGGCAGTGGCTCTGCTCTCCGCTCCTCGCCGCCGCCGCAGCTCCCTCCGTCGTCTGCGGTTGGTTTAGGGTGGGGATTTTTTGGGAGTGCTCTTTAGGTGTAGGTTGTAAGTGGCCAAATTCTTCCCCGTGCTCCTCTGGCACTATGGCTAGCCCCGAACCCCAGTGGGCACTGGCGGGGCACGAGAGGCGTCCTCCAGCCCTCACCTAAAGGACCGGTTTAGAAAAGTTAAAAGACAGTGTACATAGGGACTAGGGGGGATGCGAGGGCTGCCACCACTCGAACCCTCATCTTAGCTCTGCGGCAGAGGGCCTCTGCTGGGCTGTGCAGGGTCCCCGCCTGCCCTCGGTGATGCTCATTTTGCATTTCTCTCTCTCTCTCTTCCCGCCCCGTCCCTCCGCTCCCACACCTCCCCCGCTCTCCGCAGACTCCGAGGCCTTCCAGGCCCCTCGCCTCACTGTCAGCTCTCCTCTCCAGCCCCTTCCTGCGGCCGGAGCTCCCTGCCCGCCGGCCTTGCCCGCGCTTCGTTTCGGCGCCCCGTCGAGACGCCCCGGAGCCCCGCTNGCGCTGCCCCCGAGCCTCCAGGCGCCGTGAGTACCGCTCGTGGGGCCGCGTCCACCCCTTCCTTCTCCTCCTCCTACTCCTCTCACAGGGAAGCCTCTGTCCTCCCACGTGCCCTCAGCCGGCACCGGCGTGGGAGTCTCGGGGACGCAGGGCGAGCTCCCGCTGCAAAGCCCCCGGGCGCCACAGGCGAAGCCCGCTGGTCCCCATCTGCCATCCCCAGCGCTCCCGGGTCCGATGGCTCCAGCAAGGCGGCTCCTGCGGCCGCCCTGCTCCGCTCCCGCTATGGGGGCGGGAAGGGAACAGCCCCGACGGCAACCGGGTGCCCAGCTCTGGGAACCGGGAACGCGCAGAGCGTTCACGCACCGGATCAGTCTGGGTTTCACGGGAAGACAGGGTCGGTCTGCCCGGGAACGGCGGAGGCACTAGCCAGCCGCAGTCGTCCCGTTAACCCTTGTCCCGGCAGACGGCGTCTGGGACTGCCCGGGGGTGGAGGCGGCGGATCATTATCGGTGAGAGAATCTCCTAAACGTGTCGGTGTTCCTAAGGGCGACGCTGCTGAGATGGTCACCCCGGAGGAGCAGGGTGAGCTCCCAGCCCGGCGGCACCCGGCACACGCCTTGCCCGGAGCGGCGCTGCGCGGCTGCCGCAGGCGTGTCACACCTGCTCCGCGGAACGGGAGAGCGAGTCTGAGAGAGCCGGGCGGCGGCGAGCCCTGCGCCGCTGGACGGCAGGAGGCGGCTAGGGGAGGGAAGACTTGTATCCCTGTAGTTGCTTAAAATGCGAGCATGTTCCAGCGCCAGGTTGACAAGCGCGGCTCTCCTCTAAGGCATCAGTGAGCACTGAAGCACCAGTACCGAGCGCCGCGGCGGCACCGCCGCCTCTCCAAGACCTTCCCACTCCCTCCCATCAGCGCGCACACACACAGGCACACACATACACACACACACACACTCACAGACACTCCACTCACACGCTCTTACGCCGGTCTCTCCGGCATTTCTCCCTGCGGCGCCGGTCCCATGGCTCCCCCCGCGCCCTCCCCAGTCCGCCGCCGCGGTGCGGGCGCTGCCGCGTTTAATCCCTTTGCAAACTGGCCCTGAGCCGTAGCGGCTCCCGGTGTCCGCCTCGCCAGGGGCGGCCC
>VZTN01018150.1:214322-239132 GCA_013400515.1 Erpornis zantholeuca
AGCGGTGGCCCCCGCGGCTGGGGCGGGACGGCGTCCGTGGCTGCCCTCCCCGGGAGGAATGGGCACAAAAGACGCTTTCCCCGGTCTCCCGGAGGGTCGGCAGCTGCAAGCCGGGAGTGCCCAGCCCTCGGGCTCGCAGCGCCACGTCCCTCCCCAGGGGCTCCCAGCGCAGAGCCCGGGTAGCACCGGGCTGACCTCGGCTTCGCGAGCGGGATCAGAGTCCCTCCCTGGGGCGGGATCGCACCCCGGGCCGCGCCACCTCCCTGGCCTCAGCGCAGGTAACACTTCGCCATGCGCTCAGGGACCCTTCTGCCTTGTCTCACGTGTGCGACCGAAGATAAGGCAGCATCCCTGCCCCGCCCCACCGTGAAAGGGGTCCCGCGGTGCGCCTGTTCTCGGAGCCCAGGGCTCCCCTGCCAAGTTACAGGGATAAGCAGCAACAGGCGAGTGCTTCCATAGAGAGTCTTCCCATATCAGCCTGCCTCATCAAGCATCCTTAGAGGAGAGAAAGAGCTCTTCCTGAGCTGTGTCATTAGGTAATGTCAGTGGGTAAGAAAAAGCAGGTAACAAAAATTGGACAAATGCAGAAAGTGAAATAAGATTATCCTTGTACACTCCAGTAAGAATCTACAGTAATTTAATACTGGTGTAATTTACTTGATGCAACTGTTCCATTATTTCATTTTTGCTGTTGAAAAATGTAAAATGAAAACTTTTCCTATGGCACTTGTCGCTATGACATAATGGCAAGGAGTCTCCTTGTACCTCTGTTGCACAAACAGAATGTCAGCACCCGATCCAGCACACTGCAGAGCTACAGACTGTGGAGGTAGTTACAACCACTGTCGTATTACAGGACCAGAAGCAGCAAACACCAGTTCAACAAATCAGTATCCGCTAGGAGATTCCTAGTTGTGGCTCCTAAAATTAGGAATGTCATGTTAAAATTAGGAGTGTCTCTCTAAACTCAGAGCCAACTGAATGTAAAACTAGCACTATGTTTCATAAAATGGTCAAAGGTAAGAGAACTGTTACTTTATTTTGTCTTTAATTTTTTATCTACTCCTCACATCAATACCTATTTTGATAGCTTTACTCTGGGTCTCAAATACTTAATCACGGAAGCATCATCTCAGCTGTTACACACCTGCTACCCCTTGCTTAGAACACTGAGCGTATTTCTGAGTGGGTAGTGATGTCTGAGGACTGAGCTCAAAGTACCAGAAAGGAGTTTTCAGACTACAGGGTGCCCGTGTCTCTTGGAGCTCGGGTCAGATGTTGATAACTTGAAGCGTTTAAGCAACTATCAGCACTCAGTCACTTAGAAAAATTCGTCCCATCTTTTTGTCACTAAGAAAAGTAACAAAGGAGACAGCAAGTCATGGATATACTCTGGAGATCTGACATTCAGCAGGAAGAGGGCTCTTTGCTAGAGATTCATTATTCCTCACTTGCCGTTTTCAAAACTTGTCAGAGCCAGGTGAAGCAAAGAAGCCCAGGAAGTGTCATGGCCAAAAAGAATGTGTGCTAAGCCAAATTCTGACCCTCCTTCAGCTTTAAATTGACTTTGGTGCTACTCCGCCTGGCTGACACCGCCGGCTGGCACTACAGCCGAGCTCACCAGGCAGAGGGTTGCTATCACAGTGCCTGCCCTGCAGAGCAGCCAGATGCCAGCGTAGTACAATCCGAAGTGAATCGCGACAATCGGAATCAATAGGAAACAGTGTGTGAATCACCGCTTAATGCACCCCAGGGTGAGTCATCCCGATTCAAACCAGCTTTCAGACCCGGACAATGTCAGTCAGCTTCTCACACAGTTCAATATGAGTCAGATCTCAGCATCGAGTACAATGTGAAATGAGTCACTGACTAATACAGCGCCATGTGCCTCCAGTACCCAGTGCGAGTTGTCAGAGCTTCTGTGTGATATGAGTCACTTCATAGTACAGTAAAATGGGCTTTTTGGAGGCCATTCATAATTAAGCACAATGCAACCAAGCGCTCAGGAGGAGATAATGGGAGTGAGCAGAGTAAACTGCTACAGGCACCAGTTTCACTGCATAGTACAGAGGTTTGTAAAATATTAGGATGAATGGTTTTTTAAATGTTGTTGTTTCTTTAAACAAGCTGCATAAAAATAACTAGAAACAGGTACTTTCTCTGACATCAGAGCCAGCCAAAGCAGGGTTGATGCAGTGGTAAAAGTCCCAATACTGGAGAAGCCTGTGGGGTTTTTTGTTGGTTTGTGCTTCCAAGAGAGCTGATCAGTCAGTGTGACTGACATACATCCACCAAGGCCAACCCCAGCTGCCACAGAAGACAAGGAAAGGGATGCTGACATCTTGTGCCATGCAGAGGAGATCTTGACACTGATTTAACTTAATTGCAGTTTGCAGTGACCTAGTTTGTGAAGGACTCAGCATGGGATGAAGTTATATCCATACTTATATTCATACTGCTCCACTGTCATAGCACCCAGCATCAGCTGAACAGAAACAACAGGTTGCTTTTGTTGCTTTTTCTATGCAACTGGTCAAGAATTCTCTCATGTGTTTCCTTATTACAGGGGAAATAATGACAGTGACCATGCTAATTATGTGTTTGAGTAACATTTTCAGTGAAGTCTTTTGTGATAAAGTCCACTAAAGAAATTCTTTATCCAGAGAAGATATAGGGCATCAATCTAAAAAAAAAAACAAACCAAAAAACCAAAACAAGAAAAACCACACACACAAATCCCACTAAAGCCTCAAGTAACTAAGTTTCTTAACAGGAAAGTCAGATTTTACTCAGAGAAAGACTTTAGTGCAGGAAGTTTTTTGGAGAGAGTAGCCTGATGTGGTGGCCAATTGGGCAGAATCAAATACCAAAGGAAAAGGAGCAGAAGACATCTAAGGCATTGGTAGAAAAGTACCTGTTACAGCTGACATGATCAAGGCACCATTACCTGTTACTATGTGGGTGTGATACACTTCCAGCCATTCCTTTTGAAACATGAAGGAATGCTTTAAGCTGGATAGATGAACTTGGCTCCTCTGAGCTGCTGCTCCTCTGGAAAAATAAATTAAGCAAAACAGGCAAAGGCACTCAGTTTCTGGACATTTGACACAAAAGTGTCCCAGATTTTTTAGTTATAGGGTAACACTTTCACTTGCAACTTTATCCACTTAAGCCTTTAACAGACTTGGGCAGTGACCTAAAAAGCTGGTTTATTCCATGTCCTGCCAGTCTCCTTTCTACTAACCTCTGTCTTGCAGCCACAAACTCTCAACCATTTCAGCCACCCTACCACAATATGCCAAATCTCCCAATAATACAAGATAACTTTCGAGGAGCTCTTGCTCTTAACCTACTAAGTGGGCAATCTGACAACTATGCCTAAAGCATGTGCATACATGTGGGCGAGTTCATTAACATATATTAGAATTCTTCCCTGTCTAAAATAGCACACTGCTGGATGCAGAAAGCCTGCTTGTCACATTTGTCAATGAAAAGGAAGAAGCACGAACATCAAGTTTCCTGTTCATATTTCAGCTGACAATGAATTGCCACAGGCTTCAGTGGGAGTTTGTTGCAGCCCCAAATATATCTGAATTGTTAAAATATAGATTCAGAGATTTATTTGGAACTTGACCTCAGCTGCAAGCCTCTTATGACATTAGTTAGATAAGAATGGAATCTCTTCTAACTCACTGGTTATCATTACTGGGAGGATCCAAAGACAAAGCAGGAATTGTGAGAGTTACATAACCTCACTTAAAGCTTGCTGATACCAAGAGGTGGCTTTCATTGCTTTAGCAGAGTTTTGGATCAGGCCCGAAGTATTACTGAAAATATGGACTATATGATCCACATCTATGCACTCACTCCAAGTGGCTGTCAGCTAGTGTTACAGCACAGGGCTTCTCAGGCTGTGGAGGTGCTGGGAAAGCTTCATGCTGTGGCCATGCAAATCAGGCCAGAGGACAAGCTAAAGGCTTGCTCACCTTCCTGACTGTAATGTGTACAAGGAGGAAACTTTATGTCTCAGTAATAAGGTTTAAGTAATAGAATCTTTGCACTTTGAGCTGAGAAAATGTCATTGTGTTTTAGCATAACATAGGGATAAAAGTATAAAGTTTTGTCTACAATCTTCTGTGTATTCCTGGGTTTGGGTTTTTTTTTTTTAATTTGGTTGAGGTTTTGTTTTCTTTTTTAAATTGACACTTGTGGCTTAGATTTTAAATATTCCTCCTTTGGGAAAGCTATTTTCTTCGTAGCCCACCTTTCTGCTGAGAAATTAGCAAATACTATAAATGTTACAACTAAGCCAAATATCACCTGAGGTGTTTTTAACCAGGAAAATAATTTTCACTCCTGACCTTTACACTCCTTTATGTTTATAAGGTTACATAGAGAAATGCTTCATAATCTGAATGTGAGATAGGTATGCTTTGGAGTGGAAAAGGTATGACAGACATTCTTATTTCACCACCTCAACTTTACTCTTAAGGCATACAGTGGTTTTGCCACTATTGTCAAAAGTAGCATCTCAGATGCTTGCTTAAATCCTTGGACATTTTTTTAATTACTTATTAGCATTCAGTAATATGAGCACATACATTTGATACATTTTGTATCCCACTATCTAGCAGGATAAGAAATAAGAATGTGCCATTCATTTTCCTCTGCTTTTGTTTCATTGCTATTTAGGGACAATTTTATAATGGACTAAATTTGTTGTTATCATTACATAGAGAAGGATATCTCTTTCCTTGGGAGATCCAGAAACTCTGCACCTAGGCATCTGCAGAGATGATACATTAGATTGACTTGAAACAATGAACCAGCTGGAGACAAGCTGATCACCTCAACTCCTACTCCCCTTTCTCATTTCAGCATTTGACAAATTGGCTCTCTCTGTGCAGATTTTGGATGGTTCTGTGGATTCCTCCAGGCAGGACCCACTGTGCCTAGACAAGTTTCTTTATGTTCTAATGTGCTGATCTTCCAGGGTGGAGAATATCCACAGACTCCAAAGCTACAAAATCAACCCAGTTCCTCATAGACTGCAGGAAGTCAGAGGAGACTTGTAAGTGGCCAGTCACTTGTCTGTAGTCAGAAGAAACTTCCTGCAGATGCAGAAATGATCATGCAGGACAGCCTCACGTACACAGTTTAGGCAGGTAGAAGATGTTTTGTAGCTCCAGACAATCACCAGGGATGGATCACGTGTGCGCTGCAGTGGTCCCAAAGCACGAGACAGCTACGTGTAGGATCTGAGCAGTAACATGTGACCCAGAGCCTCATGTGGTCCAGCCAACACCACTATGAGGACCTGTGCAACAGAAACCCCCCTTGCCATCTAGACTGTCCTGCTCAAGGATTTGATTCCTCACAGGGACTCATTATTAGCAAAATTGGACCCTATTGATTATTAATGTATATGCAGCAATTGGCTAAAACCATACCCAGTCTGAGTTTAAACAGAGCATGAGATGGTAAAGGTTGAAGTCCTTTGGTTAAAGGCAGCTTACATAATTCCATCAGTAGTCTAAAAGTACTTTTGGATTCCTCAGGAAACATGTACAAGATAGCAGTCCATCTCCAATCTTCTAATCCTCTGTGTTTCCTTCCCTAACCCATTTTCAAACAAGGCCCATCACTGCTCCAGATGGTGGGGACAGAGAAGGCAAACCCTCAAAGTGCAGAGAACATCCAGTACAGAGGGTTCTCATACAATTTTTGCATTCTCATAGCACCTTCAGAGAGGTCTGAAAATCTGATGTCCCAAATTAACAACTGTAAAATTATATGAATAAAAGACCTCTTTACTACAAGGTCTAAAAGTACTCTCTCCTTTTTGCCCTGAAGGAGCCTGAAGACTACTGAAGGCAAAAAAACCCCATCTCAATTCCCACAGATACACAAGTCAGTCAAGCAATTGTTTAAATTGTTGCTAATGTGGGCTGCACTATAAAGGAGAAAGGAATTTTGCTAATTCCTACAAATGATATCACTGGAGTAATTGATAAATCTTCTACCCATTCCTGCACACAGTGCAACTCAAACCAGCAATTGCCTGGCAAGGCTCATTACACAGCTCTGGTAGTGGCAGCAAGAAGCAGCAAAGTGTGATGGGAAACTTCCATGTCCTACAGTGAAATTCTGGATAAACTAGAAGTAGCAGAAAGATACCTACATATATAAAATAAGGTTCTTCTGAAGTTAGATAAGCAGTGGTGGGATAGATCACTTACTCATTGCTTGTTCTGTGAACCTGACCAGACTGACATGGTTTTGTCCTATGGGTCCTAATACTATGTGAACCAAAGGAGTTCCTACAGATCTGTAATAACCCGCACCACTGCTCAGCTCTCTACTTTGCCATCCTATAACGTGGACTCTGGGCTGTATTTAGCCCAGGCTAACTCATTATTAATATGAATTAGAAATATGAATGTGTGAATATAAAATATCTCAGAAGAGTGGATGTATTAGGATATATAAACACCACATGTCTGAATCCAAGTTACATTTTTCTACTCGGTAATAATTGTTTACTGTCCAAAGCAGCCTGAAATATTGTTAGATGTATTACCCTTCCAAAAATACTTTATATGCTATCACTCTCTAATTGAAATGTGAAAATGCTCCATTTAAAAAACTATGGGTATCTGGAAGGAAATTAATACTTACTCATTCCATTCATGTGAAGCTGAAGCTGACAGAAAGAAATCTGAATCTACAAATGCATTCTACATTTCAGTTATCCTTCCACATTTTGAAACAAGAAAGGGTGGGGAGGGAGTGTTGGAAGCTAAGTTCTTTTTCTGATTTTCTATTTCTGGTCATTTAGGCATTGCTTGTCAGATTGGATCTTCAGAATTTCAAAATGGGTTATAGTTTCTATCTGTATTGTTGTTCTTGTATTTTATTCCTCCTGCTACACAGGTGCATCTTCTGCTACCATGTCATGCATTTGTCTCTTGGGAGAGTGGGTGGTTCTCACAAATACAAAAACTATTAAGCTCTACAAGAGAGAAAGAAATTCAACATTAAAAAAACACAGTAGCCAAAATACAATGCTGCACTCTGCTAAAATAACCTTCTCTCTTCTCCTGACACTTCTATTGAGTCCATGATGCCATCTGTACATTCCCCCTCAAGTTAAAACAACAGCATTTCCTAAACCTGGATGAACATTTCAGAAAGGAAAGCAACTTTTAATCCCCAAGTATTTATCTCATTAGATTCAAGTCTGATGTTAAATTATAGATTTAAAAAAATAACTCAAAATTGGCAGCAGCTAATTTTAATTCCCCTACAATTGTCATGGCCTCAAAAGGTTTAGGAACCTGAAACAAACCTACACACAAAGGGATCTTGTGACACAGGAGGATGACTAACTATGTATTCAAAAATCAAATATAAATAAAATGAAGAAAGACATACTCATCTTTCTACAAGCTAACATTTCATCTCTAAAAGACATCTGTCACTTACATATGGCACAACTTTCAGCATAACAGGGAGAGCATTATTAAGTGATGTAGAGTGAATGTGAAGCTCAGAGATAGGTGAGAAAGGAACGGGGACTTCAAGGGGACTTGTCATTTCATCAACACCACTTACCTGCACCATCTGCAAAATGCAAAAGACTTCCTACAACTGTAGAAAAAACCCAAACAGTGCATCCACCAAAAATGGTTTCATGCTGTCTTCAGTTGGCAGACTCAGTGAAAACCATGTAATTATCATCATCTAGTTGTGTGTTTCCTCCTCATCTTCACAGAAGCACAGAAAAAAAGGTTTTAAAAAACTCTGGCAGTCAGACCTTCAATGCAGAAATGAGCATGGGCCCTTCCCTATTTGCTACAAGGGGAACCAGTAGGTTTGAGACATCCTCAATACCCACCAAGGCCAAATTTTGAGGAGAGCACAGGTGTCTCACTCAAGCATCACATGAAGCCTGTGCATTGGCTAATCAAGTGAAAGAAAAGAAAACCAAGAAAAAAAAGAGGCCCTAACAACATCTCTTCTATATCATTTTCTTTAGGAATGGCCTTGAAGTCAAAACCTCAGGGAAGCCTTTTATATGTCTCTGTGCCAAGAGCTGTAGCTCTCCAAGACCCCTCAGTTCTCTGCATCACCATTCCCTTCTCATTGTATTCCCTCCCATGTGAAGATTTCATTAGCCCTTTGCCTTCCATCACAGCACTTAAATGAGTGAATCTTCCAAAGGATCCAACACCTAAGAACTTCCATGGGGGAAAATCAGGCATTTAGCTTTTCAGTTCCTTCGAGGCTGTGGCCTTCAGCACTTCTGGGTAAGACTTTTAAGGCAAACAAAAGGGAAAAAAGAGAGAGATGTTTCTTACTTCCCCCTTCCTTTGTTGCTTGCAGCCCATGGGATCAGAGAGGACGGAGATACGCAAACGGCAGATGGCTACAACCCCGGAGACCCCAGGTGCTGCACAGGCTCAGCTCAGCACAGGAAATCGAGGGTCCAATGCCTGCTGCTTTTGTTGGTGCTGTTGCTGCAGCTGCTCATGGTAACCCCTCTCATTCAAGCCTTTGGGAAACAGAATAGCAGGGAAGGAACACATAGCTCGTGTATAGGACAACATAAGCCAAAGAAAACACTTGTATAATTCTGCAAATCTGGGACACAAAGAGATAGCTGTACTCCACTACTAGACACAACTCTCTACTCCAGTGTATTCTTTATTCCCCCTGCCACTGAAAGATTTAAAAAGAAATATATGTACAGTATCTCCATTGCACTTTTTTTGTCAGTGCTGTGTAATTTCTGTTTTGTGCAGGACAGGTTCTCCTCAGCGCTGAGCTTCACCAAGGTTCCCACTAAAAACTGAAAGCAATACCAGAATGTGTCACAGCTTTAGATCTAGATATGGGACTTGACAAGCAGCACTGAAGGTGTTAAATGGAGTTAGAAGAAGGTGGAAGAATTTGTAGGTCAGAAAATGAATAACTGAGTACTCAGCACTGTTTTTTTCCCCTGAAGGTAAAGGGATCTGTTGTCCCATTAATTAGTACTCATGACATCTGCAACTTGTATGAAGATAACCATTAGGAGTAGAAACTTTAAACATTGTGGGTATTTACTGAAGATGAGGAGCTAAGCAGAAAAAAAAATCAGTAGCACTTCCATTACCCAAGTTCCATTCCTGTAAGGAAGAAAATTTTATAAATCAAAGCAGGGATCACTTGATTCCTTAAATTAACAATGTGTTTGCCTTCACTTTCTTACCAGCTCTTCCAGATCCAAGTGATTTCATTCTAAACTGAAGTAAATCTTCCCATAATCAAAGCCCTTTATCTGTTTGGGGCAAAGTGTTACTTAATGGGTGAGAGTAGAACTTGCATTAAAATAAACAAAAAGTCTTAAACAGCCATAGGAGTTCAGCCAAAACACTGAGAGGAAGTGGAATGCCTCTTGGAAATCTACTATCCACATTAACACTTCAGAGCAAGCAAACCCAGCACTGAGGTGACATAAATAACCTTACAGCCTGGGCTAGGAATCTATTCCACCAGTGTTGTTTACCAATAGCACCTTGTGGCAAATGCTTTGGAGAACATCATTAGAAGGCAAGTGTCATTTCCTTGCTATTGGTACTCAGCTCATCAGAAGCCAAGACATGCAAAATTCTGCCCTCCCTAATGCAAATAGTATTTCGCAAGGACAAAGTTTTGCTTGGAAGTCTGGGGTTTCTTGCGAGATGCCAAGAACTCTGGCTCTGATCCTACCATGTACTTCAGTAGGTACTTAGAGGTAAACTAAGGAAGACTTTAGAGAGACATTACTATTTTGCTTATACAGGATCAGTTTGCCACCTATTGCATCTATGTTAAAGCATCCCATACAAATTCCAATGCCATTTCAACAGCTGTCCAGTGCAATTGCAAGTGCCTCAGTCCAGAGCTGTATTACAAACACAGTTTTCCATAATATGAAAAAATAAGACACATTTATCTACTAAGCCATGAGATATAAAATTTGCATTTTATCTTTTAAACTCTTGATAAAGTGCTTATTTCTTTTTTGGCATTTTACCTGATATTTTCCAGGATGCTTGTTTTCTGTGCACCTCACTTCAAACAATGCAAAGAAAGCAATTTACCCAATAGGTTTGTGAAAATACCCAAATTTCATGATGCTTAAAATTCCTATTTGCATCTCAGAATCATCTGGGAAACCAACACAGGCTCAGAAATGGAGCAACTTGTTTCAGCTTTAAAATAATTTCTGATTTTTTTTAAAGAATTGTTTTCTAGTAGCAAGAAATGCAAAACAAACCGTAATTAAGCTATTTATATTCCCCATTCATAGACTATTTCCTCAAAATAGCCCAAGCACTTGGAACAGAAAAATTATGAATAGGAATAAAAATAACAGTCTCTGTGAGTCATGCAGCTGAGCTGCTGAACATCCAATATTCCACATACTCTTAATAGTAGATTTAGAATGAACTGAAATGAGTCTCTCAGTGGGATGCTCAGAGCCTGTGTTCATTCCTACAGTCAAACCCAAGCCTCCGGCCTGTTACTCTTCCAGATCCTGAGAGGATACAGTATTGCACTGGTCTCTTTATTGTTTACTTGTACATTTCTAGGGAAAGAGCCTGCCTGTAAGTAATTTTCTGAGACATGGCATGTTCTCTTAGGGAAGTTTTTATTTCTTTGGTCTTTTTCCTTTTCTGTGCATTATCCTATGAAAACTGTATTCCTTTCGATAGGATCTGTTGGTTCCCCTCAATCCAAAAATAGCTCTGACAAGAGTATTACTTCTGGTCTGTGTGTGAGGAATACATAATCACTTTACATATTCAAAAAAGGCCAGAACCACTGGTAAAAAGGAGTGTAAAGGCTTGAGACCTATATAACCCAAAAGAATAATGAACTAGCATTACTACTTACTTTTTTTTTTTTCTGAAAAGGTCAGATAGTTCATTGCTTTGAATGTATGGTTCAGATGTACTGAAAAAAAGTGTTTGCAATATATGCTCTCCATCTCAGCAATACAAAAGCTTTCTGTGTCTTCAACACATGGACTGCCACAGCAAGGAAATGGCAAGGAAAAAAACAGGTCCCTGCAGATCACGGACTAACAGTAGAAAAAGAGGGAGAAGGAGATGCCCAGTAAATAATACAGCTGCAAATAAGACTTGGCCAAGGGTTCAGAATGCAAAACAGACAGAAAAATCCACTGGTTTAACAAAAAACCTTCCTAGAGATAATGCAGATTCTTAGGGATTAAGGCAAAACTTAGAACATTAGCATGAAAGAAAGGTAAATACAAATGAAGGAATTAAGCCTGATATTTCCCTAGAAGTTGTAGTCACTGTATTGCTTTGTTTCAGCTGGAGGGCCTGTTTTATATACATAACAGGTTATTCACTGAGACCTTTTCTTCTTGACATATTTTAAGCAGCTTTACAGATTATATGAATGCATGCATGTATGCACATGCATTTCTCACTAAGCTACAAGAGCCTGGATGAACTGGAATGTAGTCCCCATTCCCCAAAAAGAAATATTTATATTTTCAAATCCAATTTCAAATGAAAAAGAATCACCTACAACTACAAAAGGAATTTTTAAAAACTAGAGCTATCTAAGCTGACATTAGAAGAAAGAAGCAGGAGTTAATGGCTACCTTTCCACAGGACATCAAAAACTGTCAGTGATCCCTACAGTGACTGGAGCAAACTTTGTTTTTGTAACAGTACAAACAAGTCTTTCCATTCAGACATACTCAAAATTATATTCAGCAATGACAGATCTGTTCTTTGCACTCCAGACCTCACATTTTGAAGCATGTATTAGCAATTTCCTAAGATGCAATCTATCACCACACAATCTGAATCTATCTACATCTGACCTCTGAAAGATGCTTACCCTTCCAACATCACATACAGAAGCCTCTAGCTCACTTAAATCTTGTGTCCTGCTTGTGAACTCCGGCTTTCCTGTAACATGCTATCACAACTCCAAACCAGAGTCTTGGCCCTCATCACAGCCAAGGAGAAAAGAAATGCTAACAAATCCAAACCCACATACTTTGAAATCTAACTCACATAAAACCAGTGCATGAGGTCCAGCTTAAGTTATAACACTGCACTGAGCATGCACTGTGCAAAAATCAACGGATAATAGATTTGGATTGTGACAAAGGGTATGCATGTATGCACATATATCCCATATGCATATATATACACTTAGGTGCATATATATATATATGTAAAATTGGACCCGATGATCCTTATGGGTCCTTTCAACTTGAGATATTTTATGGAACTATGCTCCTTCTGTAGAAAATCCGTATTATAGAATACTAAACACTACTTGAGCTACACTCAAGTTTGCCAGGTTTATACAATTGTAAAATTAAGGTCAGAATGTAACTATGGGTAATATGCCTTAGCTTCTGTCCTTTTAGAATATTTTTTTTCTTTTTAGTATTAAAGGAAAAGCATCTGGTATATGTTCAGCCTTTTTCTCTATAAAGTTGACTAAAACTTTGTTTGCTACTTCGCAGTCTTACTGTTAGAAACCAAGAAGAAGAGAGAGCAAGGAGAACATCTCATGAACTCCAAGCAGAGGGTATTCCAAACTGTGAGGAAAGGTATGGTCTTAATATTAAGTGTTCTGTCAGGCTAAAATGAAACAAACCAAACAAACCATACTAAGTAATTGCAGTGAATTACCTGAAATATGAAAATAACTTTTATCTATTTGTCACTTACACTCAATTTGCAACCTAGTTTTTTACCTTCTAGTGAACCAAATGATCTATAATATTTTACTTTATTTATATGCAGCATGTAAGCACATCCTGACTCTCATAACATGACAAATTAAAACCAGCATTGTAAGCTGTTTCCCTTTTTTCTCAAATAATTTGAAAATACATTCTGTTCCCACCCAGCAAGTATGCAGTGAGCCTAACTGGCAGTGCTCAGTCTTACAAAAATAATAAAGTGGAGCAACAGTTTCTTCTAAAATGCTCAAACAGGTAAAAGCATCTGTAAAATGGTAATATACAGGTGGGTACCTTTCAGAGTATTTGAATAATTGCTTCTTTATATGTATTTTCATTCAATTTTTAACCATAATTTAACAAGGAATATTAGTGATAGAAAAAATTACTAGCTCTTGCAGAGGTACTTCTTTGTTGCAATTACTTTGAGCATTAAACTGCAATTTCTGCATCAAAGCAGAGGCAACCACCTGCATCAGAGCTTTTGATAAGCACACTTTCAAAAAACATCTTATAAATGCGTTTACAGGAGTTTGCACTTGGATAGTTCCAGTGAGAAATCAGAACTCCATGAACCTTACGCTTTTGTACCATTGTGATGGCAGATGTCTCCTGCCAGCTGCAAACAGCTCGAGTAACAATCATTCATTCCTCTCTTCTTTTGCTCTTCTTCCTCTTTAAGCCCTGCTCCTACTCTCGAAGAAGTAAATGCCTGGGCTCAATCATTTGACAAATTGATGCTTACTCCAGCTGGCAGAAATGCTTTTCGTGAATTTCTACGAACAGAATTCAGCGAGGAGAACATGCTTTTCTGGATGGCGTGTGAGGAACTAAAACAAGAATCCAACAAAAGTGTCATTGAAGAAAAAGCAAGACTAATTTATGAAGATTATATTTCTATCCTTTCTCCAAAAGAGGTATATTGCTTTCCCTAATACATTCTTTGATGTTGCTTTGCACAGTTAGTTCTAACATGTGTTTAAAGCTACAGCAATACTCAGGGAGAAATTTTCCCCCCACACACATTCCACTGCTATGAAGCAGGCATTTAGGGGAAGAAGGCACCCATCGTTGAGGTAGGATGGTCAAAACTGCTTTCATTGGTTGTAAGGAAGCTCTTCCTACGCTACCCTGGCACGCTGATGTGGAATTTTTAGTTTGAGGCACAAATACATGGCTGATCACGTTATCCTTGCTCAACTCAAATTTTAGTTGTTGGAGAAATCAGTTCCTTTTTTCATTACACTCGGAAGGGGGTGTATGCGTCTCTCCAAAAGCACAGTAACCACAAATAAAGTGTTATTTTCAAAGCACAAATTGCTCAAAGAGCAGCTGACAAAATACGGCATAGAACAAACACAATGACTTCCCCAAAATTTTCAAAACTACTTGTCACTTTGCTGTTAGCAAATATGTCAGGTTTCAAAGACACCTCAGTTCAGTTTGAATGTAATCCTGCCAAGCAGGCTGGAATTTTAAACCTTCCAACATCCTTGCAAAATTGCAATTTAATTTTTTGTAGTGCCAGCTATATTTATGTGCTTATAAAAATGCTGTTTAAATCTACCCAGTGTGTTCCGGCTATACTAATATCTCTCCACAGACACTAGAGACTTGCAGAAAAAATGTCACTAGAGTACGTTGTATGGAATCATTATATAGCCCCACCTGAGGTTCACATCAATTCACCCTGCTTTTTAACAGCAATTTGATTAAACAACAGCTTCCCAGGTTACGTTTTCTGCCTGCGTCATACTCTTACTCCAAATTCAATGTCTTTACAACAACACTAACTCTCCAGGAAATGAACTGTCACAAAATATTATAAATGCTCTGTACTACAGGGCAGGAAGTTGGTCTGGAAATAACCCATAACCATTGGTCTCAGTAATAATGGGATTGCAGTCAGCCTTGTTCAAATTAGGTACCTCAGTAAGGACATTTCTCTACCCATACTCAAGATATGACTCCATTCAAATTTTAACAGAGTAATTTTTTGCCTAAGTATATTTAGCAATTTTTACAGTCTTGGAGGACACCAGCTGAAATGGTTAAAAAAAAGGCTTTTTAACCAATAAAACAAAACTAAGATCCCACCTGCACTATTGACCACTACTATTTATATGACTTTCTATTTTAATACACAGGTCAGTCTGGACTCCAGAGTAAGAGAAGTTATTAACCGAAATATGCTGGAACCCTCACAACACACCTTTGATGACGCACAGCTTCAAATTTATACCTTAATGCACAGAGACTCTTACCCACGGTTTATGAACTCTGCTATTTATAAGGACTTGCTTCAGTCCTTGTCTGAAAAATCCATTGAAGCATAGAATTTTTTCTTAAATGTACTTATTTTAAAACAGACGGGACTCTGGGCTACAGAAATCCACAGGGAATTTAGAATTAACCAGATATTTTACCTGAAAATAACTCAGGCTAAGTTTTACTAGAGACTGAATAACTTAAATCTGCACAAAGCTCTGACACAATCAGCTAAATACAGTTTCTGATTAAATTCAGTGTTATTTTGCGAAAGGAAATGAAGAGAATGAAGAAGAAATGTTGTTCAAAAAACAGTTCCTTTTCAAACACAGCAGACAATTCAGACATAAAACTGTTACAACCTATGTCTGACGTACAAACACCAACTGAGCATGAAAACTAAAATTGATTTTTAAGTGGAGTGTTAGAATTTTCTTGAAAACCAAACCAGTTGCCCCATCCACACTGTGACCAAAGTAAAAATATTACTGTCAATACTGGGTTACTCTAGGCAGTGCCATCCTATCTGGCATAGGTACACTCCACTTTTTTGGTATATTTAATGCATACATGGTGCACTGATGGAAATTGGCATGGCAATCTCAAGTTTATGAAAGTTATTGGTTGAAATAATGCTGCCAATAAAAAAAACCCTTTTGCTGAAGAATTATTATTTTAGTACTAGAATCTGCTGAAAGTATTAATTTCCCTTCGTTGATGTTCATAAATTTAAATTATTTACTTCAACAGAAGACAAGTCTGGGCATTCAAATTCCAAAATAAAGCACAAGAATTCTCACATATTCTTCTCTTCCCTCAGTAGGTGTATGTAAAACCCTTCACTATTTGCTCCCAAGAGGATGGCAGTTTCAGCCAGCTTGGGTTTGTAAATACTAAATTCTCCCATTCCCTGACAGATCTTCTAAGGTTTCCATTGTAGACATATACACACAATTTACTTAATAAAAGCAGGAGATGGAACTTGTGTTCTGATACAGTACTCTTTCAGACTGTCCAACAGCACCAGCTCTGTCCAGTTATAAACCATGTTCATTTATGATATACCCAATGCATTACACTAAATTCCTGGTCATATCTCAAAATCAATAATCACAGGAAATACCAGGAAGAATTTACGTTGAATCCACATAAACTGTCTGTAGATCTGTTACTCTAATGTCTTCTTTCTTTTAAATTACAAGATTCACTACAATTCCATTATATTAAACTTTGGAGTTTATAATGGATTTCCACTGAACTGTACTTTTTTTCCTGTGTATTTATTTAAATGAGCCAAACGACACATACAGGTTGGAGAAAGACATGGGAACCAGAAGGACAAAAAAAATACCCCTAGAAGGGTGAACCAGACAGGCATAGTTCAGTGATGTGTACTGTAACCTTTCCAAAACCTACTCTTTGCCTAATTCCAGCACTATAAGAAGCACAAAATGGGGACTTTGTCTAAAAAAAAAGAAATGGGAATAACAAAATAGAATTTAAGAGATCAATTTAATTGTTTCCTCGATGCACTTGGCGGGAGACATGTTGTCCCCTTACTGCATTTGCATTTTGAAGCACATAATGATCAGATTTTTTCACTGCACGGCAGCACAGGAGAAGAGCTGGGACAGGCTAAGTTACCAGTGCTGTGGGCTGCTTCAAGGCCAGGCAGGATGGGGCACTGAGCAACCTGGTCTGGGGGCAAGTGTCCCTGCCAGTGGGGTTGGTACTAGGTTAAGGTACCTTCCAACCCAAATCATTCTGTGATCCTATGACCGGTTTTCATCATCTCCTTCCAACAACAAAACACTATTCAACATGCCAGCACAAAAAAGTAAACCAAAAAAACCAGAAAGAGTAAATCAAAGTGCTTTTGCCCCCTGTAGCACAGTGCTGGATGACGGAGTTAAGAAGAAACCCTTCCATATACCACTAAAGACACAGTCCAATTAGTGTTTGCCACTACTTAACCTATCAATGCTGGTTACCTCAGCTGAATTTCTATTTAACACACCCAAAGCACTACCAAGACAATTTCAGTTTACATGAAGTATTACAAGGTAAGTAGTAACTTCAACAATACAAACTAGGTATCTTCAAAAGGCAGCACTCATGGGGAGCTTGCAAAGAGTCAAACAGACAGTGCTGTACTTGTTTTAATCAGGGTGGGTGAGAGTGCTCTAAACCTCTAAGTTGACAAATTACCTAGGTCAAATTCAGGTTGTTTGGAAGACCATATGCACATATCAAAAAAAAAAAAAATTCAAAGCATGTCATCTTACAAACTGGAGGATTTAATTTATCTCTCTTCCCTGCAAAGATACTTCATTAAAAGCTGGAAGACAAACTGAACACTCATAGTTCATATCAAACAATATATTCTATTATTCTGCAAGAAAAAGAAAGAAAAATTATGAAGTTAGAGGGGAGAGAAAATTATACTGGTTTGGGCAGTTCTATGGTTAACATTAAATTATTAATAGAAGAAATTAATCATTTCTAAGCTTATTTTCCATGTGCCACAACTTCTAAGCAGTTAGCATTCTCTAAGCAATTTTCATTTTACTTCTGCATTACAATATGTTGACATTTGCAATGTGCATTCTTTCCTGAAATATCTTAACATATCTTAACACTATGCTTTAGGCTTAAGCTTATACCCACTACCAGTGGCAGAATTCTGATCCCTAGATTCCCTGAGAGGATCTCCTAAAAACCCAAACAACCCACTCCCCTAAATACCTTGCTATCTTCAGGCTGGTTAATGCTAGATTTAATTGATGGCATGGAAGCGAGGAGAGGGGGAGGGAGGAAAACAAAACCCACCCACACAGATGACAGATTTTTAATTACATTTCATTACTATATACTTGCTCATGGTTCATAAACTTCTCAGGGCAAAAGCAAAGTGCACTGAAAAGGAAAAGTTTCCATAGACAAGCTGTTACACGAATAGCAGGAGAAAATAATCATATTGACATAAGATATTATTTAATCATGTAAGAAATTATCACAAAATCAATTTATCCTAGGTTGAAAATGAGCACGGTTGGTTTGCCTTGGCATTTATCGAACTGCAGGATATCATTAAGCTCTAACAACTTTCCAGTCCACTGGCATTCTTTCTTCAACGTCTGCACATCATAAAGCAGTAACTCCCACAGAACATGCATACTGCTAAAGACTGCTCTTTTCACCAGCCTGCTAAGCACTATTAAAATTGCATGGGCTCCTTCAGCCAACATATTGTGCTTTACAGTGACCTTTAAATTTCAAAGTCATTAGCACAGTACAAATGGAGAAAAAAATACATATATTCTGAAGGGCTCTGCCATATAAAGTTAGATTAAAATTCATCACACAAGCATCATATACTTACACAGTTTCTGATTAAAAAGGATATCAGAAAAAAGATAAAGTGATGAGAAAGGCTATCACAACGTTAAATAACTTTTAAACAACTTTGCTGTAAGCAGTACTTGAAGAACATGTGTTCTGCCATAAACGGTATGAGTATCATTTCAATGACAGTATGAAAGATTTTCTATACTAATGTAACTAAATTAATCCCAAACCCTTTGAAATGTAAAACAATTCAAGAGTAGTGATGATCTAGTGAAATAGAAGCTAATATACAATTGTATAAAACTGTATTTAAAAGAAGTGAAACTCCTCAGGTTTGCTTATACAAATTACTACTATTTCAAGATCTATTTCCAGAGGCATGTGTTTGAGAAGGAATACAACCACATTTTACAGAATGAAGACTTCATGTTGATGCATTAAGTTCTGTCTAGGCAGGTAAGGGTTGTGAGTTTCAATTTAAAATTCATGTACATGATCACAAGCAGAGTCCTGAACTCTGGATAAAAACTGGGCACTTCCTTGGATTCACAAAAGCCACGATCCCCTTCTGCTTAGTGATAGTCAAAAAGAACCATTCGGTACAAGATATTTTAAAACTCCTATTTTCTCCTGAACAAGGTAACAGAATATATGAGGAAATGTATTATATATGAGAAAATGTCTTCTAATGAAGGATCCAGAAGCTGTGTTTTCTGAGCAGCAAAATCCTCTAGCCTTGCTTACAGAAGATTGGATCCTGTAAGAACTAAACACACACACTTTGAAAGGCATGTGGCCTCCTCTTTCTCTCTATTAGAATAATATAAAAACTATGCTGTTCCATCTGAGAGAATTCAAGTGTCCATAAAGGTAATAACCAAACCTGCTATTCTTAGATGGGAGAGATTCCTCACCAGTTCTGATGGCATGTTTCAGTGCATAAAATATCCCAGTGTACTGGGTCAGTCATGGCACAAGTGCAGCCCAGTAGACAAGCCAGCCAGCTGGAGAAAAAAGACACAGTCCCAGCCCCACCTTTGCATCTTCTCCGACAGAGGAGGGCAATTTCAGATGGCTGTGAAAACCGCAGCAACTGTTGAACAGAGGTACATCCAAAGATCATCCAAAGTACATCCAAAGTACTGGAAAGCTTTATTTTTGGATTTGGGTAACCAAAAGAAACAGCTCTTTTTACCGTGGGGGCAGAACAGAGAAGGATGAAAGCTGCTACTCAGCCGTAAGTTGAGTGAAACCACATTTTATTTCAACTCTTTCTTGGATACACCTGCATCACAGAAAGTGTTACCACAGTGCTGGTTCTTTTAATAAAGTCCAGATATAATCTGGTGACTACAGAAAGACAATTACTACATTTTCTCCAAAGATATTTCTCCTAAGTGTCACAATCAGGCACAAAGATTAAAGGACATATAGTGTGAGGAAGGTTATGCAAACCAACCAGTGCCTGCCCTGTATATATGTGCTGTGAACAGCTATGGAAATTTAGGTCTACTTGGCATCCAATTTGTAGTCAATTTTAACAAAATTTTTGACTTGTTCTTTTAGAAAGGTCCCCAATCAAATCTAATTGATAAATAAGAGTAAACATCTGTAATTAGTTTGTTGTCCTTAACAACTTGAAAAAAAATTCATTTTACATCTTTCAGTAACTCTTAGGCAGCAATCCTGCCAATGGACCTACTCACAGGCTAAAAATTAACCCATGCTACTATTAGGAAAAAATAATGTTTTCTGAAGGGCATTATTAAAAGTTGAGTTAAAATGTCTATATATTAAAAGGTATGCAAGAAACTCTAAATGCTAAGCAATTTTCTGCCTAAAAAAATAGTCTGTAACAAAACTTCTTCTATTTTAATAATTTTTTCCCTTCAGCAGAAAAGCCACATTTCTGTGCATAGGCTGACTGGAAAAGCTTGCTCTATGAAGTATTTACTAAACACTTCTTGTCTCCCAAAGTTCAAGTGTCCTCTTACTATTTCCAACTCGTTTGTTACGGTTGCCACCATCACACAAAAAATATCCAACTTAGAAAAATTTGTTTTTCCTTTACATTTAAGGAATTTATTCTCCAGGAGCTGCGCACACTCTTCCCACCCCCTCATGAATAATTTATACAGTGCCAGAATAAACCTCCTCAGCTCCAAACTCCAACAAATTAAGTAATATAAAATTAGATATAATGAAAGAATTTAATCTCTTCTAAAGATGTTGACATGTTTTTCTTTGAAAACACATTTGCAAGTATTTCTAAACATGCACTGTTAAAAAGCAAACTCTAAAAAAGCAGCATTTATATAATTTCTCATATGGAAAAGATCATAACTTTAATAATTTATTCCCACTTGCGTGTCTACGATTGACACCAGATACCCTACATCTCGAAAATCATTTCATGAACAAAATCAATGCCATTTAAATGGGAGGGAATATAGTATTACCTCCCCAGCCAGTTTAATGTAATGAATTGGTTAGCTGGTGTTATTAGGATAGCCTACAACACAATGCTTTTGCTTATTTACAAAGTCTAAACCCAAGCTGGTTGTCAAGCACATTAAGCAAGACTGAACACTCAAATCAGATTTAACCAACTATTTTAAGACATTCTTAGAAATAATGCCTACTGATAGAATGTAAAATACATGCTTTGGGCAATAAAATATATTGCATTGATCAAAGCTGGTTACATAAACAAGCTTAACCAACCATTGCAAAAGAGGTCATCATATCCACTAATAAATATTCAAACCCCATGACTGCAAATTTAGTTCTAGTCCAGGAAGAGCACATACAAATTAGAGAGTTAATTAAACTGTATTTTAGTTAACAACTGAGTTTAATGTTAGGAGGAACTTATATACCTTTTCTGCTTGCAAAGGTAGTGAACACAGCAGAGAGAAACAAATTTCATTCTCACAACCAAGCAAATGTGAAGAGGCAAAATACACACATGAGAAGCGTGTGTATTTCAGACCACAAAAAACACAGTACATTATTCAGATAGTTAGAAAAAAACAAGACAATTACCAAAATGTTTAACTGGTAAAAGTTTAATGTCAACTTACTTATAAAAATGAAAAAATATTTTAGAATTCACCATACAATTGAGCAACCTGGCCCTACTGACTACCAGCTATAGGAAAGCATTTAAGGAAATGATGGTGGTGTGAAAACAAAGGCTAACTTGAGGCATGTATGCTGCTTTGAAATAAAAGAAAAGAAAAACCAAAAAACCCTCTTATTTGCAGGAAGCTAGATGCTTAGCCTAGTTTTTAAAGCTAATTACAAAATTCTCTTTCATACTGGTCCAGATGTCTTGACAATTTCTTCTTTTAACAGAACTGTCAAAAGAAAATAATTTTTTATGAGATCTTCATACAGCTTAGTTTTAAATCTTTGCAAGAAGATACAGAAATATAACATCATACTTAGGATATGGAAATTACTAGTTAAAACGTTTGCTTATATTGTAACAATTCCTTCAAGCATCTGTATACAGACACTTCTGTAACTGTCACCTTAAAAAAGGTTTTCAGGACAAAGACACTTTTCCAGGTACTACAAACAATTCCATCAAACAATTTCTAGGCTACACATACTATTCAGACATCTTGTATTAAATATTTCAACAATATTCAGCAATAAGCTAAAGAAACCAAGATGCAGAAAACATTTTTTTATGTGGCAGTCTTAATGTATACTGTGGCATGGCCTTGCAGAGCTGCAGCATTCTTAACACAGAAAAGTAACAGAATGAGGTTATCATGCTTCCTATTGCATGCAATCACATCTTAAACTGTAAATTTTACAAGCCTTTGTTTCAGTGTTTCTCCATTTTATTGAACTACCAGTGTTTCTCAGAAGCTTTATAAATTCCTCCTCCCTGAACTTAAAAAAAAGATCCCATCAAGTTATCACTGCCCTACACTTATCCTGGCACAGGAATACAGCAGCAGTCATCTCTCTTTCTTATTGCTTCTTCTTTTCAGAATAGCAAAGAACAGAAAAAACAATAACAATAAAAGGGCTAAAAAAGGCCTGTTACACTCACCAAAGCAGAGATTGAAACCAGTTAAAAGAACTTTGGCTGAAGAAAGAGAAAACATGACTAGCTTGTCACCACTTTGTATGGCAAAGCAGTATTGTAACTAAATGTTGCAAGGACTAAGTCCGACATCACCTTTGCCACCAACCTGCTTGAGAGATCTTACACCTTCAGTCAAAAATACATTTCTAATTTAAAGCAATTCTGCAATCTCAACACCTAATATCATTAATGGGCTAAGAAATAACTAAAAGTCAACAGAAAGTGATTTGTCACATTTACTGTAAACCAAAATTAACCACAGCGCCTGGCTGCTTGCTATCAAATATGCAGAGCAGTCTAACAGTCTTACCTTCCATCTGTTTCCACATTCATTACAGACAACAAACGTTGTCATGGGTTCATCAGCACTGCGGGTTTGAACCTTTGGCAAAAGCAAGAGTCAGAGCAGAAAAGGAAAATTAGTATCTTCAACTTTTGTTAGTGTGTGTTTAATGTAACTGTTTAAGTTAAAGCTTAATATTAGGGAAACAAATTTACATAAAAATACAAGTTAACTTTATGTATCAACTGACACTGCTCTTTTGCCTAGCTATAACGATTTTGAGAGATTTAGTAGCACTAAAATACCAATTTCTGCATTGAGCTGGGCACGTATTTCTATGAAGAGATTCTGCACTAAAACTACAATGTTCAGTACAGCTTCACATACCTTTACTGATTCAAAGGCTTAAAAGTCTCATGATTGAAAAACAGCTTGCTATTTAAAGCATCTGACAAACAATATAAAATATAAATGCAGCTGATCCTATGATTAAAATGACATTCCCTGAAGCACTGTTAAGCAAATTAAAGCCCCCTTTCTGCAGTTGTAGGAACGACTGTAAGTCAGGGTCTAGTGTTAGTCAAGTGGTACATTAAATATATTTTAAAATGTACATGTGTATATATGTATATATGGTTTTCTGCTATTTAGTCCCTCTGTAAAACAAAGTTTACACACATTAAAACTAATATCTCTCCTCCACATAAAACCCTTATGAATAAGATGTATTAAGAAGAATTAGCAAAAAGTCAGCATTGCAAAGAAACTAAAGTTTCAGTCTATACAGATATTCAGCTTGGATCTACATAAAATTTTTGGCAAATAAATACAACAAACATGCTTTACATAAGCACAACTAAGTAGATCCAGCTATCTTGACATTTTGTAATATACCAGCATTTTGTTAAAAATTCATTTTGCAATTTCATTTTTTTTTCTCTGATGATCTTTATATAGGACTTAAGCTTTGGAAAAGGAAAACGAGGAGTCTGAGTAACCACGCACCTGGGTGTATGTACAGTTCTTCTTTTTGCACTTGCCACATGTAAACAGATCAGTTTGGGTACCTCCTGTTTTAGCCATCTGGTGCTCTCTGATAGCTTCTTTGGTCAGATTTTTGCGCATTTCTTTCAGCTCATCACTTGCCATTTCCTATAAAGGACAAAGAGCAGACAGAGTTTACTAGAGAGTTTTAGCTTTAAAACAAGTTAACAACGTGTGAGCCAATACAAGTTTTTATTTAGAATCCATGAACAACAACTCTGTTGAAGGGCAGTGTAATTCTACACGTTTTGAATTTCGTGAGACTTAAGCTGGGATATTTCACAGCACAGAAGCTACAAAAAGTTAAAAATGTTCTCTTTTTTAACACAGGGAAAAAAAGGTACAAGTTGCAACATCAAACATCGAGAAACATTTCTATGCATATACACTTCTGAAGTTCAGAAATGTAAGATAGACAAGGTAGAGGACTTAAAAGTCCTCCAGAGAGACAAAAAAGATCCCTCCCTATTTTAGATCGTAGGGTAATTGTCTCATTCACCTACATAGGATTTATTATGGGAAAAAATTTACATTATTTTGACCACTTCCATATTTGTACTGATAAATGCAGTACAGCCATAATTTATCATATGTAATGAGAAATCATATACACTTAGTTTCTACAAAGAGCTCAGGATCACCTGTTTTCTTTTTCCTTTAAAATAGTTTTAGTGCACAAGATCTCCACAATCTAGTCTAGCAATCAAGTGTGCACAGCAAAACCAATTTGTTACATTTTTCTTCAACACAGTTTTATTCAACATCCCTTGTGGATGTGGAATGCCAATCTTGTATCAATGCTGTTTCACTCCAAAAGTAATTGTAACACTAAGGGGGTTTTAGCCATTAACATTTTAATCAAACAAAGAATGGGCACTGGACAGGACAAAATATATGTTTGTGATATGTACATAAATATGTAGAAGGAAAAAAAATCAAAATACATACTGAAGGTACAATTTGCTTTTTTTTACACATTCTTTCACCAGCCTCTGT
>VZTN01018151.1:1097-21743 GCA_013400515.1 Erpornis zantholeuca
CTTAGCAAAAAAACTGTCCTTAGCAGGGCAGTCTCCTTAAGAGAATAAAAGAATATGTCAAAGTTGCAAGACTGAATTTTTCATCTTAAGTATGAGGCAGTTTTGTTGACTGTTCAAAGTACATTCACCAAATCTTCAAAAGTTAGTCTTCAAATGCATTTAATAATCTATGAGGACAGGGTGAGTCATACATTGCAAAAACTGTCTCATAATAACTTCTTTTCTTTTTCTTAAGCAGATGTGATGTTACATAAAGGGTGACAAGTTCATTTGATCCTGTGAGAGTATAAAAAAATCCCAAAGCTCACAAAAATTTTCTCTAAGTATTTAATTTCTACTTCCCAGAATGTCAGTTAAAGTTTCTTTTTTTGGTTTTTTTTTTAATAATTTCAGTATAGACTACACTTTTATATGTTGCTGACAATTTGATTTCATCCTTATCATTTACAGGAAGGGCACCAACTGTGGAGCTGTATGTTTCAATTGAAGCATTATATAGTGTATGTTTTATTGATGATCTAGTGTAAAAGTTAAGAATGGTCAAAAATGTGATGCATAAGGTACTACTGATCAGACACATAACAGAAAGATGATTTTTACCTCAAAGTCTATATGCAAATCACAATTTAAAAAACAGAACAAATTGATAAAACATGAAACATATGACGTCTAACAACAAACATAACAAATCTCTAAAATTATGTGAGGTAAGAACTATTCAGAAATGCTAGAGCCCATTAAGATAAAAAAGAAAAACAAAACAAAGCAACTGATAGGTCTGATAATCCCTAACAAAGAAAAAGGATTTTTTTCTTTATAATTTCTGTAAGCATCCACATGTTTAAAGGAAAAGTACATAACAAAACTAACTTTGTTTTTTACTGCTCAAAGAGAAAAAACGGAAGAATTGAACTTGGCACCGAATTACCTTACACTTGATATGTTGCTTGGAAGAATTTGCAGAGATTGCAGTCCTTCTGCAAAAGGTAAGTAATCTCTTTTTACATGCTGATTAATTTAATTTGAGAGGAAGACAATGTATGAGAATTACAGTGGTGAGAGAAATACTTTTAAAGGGGTATTTTCAGAGCATCACCCTATTTTAAAAACATCACATGACATCACTATGACATTACAACATATGGTCAAATTTTGTATAGGACAAATGTGCATATATATGGAAAACATATGGATATGCATAGATTTGCTCTGCTCAACCATTATTCTTGGCTAAAACCACCAAAAGCTAAAAAATTACAAGTTTTTTCTGTTTCTTTAGTATCGCCAAATGTATGAAAATTATTAAATATTAGTGGGATAATCTAAATATAATTCATATCAGCTTGTCTCTAACCCAAATATGTGTTCTAAAGCACTGTGATCAAGAACAGTCTTACCTGTATTTTCCAATACTGTATTTGCTTAGCCAAGAAGTTCACACAAGACTGTGAGAATATGGTCAAGAGAGGTGAAGGTGTGATTAGATCTGTGTAGAGTAATCATGAGTACCATAACTTGATACATACATATATATATCTGTGTACATGACAGACATGTTCAGCCACAAACATGGTACAAACAAGCATATTAACCGTGACAATATTTATAAATGCTATTTAATATCAGTGATCTCTGACCCTCTTTTAGAGTCCTTAATAGTTAATATGGTAGAGAAAGATTGTGGTGTCCAAAGTCCATCTTAGCTTGCTACTGCCTTGTTCCTGACATACTCATTCCATGTTGTCTATTCCAGAGGTATGAGGCACCCAGTCTAAACTCCGCCTGTGAAACAGAAGGCTGTCATGTCTTTGACAGGAAAAGTCTCATCTGCTCATATCATCACAATTATGGTCCTCCTTCTCTGCGTGATACATTGAGAGGAACCATACAGCTCTGGAGCATGACTTTTCATTACCAGATGAAGGAGTAGAAATAAAAAATTAAAAACATAGATAATATTGTGTTGTTATCCCCATATTTTTTGTTTTCTCCTACACCATTAACTTTCAGTGAGTAATGGTAAAGCAAAAGCATAGCTACTGCAAGAGATGCAATAAATACATTAACACAAGTGTTAATAGAACATTTCTAAAAATATTCAGAAAACAAAATTACAAAGAAAACATAGAAATTGAAATTCAAATGTGATGCAGTATAAGCAAAGTCAATATTTTTTACCAAAAACCATAATGAGCCTACTAATCCTTGCAATTTCTGCTCTTGAAATATCTTCAGTGGGGTTTTAAACTATAATTTGCATAACAGCAGTGTCTCTAAGCCAAATCTGATCAGGATCTTGCTTTTCAAGCATCATACTTAATAATAAGCAACCTTTGTACTGAATATCTGATAATCTGAAAAGACAAACTGGTAGGAGGAATAAAATTAGTTCCATTTTTCTGATGGAGGATTTGGCCACCAAGACATCAAGGAGCTTGGTCAAAATCACATGAATAAGTTGGAAAAAGTGTCAGAATCTGAAGTCTCCTCCATCTGACTCCTACCTCTGTCCATGAAAAACATTAGTTTTTCTCCAAATATCCATTATTTAATATTTTGTATTAGGCCTTAATTGTTTCAGTTTCAGCTTAATGTGTTAGTGAATCTCTTTGATATTACTGTTGTAAGTCATTTGTTTATAAAGAATAGCTGCTATGGATGCCTTTCAAAAGTACTTAATACACATACTTCAGAGACAAAGAATGCAAAGACAAAGAGAAAATAAATAAAAGCATTGAATCATTTCTCTGTAACTTGGGAGAGATTTTGGTATAACCTATAGTACAAATTATTGCCTGTGGAAAGGATTTTAGTACAGACAAACACAAAATTGGTTACCATTACTAAGCATGGATATATTTCTCATAGAAAAACCCTACTATTGAGATGAAACGAAAACAAAGGAAATTTTCTGTGCACCTGGAGGATGGAACTTTTCAGGATACTCTCTTTAAATTAAGATCCCGGACTTTTAATATTTCTCACCTAATTTTAAAACATAATATGCTCAACCAGACAGAGTTGATATAAAAGAAGGACATATATTTTATATTACTCAGTATGTATTTTATTTGTTTCACTGATTATTGTTTTGAAGTTTGTATATAACTATGAATTTATTTAAAACACAGTCTTGATTTAGAATAAATCAATTAAATTATGTACAACCGAAATTACCCACAAGATTATAAACTAATATTTTGATTTAACAGAAAACACAAACCAAGAGATACTCCTGATCCTGGGTTCCTTGGGAAGGCACACCTGATATGAACAGGTTCAGATTAACATTCTTTTGTAAAAATATTTAATTTTTTCAGTCAAATGGTTTCTTCGAGTAAGTGTACAATGGCACATACAACAAATGGCAAAAGGGAAGTTTGGTGTGAATCTGTCCTGAGAAAATGCTGGGAGCAAAATAAAAATAAATATTATAAATTCAAACATTGTTGAGAAACACGAATGTTATCTTCTGGTCAGCTGTTATTAAATAAGTATCTCTAAGGTGGGACCTATCTATTTACGTGAAAAGAAGTGGAAGCAAAGCAGGAAGAAATGAATGAAGCCACATTCAGCCTTCAGGCCCTCATCTGAGAAAGCTTCTGAGCTCATGTGTGTTTATTCTGACTGAATTCTAGTGTGAGCTTAAAATTAAGTTCCAATTTAATTCCCAGTGACTTTATTTTTAAATGGTAGTTTGCTGCAATGAGACCCAAGTGCACAGAAGGAAACCTTAACAAGTGAGCAGTGAAATAAACACATATACTTGGAAACCAAATGCACAGAGGGCAGAAATGGAAATAATGAGTGAATTTGTGGTGTGAAGAAGAGTGTGTACAGAATGGGGAAGGTTATTATCATTAAATATAGTATATTTTCTTGCAGCTGATGATTAATATGTGATTCTCACATGCCAAGCATGTGTAAATTATATTACTGTAAGCCAAAGATAAAATATAAAGAACCTATGGAACAGCATAAAATATGTCTGACTGTTGCAAATTTCAGGAGTCATCACCCACAGAGCATGGTAACTAGCTTTTTTTTTTTTATTTTTCCCCCATTAGTAGCTTGGGATTTCATTGTTCTTCAGGAATGACTTCGGTTTTTTCAAAAATCTTGTCTGTGCTCCTGACCTAAAGGATTTATGTGGAACACATTTCACAAAATATAATTAGATAGTTAAAGTGATCACTTCCATGTTCAGATTCAGAATTCTTTAGATTCAGAATGCTTTGGTCATTCTGAAAAATGACATGCTTCTTAATGAATGTTAATTGCATTTTCTCATGTGAGGGACCACTTAGAAATACAGTTGTCCTTTGCCTGTATAGAGTTTCACTTACATTTATATCCTGAAGAGCTACTTATACAGCTTAACATATAATTGTGAACATCTGTTGCTCACTGATGGAGACTGTTTGTAACAGAATAATTTCATATGGTAAATGTTTCCCAAATTAAATTATGAATGCAATAAAGTTCATGCCGCATATATTCACTAAGTGAAAACATTATTTTGCAATTCTCTCTTAGTGTATACTCCCTGAGTTTTGTCATAGGCTCTGGTGCTTTAATTGTGCAGTCAGTCTATAAATCCATGATTTCATTAGAACAGGATATGTCTTCTTGTTTTTCTTTAAATGTATTTTATTACTGTCTCCTTTTTACTTCATCTATGGTAAACTAACAGATTTACTTAGCATAGCATTTCGCAAAAAATTTGCTTGACCTCTCACCTATAAATATGCAAGAGGTTTAAAAAAGGTATTTCTTTCCTTTCACATAGCAGTAGGCCCCAGATAACCATATTTTAAAATGAATTAAACTACCATTATGTTCCAAAAAAGAAGTCATTGTAACATGCCACATCTACTTCCTTTTCTGCCTTCACTTGTCTTTTTCTCTGTAAGATTCAGGTTAACAAAGATTTATTAACTCTTCTACTTTAATTTTATTTACAATACACATAATGAAATTATAACAGAGCAATAGTCATTGGAACCTTACTGGAAATCACACAAGTATTTAATTCCTATAACTTCATGTCCTTTTTTTATTCTTTTTTCAGAAAAAATAGAACAGCTGTACACTGGAATTTTAATTTTCTTCTGCATTTTAAATATTAGCAAAAGATCCTTCTTGGCTTCGTCATTCCTGTAATGGAGTCATATTTTTTTAAATGTATTTCATTCTTATTTTGATCACTGAAGCTAATGTATGCACAAGCTCACAAGCTGGGAGGCTTAGAGGGACTGAACTCTTTGTCCTCAATACAGGCAAAAAGCCGTGCCTGGGCTGTCTCCTTTACATTGATTATTATGTTGTTCCACCATAGTTTCAGTTACTGTTTTTTATGGGTTCAGCTGGTTTTAGTGGATTGCTTGTGCCCTTAGTAGATTTGTTATTGGTCAAGGACATATGGGATAGAAATTCTCCCTGCATTCACCCTCTTCAACTGGCTAAGAAGGTCATTAGAATTCTGTAACTCACAAAACGCAGAGCAGCTCTGCCACTACCACAGGCAAATCCTACTTACTGCCTAAAAGTCTTCCCAATATCTGGTGTAGATTGCAATAACACAATATAGAATGGGACAGATAACTTCTTCATCAGAGCAGGGCTCTCAGAAAAATCTTTATAGTCTCTGTCTCACCTGAGCAAAATTTTACCTAAGTGGGCATTTCTATGTAAAAAAGCATTCTCAGCTCTATAAGGCACATGATTTATAACCCACTGGTCAGTAAGTTCTATTCCTAATATGAAATTAATGGATTTTGTTTGCCCAACTGACAGATAATATCATTACTCTATCTTTTTAATTTATTTGGGTTCTTTTGTCCCAGAGAAGTTTTATATGATTTTCCATTTCTGAAGACACCATAATTTTTGAGTTTATTGATGGGAACAAGTAAAAATCTTCTTAATGGAAACCTGTGATATGTTGTTATAATGCTAAATCAAAAATCAAGACACTATTGTTGTTATTATTATTAATAACAATAATTATTAAAATGTGGAATTTCATTGCCCAGACCACCTTCTCCACCTTCTTTTGAACAATTTCGATGGATAGGGTTTGCATGGCCAAGCTTTGGTGACGAGGAGCCAGTCCCTGGTAGCTCCAAAGATGGGTGCAGGTCAATGACTGGCCAATCAGAAATGGTGTTAAAGCTTCCCTAAAAATATATTGAAGAAGAAGAACGGAAAAAAGAAAAGGAAAAAATACTATTGTGTATTTATAATTGCTGCTAGAGAGAATGAGGGGTGAGAACATGTGGGAGGAACAGCTCTGCAGACAACCAGGTCAGTGCAGAAGGAGGGGCAGGAGGTGCTTGAGGTGCTGGAGCCTGAATTCCCCTGCAGCCCATGCTGAAGCCCGTGAGGCAGCTGTGACCCGGCAGAGCATGGAGCACCACAGGGTAGCAGACCTCCACCTGCAGCCCGTGGAGGAGATGCACACCAGAGCAGATGGATGCCTGAGGGTTCATGCCTGTGAACCCATGAGAGGTCTGTGCTGGAGCAGGGTCCCAGCAGGGACCTGCAGACCCATAGAGAGAGAAGCCCACATTGGATCAGGTTTGCTGGTAGGACTTGAGACCCTGTGGGGAGCCCACACTGGAGCAGGCTGTCCTTGCAGGACTGCACCCTGGGGAAGAGTGACCAACATTGCAGGAGTTTGTTGCCTGTGGCTTGGACTCATGCTGGAGAAGCTGATGACAATGCTCTAATTGTCTCCTGTGAGAGGGCCCCCATGCTGGAGCAGGGGAAGGACTCCTGTCCCTGAGCAGCAGCAGATATATATTATTATACAATGTGTGATGAACTGACCATAAACCCCATTCCCTGTCTCCCTGAACCACTAAGAGAGGATGTAGAGCTGGGAAGGAGAGAGTGGTGGGTGGAAGGTCTTTTTAAGTTTTGGACTTGTTTTTTTTTATTTCCTCATCATCCTGACCTGATTTTGTCTGTAGTAAATTCAGTTAATAACTCTGATTCTAGCTTGTTTTGCCCATCATGGTATTCAGTGAGTGATCTCTCTCTGTCCTTATCTCAACCCATGGACCCTTCATTATATTTTCTCTTCCCTGTCCAGCTGCAGAGGGGAGTAAGAAAGCAGCTTTGGTGGGTGCCTGGAAGGCAGCCAGGGTCAACCCGCTACATCAGTAAACAGCTTACTTTCATCCAAGACAAAGGCAAAATCAAGGATGTTGAAAATAAGGATTTTGGCACGATATTATTTTGGCGTATTAGGATACAAGAAGAATGTAGGAGACCAGATGGTTCTTCTCCTTACGGCACCCAAGTGCAGAGGCTGGCAGTCAGTTCAGGGATCTGATTCTTAGCTGGCATAACCAAAAGAGCTTCAAGACATGAAAGAAGAAAAATGAATAGATATTTTGAGGGCAATGCTTCAAAAGACCATCTTTTGCCCTGAGAAAGACAAAAGAACATAGGAGGTTTCTCTCTGAATTTTTTTGCCATTAAGTGCAAGGATATGACTTTTTTTTGTTGAGCTGAAAGTAAAACTCTGCTTAAAAAATTTACATGAGAATTTTTGGTACATTTGCTGTATCTTGTGGTGTCAGCCACAGCAGCACACAAACTTGGTCAATGAAGGAAAAAGAACAGACACTCATGTAAATAGGTATATTTCTGAGCCAGAGTTTGAATTATCACTGCTTGGAACACTGCATACTAGAAATGTTTTGGGTTTTTTTCCAGTAGAAGAAGAACCTGATACTGAAAAGTGAGAAATGGGTGACTTGTACTGTGTACAGGCACGTTAGAAAAATCAAATAATTTTCTTTATTGTCATATTTTAGAAAATTTTACATTTTTAAATGTTGTCTATGTTTTATATTTGGAAGTCTTCAAATTACTAAGATCACTGAATCATTGAAAGGGTCGTAAATATAGCTAAATCAGCACAAAACCTTATTCACAAAGACATATGGTATAACTTTTAAACTACCTTGGGCAAACCCTTGATTCAAGAAAGAACACTTTTAATGCTTGTGTAATTAGTGTCAGACATGCTAAATTATGTAAGACTAAGCATTTTGTATGAAATTAAATATAAGTTTAAGTTTTTATCTCATTCAAGTGCAAAAACAGCAGGTATTCTTGCCTCTCTTTGTTGATCTGGATTTCATGCAAGTCACTTTAGGCTGGCTGTTGATTTTGTCATATTTACATTATAATTTCTTCCACAATTTCTGTATAGTCATCAAAATTTTATATACTCCCTAGACAAATGTATAATCTAGTAGAATGACATTTCTGTATTTTATTACTAACATTCACACTTATCCTTGAAAAGACAGATTAAATCATATTTGTCATTTTATTTTCCACACTACTTACATGATAAAAGCTATTTAATAGATTTTATGAGGACAGAGAACAGTATGACAAACATTTAGTCTGATCCTGAATAAGAAAGACCATGGGATTTAGTGAGGTTACACACTTAAATAATTAATCTTGTACTACCACATTTTTTCACAGGGCTTTCAGAAATTTAAGTGATAAAGAACAATAATTATCTATGTGGTTCCTGTGACTAGGTCAATAATAACAAAAACAGCAACAAAAATTGGAATTTAAAAAATATTCAGCATGTAATCTGAACTTCTATAGAATTTTATACCTTAGTCAACATATGCAATAAAATGAGAAATGTGTCTCCATTTAGACAATGGTCAAATCCCTTCTAGTTTGATAAACAAATGCAATCTTTCTTTGTCTCAAATAATAAGGCAGTGGCTGTCAGGAAGCAGCAGTAGTGGGGCTGCTCCTGAGGGAGGAGTGGGAGGATGGGAGGGCAGGCAGGGCAGGCAGGGCTGTGCCACCCTGAGAGAGAAGCAGAGCAGGGCAGGACAGCCCCAGCAGCGCATCCTGCCCAGGCACACCCAGCGCCGGGAGAACAGGAGGGGATGAGTGGGGCCCAGGACCAGCCTGGGGAGCAGAGTCAGCACATCAGGATGGGCAGGAGCAGGACTGAGCTCGGGGACACCCACGGCAGGGCTCAGGCAGGGATGTGACATTTAGATCTGAGCTTAACTCGAGCCTCCCAACACAGGGACAGGGATATGTGTATGGATGTGTATGTGTGTGTTAGGGCAGTGTTCAGGGGAGGCTAACTAGGGCTAATAGCCTCCCCTGCATATTGAAGTCCATCTGTGCACTCAGATTTCTCAGAATATTTTTGTAGATGTCTTCAAAACTCATTTTTTGGGTATCTTACATGAAGTGCGGATGCTAGAACTGGATCCTTTATTCCAGTGGTATTCCATTAATTCCCTAGTAGTTTGTTATCCCTCTACCAATATAGAAAAATAAAATATTCGGCCTCAAAGCTATTATGAAAGGTGTTTCATAGTATTCAGTACCTCTGTGAACATGAATTTCTGATATTTTTCTGATGCATAGATTAAGGCTACGGGATCCATCCTCTAGGTGTGAAATTTGTGTTCCTGATTGTATCATTCTTTAATAACTTTGCTGAAATATATGTGACCCTTTTATTTATTTCAACCTTTTTCATCTAACATTATGTTTCTTATTTACAAACATAATATGTGGTCTGTGGTTTATTTATCAGAGAATTTTAGTATGCCTCGAGTTTTTTCCAGGGATTCATACTTAGCACTGTATTTATTTGGTACAAGAAGTAAGACAAATTATGCTAGTTTTATGACTTGCTGGTAACCTAAGATAAGGAGACATTTTAGTGCTTATCTGATCTGCAAACAGTACTTTTTCCACTGGCAAAGGCAGCCTATCTGCTGGAAGATAAAGCTGATGGAGTCTGTGTCCTCAATTCAGCTCTAAGTCTTAAAATCAATTCAGTTAGGGAAGAGTGATAAAGTCATTCTAGTAAAGGTAAGATACCATGGATTTCCATGTCTACTTGATCAGGCCCCTAGCTGCTACTGCTTCACAGGGATCTACAACACGCATATCTTCCATAAGCATGTGCAAATATTGTTGACTATTAGTTTCCTCTTCTGTAAGAAAAGCATGTTTACAACCTGGAGATTTGCACAGTTTTTTTGCTTCTCTTAAACGCTTAACTATGAATTACCAAAAAAACCCATCCACATAACACAATGGTTAATATATTGATTTTCCATATAAAATATCAGTACAGATGATGCATAGGTTACCTATAACCATGTAAAGCTGCATGAAAATGACAACAAAAACATTTTTCAAATATTTTGCAAAATCAAAGCTCATACTAACCTCATTTCAATCTTTTAAATGAATTTCTGTATAAGTGTCATGAACCACAGTACATCCTTCTTCATAGGTCTGCACAGCACAAAAATACTTTTTGCCTTTCCATATACATAAATTGAAATGGATTATTTGAAGCTGAAATTAGCAAATAATAAATAATATACAATGTGTAATATGTCATATACTTTGTAATCTAAGATGTATCACATACATAGTGTATAATGTATGATATATTAAACTCAAAGAATTAGTTCCCAGTTAGTTTGCAATTTCTGACCTTGGAACCATAGATTTGAAGTTCAACCCCTCTGCAATGAGCAGGGACATCAGCTAGATCAGGTATTTTGCAGTCCTGTCTACCATGACCTTGTACACTTTCAGAGATGGGGCATGTACCATCTCTCTGGGCAACCTGTTCCAGTGTTTTGCTGGAAAAAATTACTTCCTTAAAGCTCATCTGAATCTCTCCTCTTTTAGTTTAAACCCATCAATCCTTGTCCTACCACTACAGGTCCTACAAAAAGAACCTGTCACCGTCTTTTTTTATAACTCTCCTTTTGCTGAAAGGCTGAAATAAGATCTCCAAGGTATATCCCAGAATTACATTGTAAGATATAACTATATTTATTCAAGAATATTTATTGCCATTCTGGAAAAAACTTTAAAACCCTAAAATGAATACATTACGAGAGGAAAAATACATTGCAGTGTATTTGGAGTACTTTTATGAAGAGAAGTATCTAGTTAACAAAGATGGAATTTAAATCAGATGCATAAGCTTGAGCCCAAGACACAATGACCAATTCATTATTACCTTCTCGAAATACAGGTGGTGTTAACCTCAAAGGGATACCTTCTTGGATTTTTTTGTTGTATCTTCCACAGAATTGCACTGTCTGCTTTGGTAATGTCCCTTCAGGTGTGAATTTAAGGTTACAGTTACACTTTTCCAACTTCCACCATTCCATCACTTCAAGGGGTAAAGTAACTAAAGATAGAATCATGGGAACATTTAGATTGGAAAAAACCATCTAAGATCATTGAGTCTTACTAATAATGTAGCACTGCCAAGTCCACAACTAAACCATATTACCAGGTACAACACCAACACTAAAGGTGATTGAAGATTTACTAAATTACCAGTGCAGAATCAGGTTCAAGGGTCCATAATTCTGAAATTTTATTTGGTTGAATTAGCTGTATGTGTGATTCCTAATGCTTGTATCTGCTCTTGTCTGGTTTTATTTGAATATATATGTTTTATTAATATGAAATCACACTAGTAAAGTTATTTTATAAATAATTAAAGTGGGCTTCTATTGTCCTATACACATAGTGGAGGTAGATCACACTGCTCAAATATTCAGTCTACGTATGTAGACTAGAAAGAGAGATGAACATTGGAGGGATGACTAAAGTGATTCACCACTGGTAGAAAAATGTTTCTCATAAATGTAATTGTATGACGTGAACAGAGAGAATAAGGAGAAAGAAGAATGGGACCAACTAAAATAAAAGTGGAAAGTAAAAGTAGCAGGAGAAATAACATAGGAGAAGACAGATGATGCAAGCTTGAAAACAGGAGAGAAAAGTCTAGGAGTGATTGTTGCAAGAAGGAATGTCTTTTTATTTGATGCTTTGTAACTTTTTTTTTTTTTGAGTTTTAACCAAGGAAGATAGAGAAAAAGTGAAAGCAAGAGAAAGAGACATTTTCATGAGACAAGCAATCTATTATTACAAGGTCGGTCTTAGTAAAATCAGAGTTAGGAAGCCTTACATCAACTGTTCTGCTTCTGTTTAGAGCCAATATTTCCCTCACCCTTGTCCCATAGAGCAGTGTTTAATTTTACCAGCTTCTGCAAGACATCCTTTTAACTAAAGCCTAATTGGGATCAACTTACCAAAAAATCAGGTGCATTTAGACTCAGTACCTCTTACACTTTCAGAATAATAAATAATTATATGTTTCCAGACCAATTATTCCAAGTGAGTACAACATTACCTAATTATCAGACATCAAACATATATGCTTGCTACTTGATTTTTTCAAGGGCACTCAAGCATGACAACAGCAACACACATAGACAAGTTCAGTGGACTAATTAGCAACTGGTAATGAAAAGAAAATATTGTCAAGGACTCTTTTGTACACAAGCTCATTTGCTGGTGAGTGGAAAGACACTCTCTATTATACTATTAGTTTCTCTTAGAGAAAGTAAAATAATGTAACAGAAAATAATTGAGAAGGCAGTTTAGAATGCCAACAAACCCCTTGCTAGATTTTCCAAATTTTATAATGCAGTAAATATCCACTGCATCTGAATTTTATAGTTTTTCCAGATTGAAAAAAAAAAATTAGAAACAGTAAGAATCCTACTGAAGTTAAATCATAACTAGGGCTGGATAAATATGTAAACAATGTTATGTTTAGCAAAAAATGTGCTTTCTTTTTAAAAGAAAGATTATTAACTAATTTTATACTTCTATTCCATACTATTAGGAAAGCTTGAACAACATGAAATGAAAGTTGAGATGTAATTTGTTTTTATGAAATTTTATTTGTTGGTAATATCTTAATGCTATATGATTTCTCACACCATACTGGCTTTCTGATAAATCTAAAACTTTAAAAATTCTTAGTAAGCTCTTGTGTGAATGTCTCTGCTGGAAAATCTTCCTTTTATTTCTTTTCTCCTATAGTGATGATATGCTAGCAAAAACCAAGTTCACAAATCAGTAGTCTTAACTTTTACTTTTAACAAAACAGGTTCCATTTGAAAATATTATCTCACTATCTCAGCACTCTGTACATTTTCAAACTCATATCTAGTCAAGTTTCATTAATAATATTGATACAAATGCTACAACTGGGTTCTGCTTCATAATAATTTTCTGAACAAACTGAAATTCTACTGTCCATTGGCTCTAGAGCATAAAAATGTTTTCATTTTTGTTGTTATGTTCTTTATCTCTATGTACATCTTAGAGATGTTTTGGTTTTTGTAAATTTAATTCTTACTAAACAAAATAAAACACAAAAATGCTGCTGCCAACTGCACAGAACTGTAAAAGGTACCTGAAGGTACATTGTACCTTTCCAAGACAAACTGTAGTTAATGTTAGCGAAGAACAAGCCTGTGACAGACAATAGTCTGTGTGTCAAACTGTATGTATGAGGAATGTATAGCCACAGGCAAGCCAGTGTCAGCAGTGGCACCTGGGGACAACAATGCATCACAAAGAAAGGAATCTGAAAGAGTCTAAAGTCCAAATTGTGTACTTGTGGTTTAGAGACAGTAGTCAGCCAACAGGAGTGTTTAATTCCTTTTCACATGGGGCAGAAGAAGATGAGAGCCTCCTCAACCACTTTCTGAAAGAATCCCTCATAACAGAGAGAACAAGCAAGACAAAAGAAAACAGATGTCTTTCTACCATGCTCAATAAATTTGTGTTATGTTATGCACAGTCACAAGGATACTGGTAATCAGGTTTTTAGAATGCAAAACTTGCAAATAAAATGTAAGCAAATATTCTCCCTTAACAATAAAAATCATCAAAAGCACAATAGACATGTTCTAAATTTCACTAGTTGCCAGCATGTTACCAGTCACTTTCCACATGCCCCTCTTCTAGTGGGCATCATTGCATGTTCTGAAAAGAATATGTTAAAAGTCAAAATTATCTGAGGCCATCCTTCATCTAATGATATGTACATACTTGTATTTCTGTTCTCATGACAGTCTAAGAGACTTGGCGAAACCCCAGGTCTACCTGTCCTGAGTCAAAGGAAAGCTATTTCTTCAGTCATTGTTTTAGTGGGTTTGGCTCACTGTTGATGAGAGCAGCTGTAGAGGTGGCCTGGTTAGAAGGTGAAACTTACTGAGCAAAAGAACATGACTGTTGAAAAGTACTGGCGAGAAAGGACTGACAGAGAAAGGACTCCCATGCTGAAACTGCCAGCCTGGGAACAGGGCCTAGGAATGATAAACGTCCTTGAAGTACAGCTTGGTACACAGACACTTGACACATCCTGAGATACCGCTGACAAGTACAAAAACAAGGCACTGTAACAGCAACTTATTGTCTGAAAATTGGAAAACTGTCTGGAAAAATAAAATTACTCTGAAAGAACAGAAAATGCCATTATCTACTGACTGTTAAGGCTAAAAATATCAAAATTAAATGCATCTATTTTCTGCTCTAAGTAGTGTGTCCTATGCTCTCTTATATCTCTATAATAGGGCATTTATTTTTATCTAAAATGGAACCTCTCTGTGAGAATTCCCCACACTACACCTACTTTTCCTTTCTTAAACAGATTGAATTCTCCACATAACTTTTTATGAAATCTTGGACTTCCACTGAGAAGTCCTGCCTCACTCCAGACTCTGAGTCACAGATCATCACTGAAGTGAGATTCTGTCTGTTACCTTGCTGCACTCCATTTTTGGGGTTCATTTGGTTTGCCAAATCATTGGATCACCATCTGAAATCAGTTTGTCCTTCCCTTTGGGAATGTTTTTCCTCTTCTGAAGTCTGTCTAATTCACTTGATAACAATGAGATGTTTACCTCCCAATTAGTACTCTATTGTACCTGTTGTTAAATTGTTGATAAGTTGCTTCAATAATGATAAGTTTATGTAAGAGTATATATCTACTTGGCAGTTGCTGTTATCGCTCATTGCTACATGACAGATTACTGTTTTTATTGATGGTTGACATACTTTTGATTGATCTTATATCAGTGAATGCCAATAGTAATTTTTAATAGTTTGAGATATATATACTCAGTTTGTTAACCATAGGTATATTTGTAAGTGGTGAGTTCTGTGATAATTTACATGGTAATGGTGACTCGTGGTATTTGTGGTAATCCATAATATAGTAGAGAAATTGAAAGGATAAAGTCTTTGTGTCCTTGTGTATTACAGAAGACTATTAACCCTTTCTTGTGATCTTCAGACATCTGAAGAGCAGTAAGACTTTAGTTGACAATCATTAAACCCAATGGATACAAGTTTCTTTGTCAAAAATACTGACTAAAGTGAAATGAATGATTGTTTAGACAGCATAATTTCAAACATTCACAAGTAACTATTGAAACAGTTTTTTTTATTTTGAGTTGTCAAAATTTTGAGGGAGAATCAACAGTTACATAATAATATCAATAAATATAAGTAATTTGAATACGATGTTTGAGTAGTCTAAAACAGGAGGAGGGAGGGGGGATGTTAAACGAATAAGTGCCGGAAAGGATTAACTATGGATAGGATGGAGAGGATTAGCTATTATCCTATATAGACATCTACTTCCAATGCAGCAAAAATAGACAGGATATGCCAAGTCAGCATGGAAAAAGGACATTTTTCCTCGGTCCTAAATTGAAATGTAAGTCAAAATTTATTAAAATCTCTAGCTAAGTAAATCACATATTACATAAGCTCTCAAATGAGAAGTCTAAAAATATTTCTTACAATGTAAGATTTCAGATAACAGGGTGAATATAATTTTTAAAAGATATTTGAAAGATGTTGTTGAGGTCAATCTTTACAGGTTATTTAGATTGTAGTACTTAAGTTTGAAAAGAGCAAGTTTCATTAGGTCTTAATTATTTAAAAGAAGTAAAAGTGACAGAATTGGTTCAATCATGCAGCAAAGAAGACATCATAGACTACTACCAGCTCTGAGGCAATATCTCATTCAGTTGCTATGAGGATGTGTTTCGTGTTTGTGCAGAAACACTGTTGATAACACAGGGATGTTATAGCAATTCCTGAGCAGTGCTTACACTGAGCCAACACCTCACCCCACCCCACCACAAGTAGGCTGGGGGTGCACAAGGGTTGGGAGGGGACACAGCTGACTACAACAGACAAAGGGATATTCCATACCATATGACAACATGCTCAGTAATAAGTCTGGTAGAGAGGTTGGCAGAGTGGACACGCTTCAGGGACTGGCTGTGCATTGGTCAGTTGGTGGTGAGCAATTGTTTTCATTTACATCATGAAACACATGACCAGTGAGCAACCTACTGCAGGGAATGCTTTCCAACACTGTCTCAGTAGTCAGGGAAAGCAAAAGCAGAGAATTTCTCAGTCACCATGATTTCACTTCATTTCAGTGCTGAAACAGGCACATGAATGAGCTGAATGTCATAAGTCCATGGGGTCTTTTGGGTTTCATCCCAAAATAAGGAACAACCAAGTCAGTGTTATGGCAGACATCTTGATCATTTACCAGTGGTCTTAGGAGTCTGGGGACATCCCCACTGACTGAAAACTAGTCAGCGTTCCAATTTACAGGAAAGGCACAAGGAAATAGAAGAGTGTTAGAATGGAACGGGATAGAATAGAAAACATCACAAGAATCTTTCTTGATCTTGACTTTGGTAAGGCTTTGACACAGTGTCACACAAAATCATTGTTGCTGTTGTTTTGATGGATGGAATCTTTAATGGATGTAACTGGCTGAATGGCTGCATCCAATGTTGCATTTCCTGGCTCTGTGTCCAAATGGAGATAAGAAATGGTGGTGTCCTTCAGGGTTTTGTGTCAGGACTGATAATTTTGAATATATTCATCAATGACATAAAGGAATTAAACCTCAGCAGGTTTTTGGATGACACTAAGATGAGTGATGCAGTTGATATGCTAGAAGGAAGAGATGCAATCCAGAGGGATCTTTGACAGACTTGAGGAGCAGTATAATGTAACCCTCATCAAGTTCAACAAGGTGAAGTGCAAGACCCTTTCTCTGGATTGGGCAAATCCCCCATATCATGACAGACTGGGGATGAAGGGATTAGGAGCAGCCATGCTGAGGAGTTGGGGGTATTGGTAGATGAAAGATTATACATCAGATGACAGGGTACATTTGCAGGCCAGAAAGCCAATCATATTCTTAGCTCATGAAAAGGACAGTGGCAGTCAATCGAGGGAGGTGATTTTTTCCGTGTACTCTGCTCTGGTAAGATGCCACCTGGAGTGCTGCAACCAACTTTGGGGCACCCAGGACATAAAAACATGGATCTGTTAAAGTGGATCTATTGTAAGGCCATGAAAATAATGAGAAGGATGGAATACCTCTTCTGTGAGGAAAGGCTGAGAGATTTGGGTTTGTCTAGCATGGAGCAGAGAAGGTGAGGGTGAGATCTTATTGTGGCCTTTCAATATTTAAAGGTGAATACTAGAAAGATGATTTCTTTTTTCCTTTAGATGATCCTTTCCAATAATCACCACCTGTGACAGGACAAAAGCCAATAGATTAAAACTAAAAGGGTTGTGAGGCCCTGGAAAAAAAGGGTTGTGAGGTTGCCCAGAGAAGCTGTGAATTCCCCATCATTAGAAATGTTCTAGGCCAAGCGGGACGGGGCTTTGAGAAATTTGATCTAGTGGAAGGTGTCTCTGTCCATGGAGGGAGTTTGGAAGTATATGGTTTTTAAAGGTCCTTTTCAACCCAAACCATTCGATGATTCTAGAATTCTGACCTAAAAACATGAAGATCATCCTTTTTGCCCTTTCTACAATGTAATAGATTCCATTTCCATTCTCTTTCTCTGTGTTGTAANTTTCCATTCTCTTTCTCTGCGTTGTAAAACGCAGTAGAAAATACAAGTTAAGAGTCATGGATTTCACTGGGCAGACATTCAAACTATCTTCTGTGCATTTACTTTTGGTGTCAATGGTTCATGTTAGCAATTTAGCTATATATAGTGTATCTGTTATCACTTCTTGTGAGGTTTCAAGTATAGTTGAAAAGATTACACGACAATACTCTATAACTGCCACTTTGACTCATACTTGGAGCATCACTATACTGCAGTTTTCACAAACACTATTATTTACGTTGATACATTGGTACCTAAAATACCCATTCTTCTCATAATATGTTGTAAGAGTGTATAACAAAGCTTTGCTTCTATCTGAGAAGACATTTCAGTGTAAGATGATAGCTGAAAGCTGCTGAATCAATCAAATCCTGAGAGGGGAAAAAATAGAAAAAACAAGCCAAGATAATATTTAGAATCTCTTATTTAACTCTAGTATATGCTACATTAAATTTCTAAACCTCACCTGCATTAGTTGAACTATCTATTAATTTACAGTTGAAAAATTACTTCAAAGGCATGCATACAGAAATGTTCAAAATAATTCAAGTTTAATACACAGTGTAACTTTTCTGAACCGTGTTTACTGAAGAAATACAATCCAGCTTCCCAGTCTGCTGTGAAGGTCATACATCTAACTATTTTTCTTCAAAACATCAAGTCCTGTAAAGGAATTTCAACAACTTTATGCAATTAATTTTTACATGATTTTTCAAATACAAATCTAGTATTATTTTATAATCTATGTTAATGAATTATTTTACATGTTATGCTATCAGAAATTAGCAGGTAATAACTACAGAAGGTCAATAAATTATTTTACCATCTTGGGCTGGAATACAGTTAATTTTATTCATTGCAGATAGTATCGTGTTATGATTTTGATTTGTGACCAAGAGAGTGTTGGTAGCACACTGGTGTTTTAGTTGTTGAACAGTGCTTGCTTTAAGTCAAGGACTTTTCATCTGCTCATTCTGCCCAGCCAGTGAGTAGTCTGGGGATGCATGAGAAGCTGAGAGGAGACATAGCTGGAAAAGCTGACCAATTGACCAACGGGATACNCTTATTGTGGCCTTTCAATATTTAAAGGTGAATACTAGAAAGATGATTTCTTTTTTCCTTTAGATGATCCTTTCCAATAATCACCACCTGTGACAGGACAAAAGCCAATAGATTAAAACTAAAAGGGTTGTGAGGCCCTGGAAAAAAAGGGTTGTGAGGTTGCCCAGAGAAGCTGTGAATTCCCCATCATTAGAAATGTTCTAGGCCAAGCGGGACGGGGCTTTGAGAAATTTGATCTAGTGGAAGGTGTCTCTGTCCATGGAGGGAGTTTGGAAGTATATGGTTTTTAAAGGTCCTTTTCAACCCAAACCATTCGATGATTCTAGAATTCTGACCTAAAAACATGAAGATCATCCTTTTTGCCCTTTCTACAATGTAATAGATTCCATTTCCATTCTCTTTCTCTGTGTTGTAAAACGCAGTATAAAATACAAGTTAAGAGTCATGGATTTCACTGGGCAGACATTCAAACTATCTTCTGTGCATTTACTTTTGGTGTCAATGGTTCATGTTAGCAATTTAGCTATATATAGTGTATCTGTTATCACTTCTTGTGAGGTTTCAAGTATAGTTGAAAAGATTACACGACAATACTCTATAACTGCCACTTTGACTCATACTTGGAGCATCACTATACTGCAGTTTTCACAAACACTATTATTTACGTTGATACATTGGTACCTAAAATACCCATTCTTCTCATAATATGTTGTAAGAGTGTATAACAAAGCTTTGCTTCTATCTGAGAAGACATTTCAGTGTAAGATGATAGCTGAAAGCTGCTGAATCAATCAAATCCTGAGAGGGGAAAAAATAGAAAAAACAAGCCAAGATAATATTTAGAATCTCTTATTTAACTCTAGTATATGCTACATTAAATTTCTAAACCTCACCTGCATTAGTTGAACTATCTATTAATTTACAGTTGAAAAATTACTTCAAAGGCATGCATACAGAAATGTTCAAAATAATTCAAGTTTAATACACAGTGTAACTTTTCTGAACCGTGTTTACTGAAGAAATACAATCCAGCTTCCCAGTCTGCTGTGAAGGTCATACATCTAACTATTTTTCTTCAAAACATCAAGTCCTGTAAAGGAATTTCAACAACTTTATGCAATTAATTTTTACATGATTTTTCAAATACAAATCTAGTATTATTTTATAATCTATGTTAATGAATTATTTTACATGTTATGCTATCAGAAATTAGCAGGTAATAACTACAGAAGGTCAATAAATTATTTTACCATCTTGGGCTGGAATACAGTTAATTTTATTCATTGCAGATAGTATCGTGTTATGATTTTGATTTGTGACCAAGAGAGTGTTGGTAGCACACTGGTGTTTTAGTTGTTGAACAGTGCTTGCTTTAAGTCAAGGACTTTTCATCTGCTCATTCTGCCCAGCCAGTGAGTAGTCTGGGGATGCATGAGAAGCTGAGAGGAGACATAGCTGGAAAAGCTGACCAATTGACCAACGGGATACCCCATACCATATTATGTCATTCTCAGCAATAAAAGATAAGGAGAAAGGAAGGAGGTGATGCTCTGAATTGCAACATATGATTGCCCAAATCTGTTTGTATCTGCTACATGTGGTAAGCTCTGCTATCCTTGAAATGGCTGATCATCTGCCTGGCGAAGGTAAGCAGTGAATGAATTCCTTATTTTGGTTTGTTTTCGTGCACAGTTTTTGCTTAGTCCTTTAAACTGTCCTTATCTCA
>VZTN01018151.1:29676-68738 GCA_013400515.1 Erpornis zantholeuca
CCCAGCGGCTGCCCGAGTGGCCAGGGCATCCTGTTCCTGAGCCACGGGAGGGACACGCAGCGGCTGCTGCTCGGAAATCGCGCCCTGCCCGCCCCGGGAACGGATGTACAGGACTATACAATCAAGTATGAAAATCCAGGAATTTCAAATATCTATATTAAAGTCAATCATTTCCTTATAGAATTATATAATTGTTTAGGTCAAGATCATCAAGTCCAACCTGTACCCTCGGACTTCAAAATCTGCTGCTAAGCCATTTCTCTCAACATGGCTTTTAATACTTCTAGGGCGTGTGACTCAACCACTTCCCCGGGAAATTCTTACAGTGTTGGCAAGCTTTTCAGGGAAGACACTTTCCCTAATATCCATTCTAAAGTTCCCTTGGGACAACTTGAGGCCATTTCCTCGTTTACTTGTTACATGAGAGAAGAGACTGACTCCACCTTGCTACCACTTCAATGCGGCACGTGCATCTGCTTTTCATTTGCAGGGTTTTTTTCCTTTTTTATTTAGCTTTTCACAGACATTTCAGTCTGTTACCAAGTTGTAATTTAGCTTTGACCAATTTATAATCTGTCACTACTATATCACTATAATCCATTTGTCTTTAAAATTTCTTCTTTTTAATATTTGCATAGGACTGAGGACTTTGAACTGCCTTAGAAAATGGTTTCAAGGATTATATATGAGAGAGGCAAATATTGGTGTGATAAGCTAGGAGAGAAATGCTCATTGGTTGGAGACAGATTGTACCAGAGAGATTGAAATATGGATGACAAATCACGTATGCAAAAAAAATCCTTCACTACTCCCCTTACAAGTAAACAAAAATCCTTAAATACCCTTTTTTTTTTCCTTTGGCAGGCTCAGCATTTTGACTGTGTCTGAGAAATTAATTTGACAAGGCATTTGAGTTTGCATATGCCAGATGATGCTAAGTGGGCAACAAATGTTATTTCTGTCTTGGTTCATGTATTTTTAAAATATACTTTATTAAACATATCTACCTTTAAAATGGAAGATACATAATTTATAAATGTATGTACTCATAATGGGAGAGTAGTAGAGCAATCTTCAACAAATGAGAAATATTTATTTTCTCTGCAACACAAAATTACACTTTTCCATGGAGGGCTCTTCCCTTGCAGGTGCACACCGTTGGCTGTCAGGAGTGGTGCTTGTGTGGGATATACATAATTCCTGTTATGGAGGGTCTGACTGTTAATGCTACTATTTTATGTACTGATACTGACCATGCACCCAATGATAGATGCAGACAACACCTCCTCATTCCAGGGAGATAATGCCCTGCAAGCACTCCACCCACACACTTCTGGTTAATCTCTGACTTCAGCTTAGAAGATGGAAAAGACAGCATGATGACATATTAATCTGTACATCTACAAAATATTTTATTTCCTTAATTCATGTTTCACCAGTCTACTAATACAAATCACATCATTAAAAAAAAAAACTTGTTATTTATAACTTTCCTTAAAATGGTATACTAAAGATCCTTCCTCTTGAAGGTGGAAACAAGAGTTAAATGTGCCCATCAAAAGGATGAGGGGCAAAAACCTCAGTTCTAACAGTTTCTGATTAGACCTTAGAGAAAAAATACCTACCACAATTACAGTGGTCAAACACAGACTGCCCAGCAAGGCTGTGGAAACCATAGCCTTGGGGAGATAGACAGTCTGACCTAAATTACTCCCCTCTTTGAGTGGTGGATTGGACAAGATGACCTTTTAGTATATTTGACAACAAATATCATTCATTCTCTGAACACATTTATACTGTGGTCATTACCATAGCATCTGAATGCAAAAAGCATGACCATTTCAGTGATAATATGTAAATTTTATACATGTATACTTATATTTTAAAACATGACATAGTCTAGAGAAGTGATAATAAGACAGTATATATTCAATACAAGACATATGCAAATAGATCATTATGAGAGAAGAATTTCTTTCAATCAGTAGAATTTAGGTTCCTGTTTCACAGTCCTGCTTTCTTGACAGAAACCTCATTTTTTTCCTAAATGCATGTTCTCAAAAAATAATTTAAATCAGCCTAAAATTAACTCCTTTAATAATATACATAATGCTAAGAAAGTCTCGATCTCTTTTAAAATAATTATACGTTTTATCTTAGTAATGGAAACTGCCTGGGCTAATAAATTCATTTTACAACATTAGCAGGTCTGAAAGCCTTTAGATCCAGGTTTGTACTTCATCTAGTTTTGTGTGTCACACGTAGAGAAAGTATATAGCTGAGTCCTGGTAGCTTTATAAAACTTTAGAATATAGGAAATTGGAAACACTTCTTTAAAGCAATTATTCCTGAGACCTTGCAGTGACTATACTGACAAATACTTGAGGGTCAAAAAACGGAAAGAAAGGAATCACTGAGTTCCAATCAACATATCATCTACTTCTCCCAAGAATTACTCTTTGTGTATTTGTAGAGAAGAGAAATACAGAGATGATTATACTAGAAGTAAAGTCTATTATTAAAATTCACTATTTGAAATCTAATTTGTAAAGACTTTATCACTACACTTCACAATCAGATTTTTTTTTTTGTTAGAGAGTGAAATTTCTAGTTGTCTAAATATCACCTAATATAGAATTATCTCTGTTACCATATGAAGTTCAAATAATCCTTCCTTTAGGAGTGCAAGAACTCCGTGGGGAAAATATAATGCCTTTCACAAGGTCGAGAAGAGGACCCATGTGAATCCCATGAGGTTCAACAAGGCCAGGTGAGAGGTCCCTCACCTGGTTCATGGCAATCCCTGAGATTACTACTAGCTGGGGGATGAAAGGATTGCTGGCAGCTCTGCCAAGAAGGAACTGGGGATGCTGGTGGGTGAAAGGCTGAGCATGTGCACTTGCAGCTCAGAAAGACAGCTGCATCCTGGTCTGCACCAAAAGAAGCCTGGCCAGCAGGGTGATTCCTCCACTATTTTCTGGTGACACCCCACCTGGAGTGCTGTGTCCAGCTCTGGACTTCTTAGCACAGGAAAGGCATGGGTCTGTTAGGAAGGAGGGTTGCTGGATGGGACCATCAAAGCCTGGAGAAGATTCTGGGGACATGTTATTTGTAACTTTTCAATACTTGAAGGGGGCTAGTAAGAACAGTTTAAAAGTGTGGATTTAGACTAGGTATAAGGAAGACTTTTTTTTACAGTGAGGGTGGTAAAACACCGGAACAAGTTGCAGAGAGGCAGCAGATGCCCTATCACTGGAAATGTTCTTGGTCAGGTTGGATGAGGCTATGAGAATGTAATAGGTGTTCCAGAAATGAGATAACAGTGAAAGGAAGAAGCATATTTCAACTCATCTGGCATCAGTCTCCAAAAAGGGACACCCTCCTTCCCCTTAAGGAGGAATTGCAGAGCATGAAGGAAAAAAAAAAAAGAGTAACACCTGAAAGGCAATTAGGCATCTCTGTTGGCAAGTGCAGGCTTATTGGGTGGTGATGATAGCCCATACATTTGAATTAAAGATCATGCTGAAAATATTTTAGGTTTCAATGTTTTAAATGGATGTACCTGCCAAATGCTGGTGTGTGGTCCTTAGGATCAGACATTGATCCCAGCCTTGGTAGAACCTCAGAGTCTACAATATGTGTACCACAATGTTTGTACTAATTAGTGTAGCCAGTACACTCCCTCCTTGAAAAATTAATAACGATTTCTGCTGTGGCACAAAATGGAATTTCTGAAGTCCTGACTGGGAAACAACAAATTATCTCCAGAACTTACTTCCCATATAACTCAGCTGTCCAGCCAGTTGGGAAAGCAGACAGGAGGTGGTATTTAACAATTGATTATTGGTTTCTGAGTGCTAATACATGCTAACAGCTGCTGTACCAAACTTTGCAAATTTAACTGCTACTTTGCAAGCAGCTGTATATCCACTGATGGTGGTGCTAGATATAGAAAAATATGTTCTTTATGGTTCCCTTGAAGGAGGAGGATAAACACAAATTTCCTTTCACTTGGGAGGGAATAGGATACACCTTTAGCAGACGCTCAAAGAGGTATATATGGGTATATATTCACCCATCCTTACTCATACTGCACTTGCTGAACTTTTGCAGAGAGACTTATCCCCCCAAGATGTGAAACTATAGAAAAATATATGGATGATATTCTGATTCGAAAAACCTCCCCTGAGAAGGTGGGGGAAGAGCCAGCAAGGATATGGCAAGCAGTAAATAAAGCAGAAATTGAAATTCCATCTGGAAAATACCTGGGACAGAGGAAGGAAGGGCAAACCCTGAGTGCAGAAGTTGGAGCATAAAGAGGCAGTAAAAATTTTAACTGAAGAATTAAAAAAATATCAGTCACAGGGACCATATATGTGTTTCTATATTTTATTATAGCACATATGTAATGGAAATTACTGTTTTCCCTTGGTATGTCTAGAAATTGCCTTAATTTTTATGATAATAAATATGACTCAAATGAAAAAAATATGGTTTTCCCCCTTAAATCAGAAAAAATTTAATTTACAGAAGTCTGACAAATCTTTTACCTTGAGTTAGTATGTTTGTTTGTGTAGAATTAGTTGCTTCCCTTCTGTTCTCCTCACCCTTTTATTTTTTTAAACCTGAACTCACTTAGGAAAGGGTAAGATTTCCAAGTAAGTGAATATTTACAAGAATAGATCTGGATTTTGCTTCACTTAAGGAATTTGTACTTCCACATTTCCTATTTCTTGTCCAGGAGATTATTCTAGAATTATATTACATGCATAGGAAGCCATTTATAGTTAAAATAATATTCTGAGTAATGTATGGAACGCCAACAGACAGCTTGTATTTTTACCTTTTCCATTTTGTTAATTGATCTATTTGAACACTGTGCCATTTTTTTCTTATATGAAACATTTTTTTTCCCAAATCTTAGAATAAAAATTAACAGTGTACAGGTGCTTCTTTATCACAATATTATGATTCAGATTTTATTCAGAACTTTGTGTTCACTGCATGAAGCTTTTATGCCTGTTTAAAGTACCCATTGCTCTTCTTTTGGATCCATTTCACTTCTTAATGGACCAGTGCCTAAACAGAGCATTTCTATTGAAATGATAAAAAGGCTTAGCTTTGGCACTTAACAAACTATAATTAAAGTGACACAGAATAGTCTCCTGAACTTTGTTAAACCAATTAGTGAAGCATACCCTTACATTTTCTTCTCAAAATACTGAAATAAATTCAAAAACCCATCAGTTGGCTGATCAAGAGTTCCAAATAATACCTAGTTCCAATGAAATAAATTACTAAATTCCCATTGATTTCCTTAGTGTTAAGATACCCTATAATAAAAAATGAGAAAAAATAGTCCACTAAGCTTAACATTTGGCATCAAACTTTTGATTTTTTTCTTGCTAAAGCTAGTGAATAACTCTTAGCTTGCATAGAATTAGATTTGGAACTAAGAAAAATAGGGAGGATATAAGCTGTATGATCTAATTAATACCTACTTGTTGTATCTGAAAACAAAATAAAAAACCTCACAAAAAGTTCTTATAGAATAAACCATTATATTTTATCTATAAATGTCTTCTGAAAATGTGTTTTACATTAGTTTAATATCATGAGTCATAGTGTAGCCCCATTAATTATGTTGTGAAGCAGTGAGAGGGTGAAAAATTTGTATTGGTCTAGTGTGACAGAAATTACATTTTTAATAGTTACATAGAAGATAAAATTAGGCAGAAAACATCTTCACTGTTTTCTAGTGTCCTACAAGAGCCAATAGTTTTAAAAAATTTCCAAATTATGTATTCAAAATTGCACAGAATTTATGAAGGCCTCCACCAATCCTTACATTTTTCATTAACTGTGTGTGAAAGTAATTTGGTAATCCAAGACATCTGGCAACCCATTAACTGTGTGTGAGAGTAATTTGGTAATCCAAGACATCTGGCAGCCAAACAGGCATACACAAATCCTATATGCAGGTAGAAATGCTTTTGCAAATGACATTATACACTAAATTGTGGTGTAAGCATGTAATTATTTTTTTGCCTTGTATGTGAGTGAGTATGAAAAATAAGCTTCACTCGATTTCTTATTCCTATTCCACAAAATCAATTTTTAAATCCCAGAACACCAAGTGATGGCACTTGAGAAAACACTTAAGAAAGGAATGGCATGCTTTACTTTTCTTTGTGTTCCATTATCTTGGGTGTTTTCATTATCCTTTGAGAGTATTCAGTATCACCAAAACCTACCCAAACCATCCACCCTTCATTGAAATCTGGCTGGTAAGGAGAATCATTGAATCATAGAAGGGTTTGGAGTGGAAGGGACCTTAATGATCATCTCGTTCCAACTCCTTGCCATGGGCAGGGACACCTTCCACTAAAACAGGTTGGTCAGAGCCCCATCCCACCTGGCCTTGAACACTTCCAGACACGGGGCATCCACAGCTTCTCTAGGCAACCTGTACCAGTGCCTCACCATCCTCAAGGTAAAGAATTTCTTCCTAACATCTAACCTCAATCTCTCCTCTTTTATTTTAAAATAATCCTCCCTTGTCCTATTACTATCTGTCCGTGTAAAAATTCTGCTTCTTTTTTTCCTAGGTGCCCATTAGGTACCGGAAGGCTGTTATGAGGTGTCCCTGAAGCCTTATCTTCTCCAAGCTGAACACACCCAACTCTCTCAGCCTGTCTTCTTAGGAGAGGTCCTCCAACCCTCTGATGATCTTCATGTTCTTCCTCTGGGCTTGTTCCAATAGGTCCACATCTGTGTTGTCCNCTTGTTCCAATAGGTCCACATCTTTGTTGTCCTGAAGGCTCCACACAGTACTCCAGATGGGATCTCAAAAGGGCAGAGGGGAAGAATCACATCCCTTGACCTGCTCTCTTGGTGGATCCCACAATGCAGTTAGCTTCCTGGGGTACTGGGACATGCTGTTGGCTCATGTCAAGCTTTTCATCCGTGAAAACCCCAGAGTCTCTATGGTGCTGCTCTTAACGAGTTCTTCCAGTCTTTACACAATTTTGGGATTGCCCTCACCCAGGTGGAGCACCTCGCATTTGGACTTGTTGAACTTCATGGGGTTCTCATGGACCCACTTCTCAAGTTTATCCAGGTCCCTTTGGATGGCATCCTTCCCTACAGTTATGTCAACTGCACTGCTCATCTTTGTGTCATCTTCAAACTTGCAGAAAGTGCACTCGATCTCACTGTCTGTGTCATCGATAAAGAAATTAAAGAGTGCCGATCTCAGGGCACCACTTCTCACTGGCCTCCAGCTGGACATAGAACCATTGACAACAACTCTCTGTCTGCATCCATCCAGCCAATTCCATATCCACCAGGTAGCCCACCCTTCAAGTTCATGTCTCTTCAATTCAGAGAGAGTAAGTCATATGAGGAATGGCTGAGGGAGCAGGGGTTGTTTAGCCTGGAGAAAAGGAGGCTCAAGGGAGAATTTATCACTTTACAACTGCCTGAAAGGATGTTGTAGCCAGGTGGAAGTTGGCCTCTTCTTTCAGGAAACCAACAATAGGACAAGAGGAAATGGTCTCAACATTAGTGTCTGCAACAGGGGAGGTTCACACCAAAAGTGTGGTCAAGTGTTCCAACAAACTATCCAAGGAAGTGGGAGAGTCACCACCCCAGTTGTTTTCAGGAAACAGCTGAATGTGTCACTCAGTGCTATGGATTAGTTGACAAGTGGTGTTCTGTCAAAGGCCTTGACAAAGGTTAGAGGTCTTTTCAAATGTTAATAATTCTATGATTCTGTGAATGATTGCACACAGCTTGTGTCATCCAGCTTCTACTCCTATTTCTTCAGGGTTCAAGGAAGAACGTGGTGGGTTTTGTCCTTTTGGGAAGTGTTAGTAACTTTTTATTTGAAGGACAGTTTCCCCACAGAGCACAGCTAGAGTAGCACTAACGTCACCAATATTCTGAGAATCTTTTTGTTAGTAAAAACAATAGTTACACAACAAATGATAATTCTTTAGAATGCCTGCTGTAATCATACTTGTGTATCTGCTCCTAGAACAATACAAGTAATGTATATATCAAATAACAATATTAATACCAAATGAAGGATCATGAATCACTGAATAGGAGACAAAAGTAGTGTGAAAATATGATGGAGTTCAAAATGATGTGGATATTGGTATCAAGGATAGGAAAGTAATCCATTTGCCCCATTTCTATTTTCTGCTTTCATTAGTTTTACACTCATAATCTAATAGGCTAATACTTTCTGCTTGAGTCTTACAAAGCACTGCCAATGTCTTCAAATATTTCTGCAAGAGAAGAGAGCTTTATGAGAATGGAAACACTAAAATAAATAATTTCATTGTTCTTGATAGTTAAAAAGGAGTTTCTGCATTCTATATGACTATTACATTATGGTATATATTCTTAAAAGATTTTTAAAGGATAGAATGTACTTATTCAATTCCTGTTTATGTAAGTTAAAAACATGCTATATCCTGCAAATCCTATTTCAGTATAATATTCTCTTTGTATGTTGTGTTTATCAGATAAACTTTAGACCATTAACAAAAATAGGCAGTATTGCCACCTTTAAAAATACTTTTTAAAATAACTATACTTCATATGCTAAAAATACCTGGTATCTTAAAAATCTATAAAACACTTTCTGCTGCACTTTAAACCTATTTCTTTTCTGCACATTTACAACTTGTTTGATTATTTACTGTGTAAATTGTGTCAATTTTAATAAGTAAATCAAGCTTCTTCATTGAACTCAAATAATTGAAAGCAGATTATAGTAAAAAAAAAACCCATAAATTAATCAGCTGGCACAGATCTGTAATTTTCCATGTTATTTATCTTTCCTTTGAACTTCACTATAATTTGTTTAGATTGATAACCATATATAATATTTGTCTAAAGCCCACTGAAGAAGAGATTTTACTCTCAATTGCTTGGGCCATTCATCAATCCCACTATCATCTTTGAAGATATTTCCATCACATTTAGTGATCCAAAACCTGAGAGTCACAATGCTCTCTAGGCTGTTGCAAAATAAGTGAAATGTTTTTAAAATATCAGTTCAACTATTGCCATCTCCCACTGATGACAAAAGTTTAGATGAAAGTACCTGAAAAGAAAATGACTAGTTATACTCCACTGTGAGAATCATAGTGATAAATGGAGTAAGATCTGACAGTTAATCAGTATGTTTTAACAGAGGAAGATCATTTTATATTGAGTGCTTAACTATCAGCAGAAACAGAGGGATAATGAAAGTAGAATTCCATCACTAGTTTTGTGCAGAGGTTTTGGCAATTAGGTCTGCAAATAACTATTCAAATTAGATTTGAATGGTGGTAAGCCTTGCTGATTTAGTTGAGAACAAGCTTAGAAAACACTATAACCTCAATATAACTGCTTCAGTATCGAATATATTTTATAATTTCTTTTGCTTGTTACTGTGAAGTATTCTAGTACCTGTGACTGCATGTGCTTTTGCAATGTGTGTAATATGTAAAGGATAACAGGAAATAAATGTAAGGTTCAGATTTCCTAGTCTTATTTCGTTCTGCTTTTCGATTTGCATAGCTCACTGTTTAATAGTTTACTAAATTTGCTTATTGCTTTCATGATTTTCCTTCATGTTTCCTGCATCTTGATGTCGTGTTTTATTTTTGATGCAAAAGTGTCCTTTCAAAAAACTTAATCAATCAATCAAGTAACTAAGCAGTAAAAAGTATACTCTTTGTGGAACTGTTTATGTGGGCTTTTCTTTTGTTTTGTGTTTGTTTTTGTTTTTGCTTTTTTTCTTAGTTGGAAATTTTAGCTTATTTGAGGAATATACATATAAATAAAATTTATGCTGTAGAAATTAACAGGATCCTTCTTTATCTGACTGCTAGAGCAGTGAAGTGTAAGCTTTCAAAGGCAAGTAGTGACTAGTCAAACACAAGTAATGAAGTTGCTTCAGTAATATATTTTATCACCATTAGGATTAATTCCACTGCCACTGAAGTCAAAGGGGTTTTTCCCCTTAGAGTGAATGATTAGTTAGGACTTGCTAATAATGAAACTGTGAGGCTCAAGGAAAAGACAAAAAAGAAAAACTTTCCATATATCCCTTTGTGAAGAAAAAGAATGATGTAATAATTCAGAAAAATTTGGTTTTGGTGGTGTCAAGCTACTGGTAATCCATCACAAGAGTGAGGTTTTCAAAGATTTAAATTCATCATGATATTCTTGAACTAAGTTAAGTTGTAAATATTAGTTAATGTATAAAAATCTGTCACCTTTAAAAATAAGGGTAGTTTTGTCTGGAGTCTAAACTACCTTTATAAGGTAATTTTATTTCCTGTCAGAAACTTAGCTAGGAGCATCTGAGACTTTAATATTGCTGACTACGAGGTACCTTTGATGAGTAGGTAAATCTTAAGAAGCAAATAATTGAGAATATAAGGCTTAAGATTCAAAAGAGACACTGCCATGTCCAAGATCATACCTTCAAAGTATCCATGCTCATTGAATGATATACCTAGGAGTCTGTTGACTAAGAAAAGATTTTTTTTTAAAAAGCACTTAATCTAAATTAAATACTGTAATGTACTGGAAAAAGCATTTTAGGGGATTTGATCAGAAAAAAGTTCACATTTATCAGAGTTGTATGTCAGGCTGGTATCTGGAAGGGAATATTTTTCCAGTAAACATTTCTCAGTACTTAATACACTTCTCCACTCTTCTAGAAGAACCATGTGATGTGAGTGACTCTCTTAATGTCAAATGGTGGAGCTCTCATAATATCTATAAAAATAATTTGGGGACAGTTTCAGAAAGAAATTTAGAGTGCAATAATTTCTTTGTTCAGTGGAGATGTCAGAGACTGAGGTTCAACAAATATTTCAGTATATAAGAAGAAGAACTTCTAAGTACTTCTTTAAAAAGAGATCTCGGCCATGGGTTCAAGAATACCACATGTCAGACATATCAAGGAGGAGTTACAGTGAGATAAATTTCCTCCCTCACCTAGGCCATCCTGTGGCCATGTGATTTATTTAGTTTGTATTTAGTTATATATTTATTTACTGTTCTGCTGGGTTTTTTTTCTGTGAGATGAGGCTTTGCTTCCAGTGACAGCTCCAAGTCACCACTGCAGATGACAGCATTGTCAGTGGCCAGATGTCTACATCACACATTTTTCAGACTAGTATCACTCCCTTTTTCTCTATTAGTCATCTTTTCTTGGTTATCTTTCTTTCTGTCACCAGCTGTCTACTTTTACAAGTTCACTTTTACAAGTTTTGCACTTTTATTGACCTACTGAAAATCGTATGAAAAAAATTCATATCATTATCATACTTGCCCTATTTCTTTAATAATAATCTGATTTTAAATTTGATTTGTATGGTAACCATAGTGAAGCAGAATCACATTTTACTTCATTTCTTCAGCTGGTGAGACTGGGTTTCCATTTAATCTTCTGTGAGAGTGAATTTTACACTGAAATATTGGTCATGCAGAATAATGTTCTAAAGTATGCTGCTTCACAAGGAGTTTCTGCGAAGTTTTCCATACAGTCATTTTTTCTATCACTTAGAGATCACATGATCCCTAGGAGCTTCTTCAAGACATTTTGTTAGATAAAAACACATTGAATTGTAGCAGTAATGAGTAAGAAGCTAAATGTCTGATGTGCTTTCAAGGGTTTGTTTTGCCAAGATAATATTTTATATAAACTGTAATTTTCATGGAATTTTCTAGCTCAGCACTGTGAGGAGTGAGGTATAGTAGCTTTACAGAGAATACATGCATATCAGTACTTACTTTAAAGGAGCAACAAAACTTTGAAATTAAAACAGTTAGGATACTTTGGCAATAATGATGAGAATGGTGCCTCTGATAGATAAAGGAGTAAACATCTCTACTAGTTCCCTGCAGTTTTCTTCTTTACAGCTCAGTTAAGTGCAAACCAGTTTCAATTCTTCCATGGTTTTTTTTTTGTTTTTTTTTGTTTTAATATCTAGACATTAATTATAATTACATTAAGATAGTAAGGCTTCACAGAGCTACAGCTTTTGTTATATTGGCAGAAGAAGAATATTTGGAAGCTCAGAAGTTCTCTGTTCATCACATACTTCAGAGATCTGTTAAAGGAGAAAGAACATACAAGTTACTTGGGTTCCCTGGCATAGAGGTAGACATCGTATCCTTAGACATTTACATTTCTTGAAGCTGAACACTACTCTAAAAGCATAACTTTTACTTCTAGATTAAAAAAAACTAGTCTAACTACACAGCAAATTAGATTAATGTCTTATTAATAAAAAGGGGTTTTAAAAAATAACACAATCCTGACTGATGACCTTAGACAGAAAGACACTCTGTTTGAAGATGTCAACACATTCCATTTGAGTCAGTATAAAATACTGTCAAATGAGGTGGTATTTTCATTGTTGGGGATCAGAGACTTCAGAGAAAAATATTGATTTTGACATACCAAGGACATCAATTTAAAAGAAAAAATATGGACTCCCAAATTTGCTTACAGTCTTATCTTTCATTTCTGGATGTTTTAACTAGTTCTACCTCTTCTGTCCTTCAGCTCAGATAAGAGAACTGGATTAAAGATTTTTCATTTAGAAAAGGCAATTTTAAGTTTCGTTAAATTTCTTCTGGAAATGAGCTTAAAAGATTTATGAATTTTATTTGATAGTATGACAATACATCAAATAGGACTTAATATTGACTGTGAGATAATTGCCAAAATGCAATATATTAATTCTACCCATTCAAATGGGTGAAATATATTCTGCTCATTCAACTACAAACATGTTAACAGGGGAAATTGTTACACATACTGGGAGCATTGTCATGGTAAGAGCTGCAGGAAGCTGTGCTCAGGGAATCCTCTTTTCACTCTGGAAGCCAGCATTCCAGAATAAAGTAGCTTGTCACCAAAAGTCAAACAAAAGTTTTTCCAACCCAAGCTTTTCGAAGCCATGTAATTCATGCTTCCTTATTACAACTGTAGTTTTGTTAAAACAGCAGGAGTTGATTAAATTTTAATCCTTCCTTTTAAAGTGAAAGAACTTTTTTTTTTCTTTAACGAAATCTGGTGTGATTCCATTTATAAGTACTTACCATATTATCACTCCTCATTGTAATATACAGTGAAGGTGTTCTTGGGGAGGTAATTTTGCATTGTCAAACTCAAACAGAGGTAGATTTTTTTCAATTACTTTATGAATCACATTTCAAATCAACTTGCTGTAGGAGTAACAAACTAATTAATGTTGGTTTGGGTATGCAAGTTGAGGAAATTTACACCTAGTAATACTTCCAGGTCTGTAGGGCTTTTTGTGTAAACAGAAGAAATGTTGGGGAAATTCATGTTCATTTTTTTTGCCAGAACTCTTGGAGTTTGAAAATCTAGCTAATTATTTTATGTACACAGACTTAATAGCAACCTCTATAATCCATCTTTACCTTGAATATTTTACATCAGGAATGACTATATTTTATCGTGTGTAACTTTAAGAGTATGTGAACTTGAGGTACCACACATTCGATAAACAAGATCATTTTGTTTATTATGTGTATCTTAACTCATGCTGTGAACTTGTAAAAACTACCACACTATCTACAAAAAAGCTGTACCACAATTTCAAAATATGAATATGAATCTGTGTTTTGCATCGAACTGGTACAATGAAAAGCAATTAAAGCAGATTAGCTGCTGCTTGGTGAACTGTTGTAGCTCAGCTTTTAGCTAAGCATTTAGACTGGTTTAATGTTTTCTTTCTAACTTTGATAATTCAGCAGAAATTACATACAGTCATTAGAGAATAAAAGCAGTAACATAAAAGTAGTGCATTTACATCTGCATGAAGATTTGGGGAAGATTTTATGTACTTTTAATTTTTTTTTGGTGTATTATAGGTACATTATTAATTTCTACTGTTTCTGGAAAATATTAAATCATAAAATCATAACAATGTATGCATGAAATCCAAATTGCAAAATGATCTGGCACCAAAAGATTTGGATTGCAATAGGATTTGATGCATAGGAAAACCAGCAGATTTAACCTAACATAAATATTTGTTTCTGCTCCTAAGAAAACAGAGTATGTTTAATATAAATAATAAATGATGTTGAATAAGTTATAATCCATATTTACTATATGTAACATTTTTCATTTCAGAAAAGATCTTTAAGCTCTACACAACGATGTGCAGTAAACACAGAACACACTCATCTCACTCAGGCTGTGAATCAAAACAAAAATTCTGTGGAAATACACCATGCCTTATATGGATAAAACCATGATACAGTCTTAGATACATGATTATTTGCACACTATTTCTCATTCTCTAAAGTAAGTTTTACTGAATAAAACATGGTGTAAAATGTTTTTCAGGCAACAAGAAATTACAAAGTTTCTGGACTACATATGAAGGAAGCCACTCTGCTTTCAAAGATAGAAACTGCTGAAAATACATTATGTTTCCTGTAAAGGAAAGGGAAACATTCTCTCCTTGATATAGAACCTAATAGTTTGGCATCATGCTCTGTTGTCAGGTGCTATGTACACAGAAAAGCATTTAGTATATAATCATTAAATTCCATATCCTTCAGATCATAATACAAGAGCTGTAGTACAGAATATAGTTTTAATGTACTTTTTCATTCTATGCCTACTTATCCAGTCTTATACATCCTCATCTGGAAAACAAACATATGCAAAGTATTTTTTTGTCTTCGAGCAATTTTATTCTTTTGTGGATCATGATGGGAGTGGATCTGGAAAACTATTTGTAGGTAGACAGGTTTGTGGACAGCACTGGTGGTTTCACTTTTGAGATCTGTCCTTTAGGGCAATGTCCTTGGACAATGTCCTCCTTGTCCAGAGGACATTCTTATGAAATGATGCTTTCCTAAAAGCACAGATTTCAGCCTCATGTAGTTGAAGAGCATTTGTCCAATATACTTCTGGACAATACCCACTTCCAAATTGTATGTTTACTTGTTTATAACAAGTAACTGCAGAAAGATGGAGAAATACTAAAACATTCCTTTTCCTGTTCAGAAATTAATCCTATACCTAGCATGTTCAGCCACCTTTTCAGTATTCTCTGGGTGCAGTTGAGCATCAGTGCCCCTGCATGCATTTAGGATCAAGAATAATTTTCTGCCACTTAAGTAAGAAACTAAATCCTTTTTTACTGGCTGGCATACCATACCACAGGAAAAAGAGATAAGGAACTCAGTTCTATTTTCTTGTAATCAAAAACTTTGGCAGAAAACAAGCTGCAGCAGCATATTGGGCATAGACAACTGAGAGCCTCTATTGACTTTCATCTCTTGCTAGTGAAAACAGTAGGCAAAAAAAGGAACAATACATATGCATTGTCAGACCTCACACTAAGTTTGCAGAACTGCAAGTGAAGATACCTTTATCTTTGTGTTTATAACCATTATGTTTTATTTGGAAATAATTCTGAATTGATAAATATAGCTACATATTTATTAACTATTTTGCAGTATCATTTTTGGGAGTGCAACTTCTTTAAAAAAGTCTCTCTGGGAAAAAATGATACTTGAAACAAATTGATTATTCAGTTTGTTTACCTAATTTTTAAGCATTAATTTACAGTTCAACACTACTTGGAGACTGTGGACAAATCTATGTAAACATGTGAGATATTAAGGAAGAACAAATTCAGTCTCATCCTAAATTTTTAAAGTCAGAGAGAGTCCCTTGACATCGGACTCATAAATCAGCGACTGATCCAGAAGTATGATGGTATCATTTTGGCCAGGAGCTGAGTTCAGTGCAAATGGGCTAAGTACGATGAGCCAGGAAAATTCAAACAAGAACAGAGAATAAGGTGCCTTTGTGTGAACCACAGGTCAACAATTAACCAAAGAGCTAAAACTGAAAGTGCTGGAAAGGTAGAGCACAGAATCATTATGGACCAACCTGGCTGGTGCCTTTGGCTGACACCTGAACCACCTGAAGGTTCGAAAGACCTTCTGAGAAAGAGGCTGAAGGAACATGGTTCATGGGCAGGGAACATGGCACAAGGAAGGTGCTCGAGGCAGACCTGGTGGGTGTCAGAGCCAGGCCTGGGACCTGGCCAGAGGCTGCCCTTGCAGTCCCTGGGAAAGCATCAGCAGAGAGTGCATGTCTGGGTGGGCAGGAATTGATGGGGGGAAGCTTCCTACTGACACAGACCCTACTGCCTACTTGTCTGCTTAGTAGCAGTCATACTATTTGATGTTCACACCTTCAACTCTAGCTCAGACAAAATTAATTCTAGTTCATATAAGTGATTTAAAATAGCCTGGCTTATTTTTTTTTTCCCATTCTTTTTGGTTTTTGGACTTCTGTGGAATGAGAAGCAGAAATGATGAAATGCTTTGGTATTCAGCATTTTTGTGTTGCTGATATTCTACAGCAACAAGATTCCTTCACAATCAGAAAATTACTTCCAGATTAAAAATACAATAGGTAGCAGTTCTCAAACTGATCTTTTTCAAAAGGAGTTGAAATATCCTTGAAGGTTTTAGAGAACTACATCTTGCATCAGTGAAGAAAAAAAATTTTATTATAAGCATTTCCAGAAACAGACTGAATTTTCATATCCTCAAACGAAATAGCTTATTTTTGTTAAACTTACACTTGAATATCGGAATATTATACTAAACATAAGCATCCTTATCACAGCATCAGGACATTTGGAGCCTGATACAGTGCAATTTTCCTTGATTTTGAAAGGAAAATAACATCTGCTACTTCCTCATAAGGGTTTTCTGGGAATTGCCATGTTAGCTTAAAGCATTTTGGTTTCAATTAATTCATATTTCCCAGTTTAAAACAACAACAACAACAAGCCTCTTTGTTATCTCACATAATTGAATGCTGTGTAACTATACAAATTTCAACTATGCACTTGTGTAAGTGCTGCTTAAAAAACACTTATGCTATAAAATACAAGTTCTCTGGAAGAGACTCTTCTTACAGCATTAAAATTTACCAAGGATTTCAGAAAAAAAAAAAAAAATCAGATAATTTCACATCCATCACTGTGGCTGTGGCTGCTTTTTTGTTTTTCAGGTGACTAGTGCCTACCAGAGAAATCTAATGAGTCCACCAGCCTGTTTTGAATAGTGGCAGTAGGACATATTGTTTAGAAGAAGATATGATTCTTGATACTTAAATGAGGTCAATAGCACTTACACCTCTCTGGCATTCACAGTAGTTGAATTAGAACACTACAGATTGAATTCTGACAATTCCATTGTGTTTCTCTCCTCTGATGATGAAGAGATGTGAAATCCTTCTTCATATACTGGAGTCGGTATAATATACTAATTTTTCTTCCTCTGCATCATGTTATATTTCCTCACTCTTCTTATCTTTTTCGGTTTCATTATGTTAACGAGAGAACATAGTTATATGTCATTACTTTTGAAAATAAAGCTAAATCATATTCTAGTGGAGCTTGTTTATTAGACAAGGCGGGGGGCTTTTTTGATTTAGTTTGTTTGTTTTTTCCTTTCTGCTGTTTGAAATTCTGCTGGTTTCAGCTGTGGTAGAGGTAATTTCCTTCACAGTGGCTGTTATGAGGCTGTGTTTTGGATTTGTGCTGAACATAGGGTTGGTAATATAAAGATATTTTTGTTATTGCTGAGCAGCGCTTGCACAAAGCCAAGGCCTTTTCTGCTTTTTGTGTTATCATGCTGGTGAGAAAGCTGGGGGTGCATGGGAGGCTGGGAGGAGACATAGCCAGGACAGGTGACCCAAACTGACCACAGGGCTAGTTCAGACCATGTGACATCATGCTCAGTATACAGAGTGGGGGCAAGAGGGGAACATTTAGAGTGATGGTGTTGGTCTTCCCAAGTCACAGCTGCCTGTGATGGTGCCCTGCACCCTGGAGACAGCTGAGCAACTGCCTGCCCATGGGAAGTGGTGAAATATTTTACTTCGCTTTACTTGTGTGTACAGCTTTTGCTTTTCCTATTTAACTGTCCGTATCTCAACCCACGAGTTCTTTATCTTTTACCCTTCTGATTCTCCCCCAGTCCCACTGGTGGGGTAGCAAACAAGCAGCTGAATGTGACTTTTATATAAAAATGAAATCTTTCTTCATAGATTTCTATGTCTGCCTCTGTAATAAAAACTGTCAGTCATATATATAACTGGTGATCTTAGAAGGGGCAAACTAAGGTGCAATTATATCCTTGTCTATCCTGGTAAGATCTTCCACAAAACAAATAAAAGTTGGTAATTAGACCAGCAATAAAACCCTTAAACAAACCTATGGTTTTTTCCTGTAATTCTAAGAATGAAGAGAGCACACAATACAAGCAATTCTACAGAGCTGTTTTTTTTTTTTTTCTTGTGACTATATCAGTGTGACTATACAGTTCCCTTAGAAAAAACTTCATTTTACAGAAATATTCTTGGTTAATATTTTACATATATATATGTACNATATTTTACAGGTATTTATATGTATTATATATATATAAAGTACATATATATACACATACATATATACATGTACATATATCCACATAAGAAACTCTGTGTGATGCATAAGGTATCTATGTCTTGAAATTGCATAGAATATAATGTATATTTAGTATAAAATTTAATATGATATATAAAATACAATTTAAAATCAATAAGAAATTTTCACAATAGAACAAAATAAAGAGATGGATCTAAACTAAATTGCTGAACTTAAATTTTGAAAGTGATGTGCGTGCATGAGAAAGATCTGAAATTTATTTTAAAAAATTTAGCTTTTTCATATTTTAAACAATAAGATGGATATATAGCAATGCTGATGATTAAAATATGATCTTTTTCATACTTCACTGGCTGGATGCAAACAGTACCAAAACCTACCACTTCATCAGACATACAATTGAAAACCACTGGTTGATTAGATTTTTTATTAATTTTCTTAAAGTCCATACTTACACTTTATTTTACCATATATGTAAACTAAAAGACTAGGATAGTAATTTTTTTAAGATCCTGTTTGAGCCTCTGTAATATTTATATATTTGGGAGGTTTTTTGTTGGTTTTTTTTTTTTTTGGTCACTGTCATGTTTAAAAAGATTTTAGAGTTTGGATACTAAGTTAAAATTATGTTTTCTAGAAATTTCCAGAGGAACTGTGAATGGTTGAGAACCTGGACAAATCTCTGCATAGCACATAACCTATATCAGGTACAGTTTGTAAGAAAGTATAAACAAATATGTATATGTATACACATTGCAATAAGGTGAATTTTTTTTTTCAGGGTATTCTGTTTTCCTATTTATAAATAAATATTTACACATTAAAAAAATGAACATACTAATTATCCTTAAAATATTATTTATCTTAACTACAGAACATGCTTTTAAAACTATACAGGTTTTAATATAGACAACATGTAATATTTTATGTTAAAAGATATTTGCGCTTTTTTGGTGGGTTTATTAGTCATTTCAAAGACTGCTTTCAGGAACATGACACTGCCTAGATACTATAGAAATAACCTTCTCCACTTNAAACAAACCTATGGTTTTTTCCTGTAATTCTAAGAATGAAGAGAGCACACAATACAAGCAATTCTACAGAGCTGTTTTTTTTTTTTTTCTTGTGACTATATCAGTGTGACTATACAGTTCCCTTAGAAAAAACTTCATTTTACAGAAATATTCTTGGTTAATATTTTACATATATATATGTACTTTATATATATATAAAGTACATATATATACACATAAATATATACATGTACATATATCCACGTAAGAAACTCTGTGTGATGCATAAGGTATCTATGTCTTGAAATTGCTGAGAATATAATGTATATTTAGTATAAAATTTAATATGATATATAAAATACAATTTAAAATCAATAAGAAATTTTCACAATAGAACAAAATAAAGAGATGGATCTAAACTAAATTGCTGAACTTAAATTTTGAAAGTGATGTGCGTGCATGAGAAAGATCTGAAATTTATTTTAAAAAATTTAGCTTTTTCATATTTTAAACAATAAGAGGGNTTGGTGGTTTTTTTTTTTTTTTTTTTTTTTTTTTGGTCACTGTCATGTTTAAAAAGATTTTAGAGTTTGGATACTAAGTTAAAATTATGTTTTCTAGAAATTTCCGGAGGAACTGTGAATGGTTGAGAACCTGGACAAATCTCTGCATAGCACATAACCTATATCAGGTACAGTTTGTAAGAAAGTATAAACAAATATGTATATGTATACACATTGCAATAAGGTGAATTTTTTTTTTCAGGGTATTCTGTTTTCCTATTTATAAATAAATATTTACACATTAAAAATTGAACATACTAATTATCCTTAAAATATTATTTATCTTAACTACAGAACATGCTTTTAAAACTATACAGGTTTTAATATAGACAACATGTAATATTTTATGTTAAAAGATATTTGCGCTTTTTTGGTGGGTTTATTAGTCATTTCAAAGACTGCTTTCAGGAACATGACACTGCCTAGATACTATAGAAATAACCTTCTCCACTTTCACTAATTTTTTCTACTAGACAGAGAATAGAAACAACAAATAATTGAAAGTCAATGAAAAGAAAGAATATGTAGGAAGATTGTCGTAAGAAAATTTGGGAAAATTAATGTGAATAGATTTCAAGACAGAAAAGGAATAAAATACTTAGATCCTCACCTTGCTATAAAGTAAGCAAGAAATCCTCCTTGCTAGTGATGTCACAACTCTCCTGGAAAGATTTCAGGGTGGTGCAGCAAAACCTCAACCCTGCCCAGCAAACACAAGGAGTCTCAGGAGTGGCACATGGGCAGTGTTTGCACAACACCACCCAGCAGTGCAGCAGATACTAGGAAAGACTTCATGCAATCTTTTAAACTGGTTTATCGAGGCTTCTCTGTGTTGGTTTGGACTGTGAATATGTAACACTTGTAATTACACTAATGAGTCAGACTATAAGGCTGTTAAAACTTTAACTGGACTAACAGTAAATTATTGGTTTCACATATAAGGCATTTTCCTGTTTGTAGCAGGACTTTAACATTTTACATAAATAGAAGGACATAATTATTGTCTTCAGATTACAGAGTAAATATGTTCAATTGAGGTACATTGTAAAATAAAAATATTATACTTCCTTCTGCCATTGTTTTTCAAAGATATGTGTTGAATTTTAGCTACTCCCTACCCTTTGCAAGGATTGTTCCTTAAAACTTACTAACTCTGACTAGATGTATTTGTGATTTGGGTGAATCTTTTGAAGTTATTTGAACATCATCAGGAAATGCACCAGTGTATGAATGCATAGAAGCAAAGAGAAGTCATTATATAAGTTTTGGAAAGATTAAATGCCAAGAGTTTCATTACACAGAGGAAGGATCCCAGAGGAGCAGAAACCCATTTGTTTAAACAAAACTAGAAGGTGGACTGCCAGATTTGCCAGCTAAGCATTTGCACCTGGCTGACAATATGTTGATACAGATGGTAGCTAATGCAACATTTGGCCATGTTCTACATTGGCTGGAATAAAATATTTTTCTTTGGGACATCAAGTTAATATTTTAGCTTCATTGTATTTAGGATAAAACCCACAATGTTAAATAAATAAATTGACATAAAAGAAATATCTATGCACACCTTGCCTTTACTGGGGACCACAAAGAATCCATCCAATCATGAAAATGCAGACATTTGACTAAGGTTACCAAGGATGACTACCTCATGTGCGAGGAAAGCCTTTGTTTTCCATGATATTTATTTATTAAATTATTATAAAATAGACAGAAAAACAGAAAACCTGTTTGTTTGGGTTTTTCTTAATTTTCTAGATCTGTCTGGGATGGACTTAATTTTCTTCATAGCAGCCTGTGTAGTGCTGTGTTCAAGATTTATGACAAAATGGTGTTGATAACAAACCAGTGTTTTTTCCATGGCTGGAGTGTGTGCACAGCACTGAGGGATTTTGCTTCTTACTGTGTCCTGCCTTCTTCCCTTGCCTCTCTCCTGTGAGTAGGCTGAGGGGTCAAGAAATTGGGAGGGGACACAGCTGTGAACACTGACCCTATTTGACCAAAGGCATAATTAACACCATATGACTCCACAATGAGGATGCTGCTTTTCCTAGATAACCTTTGCTCAGACTCTGCCTGGGCATCAGTCTGTGGGTGGCAGGTGGTAAGTGGTTGCTTTTGCATTTTTTTTTTTTCCCCTTTTCTTTCTTTTATTTATAGAAGTGTCTGAATCTTGATTCATTTTTCTTTCTTGTTTTTTGACCTTTTGATTCTCACCCTCTGGTTTGTACTTAGTTGTCAGGGTCCAACCCACCATTCTAACCAGACCTTTACATATTTGTTGTACACAAAGGTAAGATTTTTATGCCATTTTTCTAATTTTCTTTCTGTTGTTTTAAGAAATTTAGAGGAGTTTTAAATTTCATTTTAATTTTACTGTGGTGTTCTTACCTCTAAATTTACCATATTTAACACATCTTTCTAGCAGGTCAACTCCAGGTTTAGTTTTATTTCTCTGAGGCCTTTAATCTAATAGATAAAACTATCTGCCATTTATTATACAGTTACTTACAGTGAATAAATTATTTCAAATTTCCTAAATGTCACCTGTGAATGGCAACAACTTACGGGTCCTACTTCGAAGTGATTTATCTTTCTCTTCTTTATGCAGCTTCTTCCCCTGAAGTAAACCCACTGGATGCATGAGATACAATTCCAATTGTTTGACAAATGTTTGATATGTCAGATGTAAGATGAATCTTCTTTTGAACATTGATTCCCATGTCAACAGACAAGAATGTCAATAAATTAAGTCTCAGTTTTTCGACATATAAATAAAATTACCTAATAAGTGCTCATTTCCTTTTCAAAGATTTATCCTGGTTTGACAGGTAAAACTGTGAATATTCAATTATTTTAGCAATAAATTCTTGGCTTGATATATAAAGTTAGTTTTCCCTAGCCCATAAATGCAATTTTGAGTAATGCAAACAGACTAGCTTAAAGTACTGCTAAAGGGATTTGCACCAGGAGGTGTGCTTGTGCGTGGCAAACATCTGAAAAACGGGCTGATAATATTGGCTCATTACGTTTTTCTTGATAGTTCAGTTCTACTTGATTTTTCTTCTGATTTTCATTAAAATAGAAAGTTTGGATTCATTCACTGAGACAAAGAGGTTCTTTGGGAGCTAAAAGGATTTTTTCTATAGTTGAAAATATTGATAAGGTCTACATACTGCGGTTTTACATGTACATGTCTGTGTAAATCACATCTCTTTTATATCACCCTCTTCTATACTGCTGTTGTATTCCTGCTGTTTCCATCTGCAAGACTATTTTTTGAAGTCTTTTATATTTTAAAGCTATGACATATACTATCAAAATCAATCCGGATACTTCTCTGCGTCATTCAGAAAACTGGGCAAGGACTGAGAAGAGACATAAACTACTCCCTGTAGATGCTATCACTGTGGAACTAATGAGCTAGCTAAATGCATTAGTCATTACAAATCTGCAGAAAAACCTTGAAGACATATTCAGGATTTGTGTTTATTTCAGGAGCTGACGAACAGTTGCATTACAATTGGAAAGAAAATTGGCAGAAAGCTGGGAGCACTTCAAAGAACTTCTGCAATCAGAGAAGCTATAGCAGGAAGAATTAAAGTTTTGTTTTCAATTTCTTTATATAATAGGTTTGTACAAAATGAAGTATTTGTGTAACAGGAGTAGAACTGTCCTCTCTGAACAGTCAGTACAGCAGCTGATTCAGGAATCATCCTTTTATTTCAGCACATGCATTTTTTGAATGTCTGGGTTAACTGCTACATTTGAAATAGACCAAGCATGGTTTTAACTACCTTTCTTTGGAGTAATTACATTTTGTTATTTCCACTCTTTTTTCTAATGACAAAAATGGACATGCCCAGACGAGAAGGAAATTGGGTTAATTCCTCTACTCATCCCTAGTCTTCTCAGTTAACAGTACAAAACCATTCACCTTGTGTTTTTAAGTCTCTTCATATTCTAGTCTTCATACACTAACTAGAGTTTCTCATGCTGTCAGGGGTAAAACATGTTTACTTGAAAAACAAATGGAATCTGTTAGGTTGAATGCATGATATAAAGCATTGATACATTTCAGTAATTGTTTCAAAGGTTCCATGAGACCTTATAAAGAGAGAGCAAGATGAGGTTAATTGCAAAAGAAAAATTTCTGTGCTAATATAAATTTGAGTAGGTACAGAGATTTCCATAGAGTTGAATTCTCCACTGAAATTTTACTTACACATGGCAAGACTCCACAGAAGAGAAATTGATGTCTAAGCTGAAATACGCACACAAGAGAATTTAAACAACTCAGCAAAAGGAAAACCATTTAGTAACATTTAATTCTCAACATGGCCCAGGCTAGAGGCTGTTCCCAAGGCAGGTCAGTTGTGATAATCTTGCTTTAGAGGGTAAGAGAACTCAATATTGTGGATAAGGTCCATTTTGTGTTCTTTGTTTTTCTGGACAGATATTCTGGAATTGGTTATTAGACATAGCTACTATGGCATATTCACATACATGTCCTATGCATTGTCCTTAAACCTAATAATCTCCATTTTTTTCTAGCAATGAAGTCTACACAATTGATATCTAATTTTGTTTTAGGAGAAGGAGGAAAATTATTTGTTTCTGATGTAATTATTGAAGACATTTGCAGGTCTACGTGAAAGTATTTTTAAAATATTTTCGAAAATTTGGCTCATGATAGATCAAATTCACTTACAGTGCAGATAAATGATGACTTTACTGACTAGGTCACCCTAATGTGTCATGAACATGACTGATTTGTCTCAGGAGAGGTCATGCAGTTGATTCAGTTTGTAGACAGGATATTTGAAATGCCTTATGGTATTTCAAGTATCCATGTGGGAATGTGTTATCTAATACAAAATCTATAGGAGACTCTTACCCTTTTGGACTAACAAGTAGTTATGGGATATTGAAAAACATCTCAGATGGTACTAGATGTTTGTGTTTGAGGAGCTTCACTGTGCCTTTTGACTATGTGATCACTAAAGTGCAACTCAGTTTATCAGATATTAGGTCTATTTAGAGAATTAACTCCTTAGACCCCATTGAACTATTTACTAGCTTGAACACCCTATGTAGACACCTGATTGACTTAATCTGAAGCCAAATAACTGCTAGAAGCTGAACTGCTTTTACTTGTTCCTATATATGTAATTAATTGACAGCGAATACAAGCTCATATGATTTAATGTGGAGTTAAAAGGTTTAGGGATGTCACCTTACCTAAGTTACGCATTAGCCAAGTATTTTTTTACTTATGTGGTGTGACTGTTATGACACAATGAGTAAATCAATGCGAATTTTTTGGGGGAGTTTGTGTGAGTTAGTTTTGTTTTTCCTTGTCTGTTTCTTCGGTATATTTTTTGTTAAGTAGGCAGCAGAAACAGCTAAAGTTGGTGAATAAATAGGATTTCTAGGTGAAGTAGGAGAGAAGTCCTTTTTCTTTCATATACAGAATAACACCATGGTTTGGATCAGAAGGCACATTGAAGACCATCGCATTCCAAACCCATGCCATGGTGTGGTCCGATTTAAACCCAGAACAAAGAAAATTAGGTCTCTGTGCATAAGCCAGAAAGAACTTAGAAAGTTCAAAATATTCCCAAAAATGAGATTAAAACGAAACAAAATTAAATGTTCATGCCAAAAAAATGATGTATTTTATTTAATAGTATAAGAAGCAAAGAGAAAGAAAGAGAAAAGTTTAGAAAAAAAAGCCAAGGTTACTTAAAAAGGCATAGGATAGGTCACCACCACACTGTGCAATTTTGGTGCTGCCAAGACGGGGCGGGGAGAGCAGAGTAGTTTTTACCCTTTTTTTTCTGCTATTTAAAGTGTCTTATCTGCCTTCTCCGACCTCAGGAGCAGTTTGGCTGGACTGAGGCGGCCTGGCCTCCGAGATGCAGGAGCAGTGCGCGGTCGCTGCACCTGAACCTCCGTCCGCTCGCGGTGCTCTCACCACGGGACTCAGGAGTGGGGCAGGGGTCCCACAGCTCACTGCTGGCTTTGGGCCAGGGGTACAGAATCGGGGGGTTCTCCTCAGGTGGGTGGCGTCAGCTCCTGGAGGCCTCAGGGTGTCTCTCAGCAGGCGATGATGGTCAGGGGAGGGAAGGCAAGGGTCAGGGATTCTGCCCCTTGCTTTCTCCTCCACCTTTGCACCAGTTTCACCTTCCTTTTTATGGACCTCAAGGCAGGCTACTCATGCTCCATCCCTCATGTATTGTGATAAGCAGACGTAATAATGAAGCATTTTTTGGAGACTTTCTCTTACACATGGCTAGGTGCCCCTTCCACTAGACCAGGTTGCATGAACTCCTATCCAACTTGGCTTTGAACACTCCAAGGATGGAGCAGCTGTACACATTCAATGCTATTTGTGAAGATGTCTTCTCAGAGGTCTGAAATGTACTCTTCCAATCAATCAAAACTCTTCTCACAGGGCTACAGCTTTTGGCATAAACCTAGGAAATCATGTAAGAATGCATAGGCAATCTTGATGCAGCATCTTCACCTATATATCAGCATAGGTACAGTTTCTGTAAATAAATTCATTTTGTTTTGTCTTTTTAAATTTGTTGGTTCAAAATTTCTACCAACTTTAAAAGCTTTAGTCTTTTAACTTCCATCAGGTCCAGGAAAAATTTACTTTTTTATAAACATCCTTTCATGTTTGTCAGCATTAATGAGGTTGTAGTCTAATAAACAAGTTTCCAGTATGGTAAACTGTCTGTCATACTCCTTTAATCTCCAAAAAAACTCGAGTTCTTGTTTTAATTCTTGCACATAGAAACTTGTGAGGTAAGACTGTCTTCTATCCTCTGTTCTATCTTCCAATCTGAAACAGGATCTGGATGTTGTTTACTGCTCAAACATCCTTTATAACTCTGACTTTGATTCTGTCAGCTCTCAAACTCAGTAATATTTCAGAGAGGATGTGGTTAATCAGTCTTTTATCTGTACTTTTTTTTGCCTTTGCAACAAACCTTTCTTCCCTGATTTCGGGATTTCAAGAAGTTGAATTTTGACAACTTTTGGACTTTTCGCTGCACCTCATTTTATCTCAGAAAATTTTGTTGCAGTCACTCCATTTTCAAATTTTCCTTTCTTTTTTCAGTTGCATTTTATCATATCTCCTTTCAAGAGTGTTTGTTCCACTTCGTTCTCTGATTTCAAGATTTCAATGCATATCTGCATTTTTTAAAATTGTTTCTTCTCACTGACCTCTAATAATCTTTTCATGTTCCCCAATGACATTTGATTCAGTTTTTCTGAGTGCTTAAAATATAATGTGTATTTTGTTTGGTTATTTTTCCAGAGATTTGTAGTGATAGACAATAGCCACTCCTGAGCAAGTATTGGTACATTTCAGGACACAAGCCAATGACCACAGAATAAAATTCATAGTTGTCATCCAGAATTATTCCTCTGATATCATGCATGGCATTCTCAGAGACTTTGTATTTTAAAGAGAAGGAAATGCCTTAAAACCCTTAAACTTCCTTTTTTTTTTCTCTTTCTGATACTACTGTTCTTATCAGTTTTTATGTATACAGTCCCTTTCATATCTAATTTTTGTATATCTAATTTATTTGTAGTAGATATTAATATTTTTATCTTTTGTTTTGCCTTTGATATCAAAGAAAGTTTGATCTTGTCTTTTGACAAGTGAATAAACTCCATCAGCTCCAGAAACAGTTTCAATTTTTACTTTTATGGATTTCTAACTCATAAAGATGAAAGATAGAACAGAATATTAAATGAAATATTTTAGTGGTGTTTACTTGAGATTTTTTTTTAATCTTTTGGATTTTGTTTTCTTGGGGAGGGAGATTTTCTTTGGTTTTTTTGGAGGTTTGGTTAGAGGATTTTTTGTTCACCCATAATAAAAATTAAACCTGTCTAGCATTATGGTTTATTGTGAGTTTTGCATGGTCATCTGGAGTCCTAGTCTATGTTACGATTTTGCTATTATCTTTGGATCTTAAAGACTTCTAACTGTGCCATTAATAACAGAATTCAATGTGTGTTTAGAACACAGTCTTAGATTTTTGGAGTGATCCATAAAATATAGAATGGACTTCTGCTTTTATTAAGATGATAATTACACAGCACACTGCCTTGCCATTCATCTGATACAAAATTTATCTCTTTAACACAGTCTAATATTAACTATAATTTTTTCCATGTTTAGTATTGCTCATGTCTATTAGCATGGTAAAAATCACTTAACATAGCATCAACAATAAAACACAAACTTTCATGCAAATTTACAATACTCATTCCAAAGGCTCCTGACTAAAAGAGTTTATTAAGAAGAGATCAGTTCTTGTTTAGATTGTAACATGAAATAAAATTAAAGAGCAATACAAAGCAACCTGACATAAACATCTGCTGAAAAACACTATGTAAAGTTTAAAGACCATTTAAGTCTATTAAATTATTAAATCTATTAAATGATTAAATGATAAATTAAATAGATTTAATCTATTAATGAACTATTACAGGCCATCCTGCACAAGCATTTGGCACATAAACTTAATGCGTAATATGTCTAGAACTCACCTAGTCTCTAGATATGTGGATATGTCATGGGCAACATTTCTAGTTTGAGAATTTTTCCCTATTTTTTGAATGGTGAATCAACAAGACTTGGCAAGAAATGAACAAACTAACTGTAATTTGGAAAAAATAATTTTGAATAGTAAAAAGGCAAAAAGGGTCAGCTGTGTCCTGGAATGCATTAAGAAGAGCATCTCCAGCTGGTCAAGGTCTACACTGCAAGGTCTACACTTGCTACCCAAGTCAGGTTCTTTGTGCAGTTTCAAGTACTTCACTATAAGAAGGACTTATTAGAGGCTATTGAAGTTTGTCCAGAGGAGGATGTCCAAAATGGTAAAAGGTTTTAAGGGTAAGACTTATAAGGAGTGCTTGAGGTCACTTAACTTTCTCAGCTTAGAGAAGAGAAGGCTGAAGGATAACCTCACTGCAATCTATATCTTCTTAAAAGTCGTCAGCAGAGGGGTAGGAATTGACCTCCTCCCTCTGGCAACCAGCAACAGGACACCAGCAAAAGGAATCAATCTGCACCAAGGAAAGTTCACATTGGCCATTTGGAAAAGCTTCTTCACTGAGAGGGTAGTCAGTCACTAGAATATGTCCCCCAGTGAAGAAGTCATATTATCCAGCCTGTCAGAGTTCAAGGAGCATCTGGACAATGCTCTCAGTCACATGCTTTAATTTTAGGTAGTTCTGCTACCTAATTTCTGCATTTGATTCTGTCAGAACTCAAGAATTTATAATTGCATGGAGTTTTATGTAGCCATATATGATATGGATATCTATGCTAATAAGTGTTACTTTTATAAAATACTTTATTGAAAAGAAAAATGAAAAAAAGGAAAAGAGATTGATTATAGCATACTTGGATTTCTTAGCCCCTTCCTATGTTTGCTAAATCTATTTGAAGTATACTAGAAGTACAGTACTTTCACATAAGTGTATTCAGGCATGAAATAGAATCATGCATTTTTAACTAAATTGCTTTCTAACAAATTTATTTCAGAATATGCACATAATTAGAGTCATAGCTCTGCATAGTAGTCAGTCAGTATTATACTGCTATTTGGCAACCACCTCTTTGTAAACAAGATGTGCTATCTCAGGATGTGCATTCTGTTTCAAAATTTTACTGGTGCTTACTCAAAGATAAGAGGAATTTCAAACTGAGACATTTTATTGACTAACCTGACGTCAGACTTTGATCAAGGAATCATGTTGACAGTATGATGTTTATTTCCATGTAGCCTGATTAAAATAATAGAATTTTAGAAACAATTGGAATTGTCATTGCATATCAGATAAGATGCTGCATTTGCCTTGTTATTGAGATGTGAACTTATCAAGACTTCAGTGTATTGTTTTTTCTGAAGCTCTGTTACACAGCAGATGGGATGTCTAACATCCTTTTCTGTTTGAAACATGCAAGCTCTAATAAAAAACAGGGTTTAGAATGTTAAACCAGCCAGCCATATGAAATATGTCACACAGTTTGCTGTCAACCTAATTAATTAGATAGCTTTATTTGTTGTCCCCAATGAACTCCGATGAGCTCAATGACTGATAATAGCCTCATTCTTTTGAGGTATTTTCTTTTAATTTTATTCACTTTGATTTAAGAAAGAGTGTTTAAAGAGGGAAAAAACATCCTACTACTATGAAGGGTGATTCAGAAATACAGACTTGTGACTTATTAATATGGGCAAACATTTGGCCTGTTACTAAGGTCATTTTAGTTTTAAATCTTCCAGAGTAATGTTTCTTGAATAATTACTATTTCAGTAATTATCTTGCACTTTCATAACACATTTCTGGACATGTTTTGTAATAGAGTTCTTGCCCTTCAGACTGTAGAAATACTCAATAAAATTCTGTGAACATCACTTATAATACAGGACAAACAAAATCTTATGTTTAACGTAACATACAGGTTTTCAATCTTAAAAAGGAGAGGCTATTTTCAGTCGGGAAAGCATAATTATTTGCCTTTCTTGTCATGTTAGTGTTCAGATTTGCCCTAGAACAAATAATTTGATGAACTTTTTAAAAGGGACCAGCAACTCCCTGCCCCACAGTTCCATTTCCAGCCATGCCACTGATTCTTAAAGAGACAATAACAATCTTGGCCACAAATAGTTGAAGAACACAACAACATCTTGGGTTACCCAGGACAATTTGAAGAAAATTAAAAGTTGGTCAATAGAAAAATCTATAAATAGTGAATGTAATAATTGTACTTTATTACAGCAAATGGCAGTTTTGCTATTGTTTCTGGTAAATCCATTGCACTTAAGTATTAATTTCCTCTGTGGAACAAGAGACATAAAATTAAATAGGTTGATCCTTGAAAAGTACATGCCCATAAATGAGGATGATTCCTATGAAATACACATGCTATTTCTGACTTTCTAGGTGCTTAGGCTTTATTTTTTGAGTTATGTGTTATTTTTGTCTACATCTCTGCATAGCACCATTTTATTAGTTTTTTCTTGATAGAATTTATTATTTTTTTAAAAATATGCAACTAAATTTAATTTGCAAGCTTGCATGGCTTTTAACTAACTAATGTACATTCTGGTGAACTTCTAAATATTGACATGCAAATAGTGTTGCATAAACAATCAAATACTCTCAAAAGTGTTAAACCAATTGGTATCCTCTTTGGTAATATCTTTTACATTTACATTTAAATATGAAGAGAGTGCAAGGACAAATACCTTTCTGAGGGAGGCAGCATTTAGTTATGCTTCATAAGCTTTAATGAATCATTCCTCTGTACACAGTTCAGTCTTACACATCATGCTATGAAAACATGTTCTATTAAGCATCCATGAAGAAAAGTTTTCTCAAGTTTAACATGCTTGATAATTTCACTGGGTCTTGCTGGTAAGAGAAATGCTTTTTTCTGCAGGATTTATCAAACTGGTATTTCAGTTTCCTCATTTTTTTTCAGACGGAAGAAGCACAGGGGTCTTTTTGCCTGTTCTACAGGAGGCATTCCATTCTATTCTTGACTTTCCTAGACACCCAGTTATCCTTGTGTGTGCACTTATTCATCTGTGTATATTTACAGGATAACCTAGCAAAAACTTTATAAAGGGTTCAATCTGAAGTTCTACATAGTTTTAACATATTTCCCTTCAAACCCTTTTTTTTGGATAATTTTTTTGAAATCTCATTTTTGTATTGTAATTAATGACTAGATTTTTCCTTCTTTTGTCTTTGTTTAGACTGTTTTTTGAAGAGTGATTCAAAGTTTAAAATTTCATATTCTGTGTCCTTCTGGTCTCCCTGGCTTTTGGGACAGTTGGTGCTCTGTCACCATGTTCAGTGAAAATATAGTTCCAAAAAGTACATGCTTTCCATTTGATAATAGTTTAAAATCCATAAAGATTCTAAAGTACAAATAATGCAATTAACTTCTTCGATTCAATGTATTTTTAAACCTATAATTATTTGTCTGCTGGCTTAATAAAATATGAATAAAATTTCAGTGGCATTTTATGCACGTTCATTGTAGCCTTTTCCACAATATTTTCTATGAAGTGTGTGCCTGAAATACACATAATTCTAAATTAGGTATTCTTCTTTACCTTCTGCCTTTTTCCCTTTTTCAAGTCTTTTTTTCTTACTCTATTTGAGCAAATTTACCTTGGGTGTTAGTTCTTTTTAAGTCTATAGCTTCTTGTTCAGAGAGTAAAAAGCACCTGTGGCCTTTGTTAAAGAACTTTAGTGAATCATTGGGCCATGTTTAAAAGTTACAGAACAAGATTAAATACATTTCAGTCTATATAACTCCTCCTTTGTATCAGACAGGAACATTGATGTTGATAATTTCTTGATTTTACAAAGAATCACACAGCTTTTCTGGTCTTTAAGCATTACAAAAATGTTAGACTAAAATAATCAGAACTTAAATATGATTTCTTTTCAAAGAATAATTGTATAGCCAGGGTACAGTTTAAAGCTTAGCTTAAGAGTTATGAGATAAACTACAAAATAATAGAAACTCCACAGTTATTTTTTGTGAAAAGTTTAAATAAGCATTGGTTTGATGGAGGATTCCTCTCCAGCATAAATATTCATGAAATGTAAAACTTCTACAAATATTTTTAGTATAATTCACTAGGGAAGATCTCAAAAAACCTTTTAAAAATACAACAAGAAAATTTCCTATGATTTTCCACAAAAAAAAAAATCACCAATATAGGTAAATGAAAATATTTCATAATTTCATGGGAATATCTAGCTCATTCACAACCACAGCAAAGAAATGGTAGTTATGCAGCACAGGGCACATTTTCCAAGTGGTGTTGGAGCAGCTGCCTATGCCAGAGCAGAGGCTTTGACCCAAACAAATCTTCAGATGATAGATACAGCCCAGCAAGTTGCAGTTCAGTGAAGGGAGGGCCTGGGACCCCTCCCTCAGGCTGGGAGAGGTAAATGAAACAATTGTTACTGTTAAAATCCAAACGCAAACACGCTCATTGTTAAGGAATACAGGCGGTGACAGTAGCTCCATGAGCAGCGGCAGGGGAGCTGCACATGGAGCTATGGGAGGTGGGATCCCAAGCAAAGAGCCCTTGAACTGCTGACCCTTTGCAAAGGGCACAGGGGCCTGAGGGCCAGCCAGCTGACCACACACTCAGAGATACAGCAGGAGCCGAGGATTCAGGAGGAAGAGCCAAGAATTTGTGCTCTTGGGCTGTGAGGGTATAAAAGCCTAGAGGTTCCTTTAGTGGGGATCCCTCCTGTGAGGCACCACCTCAAACTGCTTCTCTTACTGTGGGGTCGAACAAGCAAGGAATCCTGGTCTGACAGTGAGAGTGGGGTGTGCAGGGAGTCAAGACTGGCACCTGGCTAGCCACTGGAGCCACCAGCTGTGAAGGGGCTTCGGTGCCAGCAGTGAAAAGCTCTGCTGGTGGGAGTGTGACTGCCAGAGGGGTTCCTCAATGGTCAGAGAAAGATGTTTCTTTAACACTTACTATAATATACAGAGTAAGATGTATTTTTTTAAAAAAATGAATTAAGGTTTTATGTGTCAGCTTTCTTAATAAAAGGGATGTTTCAAAAATACAGTGAATATTTTAGCTGTTCAAAAAATCAACTAATGTACAGTGTAAGGTTTTTATTTAATTTAAAATTTCTTTTTTTGAACATTCTTGGATTACAAGCAAACTTTTGCTATGAGCTAGGATGAAGAAAGATGCTACTGTTTTTCTTCCTAAATAAAAACATAGTCTACCTTGGAAATCTCTAGCGACATTCTTCATTGAATATTTTTGGATTGATGCCTGGAATTCTGGATACTGGACTGAAGCTATTTATTCAGTTTCTTTGCTTTACTAATTTATCCAAATCTTAAGTATGGACTTCTGTTGAAGCAGTAGCCAGATGCTAGGTAGCAGGATACAACAAAAAACACATGGCAGAGAGAGACAGGATCAAGGAGAAACAGTTGAAGTGATTCTTCCAATTCTGGCTGCCAGCAGTAACCTGGATGTCATGTCTTCATAACCAGAAGAGTTAGATTGTATATTAGGAGACTTCCCTGACCTCCACACATCACATCTCTCAGTGCCAGTCATATCTTTACATTAAACAGGGAAAAAACTATCATAAAAATCACATAATATGGATGAGTACATAAAAGTTACACCTCTTTTTTTGTAGTCAATATCTTAAGGTAAGTTAAAGATGATTTTTGACACCTCCATTACCTCTGCCTCCCATAAAATCAGTTTTGATTTTATGAAAATAATAATGTTTTAATGTTTTGTTGGGGTAGGATTCCCTGCATTAACATGTGAGATTTTATTATAAGGCTTGGTGGTTTTTCTTCCTTTTTTTAAATGAAAGAGTTCCATCTCTTTTCCAAGTAACGAATTATAGGTCAAGAGGATATGGTCTCAAGTAGTGCCAGGGGAGGTTTAGATTGTATATTAGGAAAAATGTCTTCCCTGAGAGGGTTGTTAAGGATAGGATGGATTGTCTGGGGAAGTGATTGGGTTCCTGTCCTTGGAAGTATTTAAAAGACAAGTAGCTGTGACACTTGGGGATGGTTTAGTGGTGGTCTTGACAATGCCATGTTTATAATTGGACTTGATGATCTTGGAGGTCTTTTCCAACATAAATGATTCTGTGATTCTATTAACCTTGAATTCTTGGTAGAAATTCAGTAAGGACCATGGTTTCCACTTTGCCTAATTGGCAGCAGTGAGGACATGTTATCTGTACTTTTAAAGCCTTGAGGTTCTGAGGGAACTGGATGCTGTTCCTCAGTAGATACCTGTAAAATGCAGGGTCAGAAAACATGCAAGTGGCAGTTACTGCCGTTTTATGGTGAGTTCAATAGTTGGTGTTTGATAGGCAGGCTTTATGTACCAGATGCATCTTTGGAAACTAGAAAAACAAGGTACCTAATTTGTGTGACTTCTCTTTGACATAAATGCTGAATCTAAGTAGAAAAAATTCTGTGAATTAATAGATATAGGATCTGATGTCCAGGATTAAGTCAAGATGAATACAAATGCCAAGCTTGAAAGTATTCTGTAAACCAGTTACTTTAAAACATAGATAAATGTTTTTTACACAAAAATTAAAAGCACCACAAATAAACCACCAACCCCTTCTCCCCTTCCCCCCCAAACAACTAAAACCAAAAGAAAACCAGAACAAAATTCCTAGCTTGGAATTCTCTCTCTTTTATTTTTTCTATTACTTTGTAACATATAAGTTTAGAAAATACATCCGTATCTCATACATTTCATTAAACTTTTAAGGTGCTCTCCAGGAATTTGGAATGCATTTTTCAGTCATTGCAGCAACATTTGAAATGGTGCTTTATCACTGACTTTATTTTTTTTTTCTGGTAAACACTAGATACACTGCTAAATCTTTTTCTAAATCCAGGAAGAAAAAAAAGAATATACCTTTTTCTGCTGTCATTGAAAATTCCAGTCAAAGTTTCCTGACACACAGATTTTCTTGAAGGATATACAGTTGAGATCAATATAGTGTCATTAAAAAAAATACATTTCTGCTGAGTCATGTGAAAGAAGCTTAGGAGTCTTTGTTTTTAGCAAACACAATTATAGAGTCTGGATATACTCAGTGATCTGTGAAGGTTAATATCTGTCCATAAAAGTGATGTGCTGAGTTTCTTTTGTCTATTCGCCTACATGTTAACAGGAATTTTCAAATATAATTGAATTCTTCACCTTATTATAAAACTAATACTGACTATAAACTTTTACTTGTAGGTCAATGGGTGGATACCTAAAGATTTTTATAAGCCACTTCAGCTTTCTTTGGAGATCTTTATGACACAAATCTTCACAGTTGAATCCCTTCAGGGATGGTTTTCAAAGGTGTTTTATTTTTTTAACAGCTATGACAGCATTTTTTAAATGGCTACATACTAGCTGTCTGCTGTCTGGATATTCAGATAATAACACTTTATTTAACCACAGCAGAAAAATTCAAAATATACATATATATATATATAAATACACACACACACACACACACACACGTGTACATACATACTCATATGTGTGTGTGCGTGTAATAAAATATTTTTTATGTTTGTATCTATATTTTAGATAGATAAATTGAGCTATAACATATGTGCAATTATAATTTTTTTCAAGGATTCGTTGTTCTCCTGATTTGTCCACCTACTTCTACCTGTATGCCCTAGAAATGAATTCCAGGAAAAAACACATACAAACCAACACTGCCATACCTGCCTCCCTCCCCTGAAGAAAATTCCCCAAAATCAATAAAATAACCCAACCCCTAAACTCTTCTCCTTGGAACTAATATGCACTACGGGAACAAACAATAATTCTTTCAGATAACATAAAAAATGTACAACGAGATCATTCCTAAAGTCAACTGATGCTTTTTCCCCCTCTCCCTAAAGAGAATGCATTATGTGAAAATACATGTGTCTAAAAATCTGAAACTTTGTTTCTAGAATTTAGATGATGTAGAAAAAGTGGTAAGTTTTAAAGAATACTTGGAGGAATGCTACCATTGCTATTGAAAAATACATGTCTTAGAACATGTTATGAACAAATTATTTATGAATTTACCTGCCTTTTTAGGGATATTAAAGCTAACTGACATACTAGTATTGTAGAGACAAAAAGATATTCCCTGCACAATGCTTAAAAGTGCTGCTAGAAAAATACTTCTTCAAGCTACATAAGTAATAGTGGCTTTGCTACTATTAAAGAAAGGGAATGAAAAAAGAAATAAACAAAAAATGCATAAGGTTTGTAGAAAGAAAAAAGGATTCAAAGATACCTGCTACATGAGAGAAACTTGTAAAAATAATGACAAAAACAGTGTGAAGAGAAAGTGTAATACTGTGAAAAATTGAAATATATTTCATACATACACTACTCAAATTTAATTCTTTTGCAAATTTCAGTACATTTGAATAGAATTAGCTTTGTTCTTATACCACTGTAGGGTCATAATCATTGTTTGAAAAAAAACAATTTTTTTTTTGTAATTGAATATATGTAGTTCAAATAAGAAGTTATCTTATTTTAGTATTGACTCTTTAGTTAGGCTGTAGTGTGGCTATCATATCCCAAATGGCATTATTTTATGTGCAGTCAATTAATCTTTGTTTATTGAGTAGTAACTATCGTCAGTCATGGGTCAATTTGGGATGTTTGCATGAGAACATTTTGGGTAGGACAAGAGAGACCTATCCCCAACACTAGAATATTATTTTTGGTGGAGAAAGACCTCTCTACTATTCCTGCAGTCAGGAAAACTCTTTCCTCTGGATGTGTGATTTGATACAGAGAGTAGGAGGAAGTTGTCGCTTAACAGACTAAACTGAAGGTGAATTCTTGGTCATTTTTATGTCAGGGAGACTCTTGCCATTGAGTCTAGCATTTCGGTCTTTTTCAAATCTAGAGGAAAGGTACAATAGTCAGATATAGTACTATTAAAGTAAGAGAAGAAAACATTTGGGTTCTAAATAAAATGTAATTCAAACTCCAAGGTATAACTAAACTAAAGAATACTCTCTCAATAGAGAGTGAAACATTCATGAGCTGGGTTTTTAAAATCTTGATTGGTTATATTTATTGTACAAACAGCTACTCATATTGGCAAGGAGAGTGACAGATTACTTATATAGATCCTGTTCAGCTTTAATATCTATAAAAGCATGGATGCATTCCAGGAATGAACTGACTCGGTTCAGAGAAGTTCAATAGCTCCCAACATGGAAGCACCTGCCTGCCTTGCTACCTCAATTCAAAGTAATTTGCAAATCCGTTCTTTACAAAGCTTCTGATTAAATGAGCTAAGTCATTCATATATATATATATATATTTTATGAAAGAGGAAGTCTGACAGAAACAATAGGTGCAGAGGCACATAATGAAATTAAAGTATTAGAAGTACTGCAGTGCTAGCATATTTTCCATCTGCTCCTTGTATGCCCACAGCATTTTTGCCAATACAGTCACTAGAAGGAGGGGAGATTTTGTATATTAAAATAGAACTTTGTTTTGTCAAACGAATTGTTAATGAGATTTCCAACCAGTTTTTTTTGAGGCTGGTATGTTTTCATTTGTTAAAAGCAGTTCTGGAACAGGCATGCTAGTGTTAGTGGATATTTGTCTCCAATATTTAGTAAAATTGGCTGGGTTAAAATGAATGAACAAGTCTTGGTGACTGTCCCAATGACCTTTTACCTTTAAAAGGCTAAATAAGCAGGAAAATCCAGCATCAAATAAATTCTAGATGCAAAATCTAGGTAAAGTTACAGGGTGGTCTACTTATTATTACAGATCTTTTAGATGGTGGAAAAAGGGTTTATAGAAGGGAGTAAACGAAAACAAGTAAACCTGATCTGTTTAGGCAAACTCTGGAACAGTTTTTCCTTCCATGAGAAATTAAATTGGAGAGGATCCCTGTGATTCCCCCTCTACTCAGCTCTCATGGACCCCACCTGGAGTACTGTGTACAGTTCTGGTGTTCCAACATAAAAAGGCCATAGAACTGTTGGAGCAACTCCAGACAGCATCCACAAAGTTGAGAAGGGAAGTAGAGCACCTTCCCTATGAAGGTAGGCTGAAAACTTGGGGCTGTTCAACCTGGAGAAGAGCAGTGGAGACCTCATAGCAGCCTTCCAGTACCTGAAGGGAGCCTGCAGGAAAGCTGGAGAGCGACTTCATCAGGAATGGTAGTGATAGGACAAGGAGTAATGGGTTCAAACTGAAAGAGGGGAAAGTTAGTTTAGATATATGGGAGAAATTATTCACTCTAAGAGTGGTGAGACAATGGAATAGGTTGCCCAGGGAAATTATGAATGCCCCATCCCTGGTGGGATGGGGCTTTGAGCAACTTGG
>VZTN01018152.1:0-122975 GCA_013400515.1 Erpornis zantholeuca
GCCCACGAAGCCCTCGTGGCACAGGCAGTGCCCGCCCACGCAGCGCCCGTGGGCGCCGCAGCCCTGGGCGCAGAGCTCCTGGCCGCAGTCCGGGCCCGTGTAGCCCTCGAAGCACACGCACAGCCCGTCCACGCACTTGCCCTGGTCGTTGCAGTCGGAGGGACACGAGGCCTGGCTGCAGTTGGGGCCCTTCCAGCCGGGCTCGCAGACGCAGCCGCAGATCTCGATGCTGTAGTTGCCGTGCCCGCTGCAATAGGGGGTGGTGTCCAGGCGACCTGTACCAACGATCCCAAAAACTCGTTACTCCCCTGCCACTAGGATGCCTTCGGCCAGCGTGGCACATATGACCTAAAAGGGCTCTGATTTTCCTAGTTCCCTGCAGGACATCAATTTTTACATGAGAATATTGCTCTCTTTCTCCAGCTGGATTTACTTTACCAGGAAAGCTTTAACTCAGTCTAATGCCGGGGAAGAGCTCCTGCCAACGACTTGGTAATTGAGCATGCTGGATTCCTCCTCCCTTCTCAAAATCCTCTTCCACTGACTGAGCAGCTTTCCTGACTGCTTCATTAGGGCATGAAACATCATTCATCCATTCACCCCAGAACACAAAAAGCAAGGCAGCACATTGTGTCATCAGCTCTATCAGCAATGGGGAGACTGCTCTGAGCTCAGAGGGACACATCACTCCAAAGAAGACTTGTGTTTTTTCTCTTGTATGACCAACCCCTTCCCCCAATTTAAAAATCAACCAGACAGACACTTTTTCCCCTCTTCTCTAACTATTTGTGCTTGTCTATTGCCTTATGTCCTGCTGTATTTTTATTGGTCTCTACTAAAGAAAACTTGGAAGCGAAAATGGTTACATTGGCAGCTTCCTCAAGGGGACAAAAAGTGGAGCCAAGAGCTTGGACTGTGTGAGTTTTAATCTTAACTCCGACACAGATTGTCACCATGCCCAAGTGCCATCCATGCTCAATGCCACAGCTACAAAGGGTCCCAGGCCGACTCCTAACCCGCAGATCCACAAAGGCCTGGAACTGTGAATGGATGTACCTTGCACGCTGGCCAAACACATTCCCAGTTTTGATTACGTTTCAAATTTAACAGGTTGACTTGTGCTCCTTCTTGAAACAGATTGGAGCATCACTCTAAACAACATCTACAGCCAGCACAAGAATTTCCCCTGAGAGAAGCTCCCCAGCCTGCCTTACCTTCTACTGCCTGGGAATTAGGACAGCATCCAGCCCCGCTGGTGCACTGCTCCCGCAGGGAGGAGACCAGCCCCTCCAGCTCCTCTAGTCTGCTCAGCAGATCCTTAATGTCTGGGGCAGCTGCACAGCCACAAGCCCGGCGGGGAATGTTAATCCTGTGAGTGAAGACAATCTGGTTCCCCTCATTCACCGTGTGCTCCTCGTAATTCTTGACGGGCTCAATTTCTGCCTTCAGGTCAGCGTCGCCGCTTGCCGTGTCCAGGTCCACGGAGCAGAGGGAGCCAACGGGCAGCTTAATGTTGTAGACGTGGTTAAAAACCACGGGCTGGTTATCCTCCGGCAAGGTCACGTTCAGCCCGGTCTCCCTCTTGTGCCGGATAATTCTCTTGATGAGTCCCCCAGTGATGTGCTGGGACAGCAAAGCGAGGATGGCGCAGGCCAAGACCCGGCTGGGGAGTCCCATTGTGGTGCCTGGTTCCCTTTCGAGGCTGAGAGAGTCTTAGGTCTGCTTGGCCTTTGTAGTCTGGGGCAGAAATTGGAGAGCCAGGCCAAACCGAGCTGGATATCCTTTTCTTTCCTGGTGTGCTTGTTCCCTGAAAGGAGAAGGAACAGTGTAAGTAAGGGATGAGCTGCAGCTGCACCACCCAGTGAAGGTGGGGTACTGCTCGTGTGCTGCATCCTCAGAGAGCAGGACCATCACTTCACCCAAACTGCTGAGCTGCTCTAGTATATAACAACAGTGGTTTTCCAGGATCTCTGTGATTCTGAAGGAAATGTCACCAGACATGGAGAAAGCTGCTGTTATTTCCAGGTTACAGCTAGTACAGTGGGATGTGGAAAGTTTAACTGCCTCAAGCAGAAGACCAGGGCAAAGACGGCTGCTGAGTCTCAGCTCAACCAGAAACACAGGTAGATAAAATAAATGTGTGTTTTGTTATTATTTAACCAATGTTAAATTCTCTATTTCTTTCACCCCTCCACTGCTTGAAGCCTGCTCAGGGTTGGACCATGTAAGAAACTCTAGACATTTTCAAAAGGTGCATCAACACCACCACCTCATTCCATCCCTTTTTTATATGCCTTAAATTACTCAAATTGCTGCAAAATCTGAGCTCCAGGGCTTGTAGCTCCATAGTAAGTTCCACTGTATGATCATTTATCAAGAGCATGAAGATAAATGGAGCTCTCTGCAGGTGGAAGGTTCTCGTGTCAGTGCTTGTATCCCAGGGATATTTTAGTATAAAAGTAGTGAGACACAAGAGAAGCTGAGACTCCAACAGCAGAGACAGCAATAAAACTACATGTGTAAAAATGCCTTTTTAGCAGCCAGTATCCCTTTTCACCAGGCAGCATTTCCCAGTGCCTGATCCTTCCTCAGCTATAACACAACAACTCGTGTACGGTTACAAGCACCTGGCTGGGCTCTACAGCTCTTCCTGAAACTCATTATTTTCAATTAGCTCCAATATTTCCTTTTCCTCCTCCGTCTGTGAGTGTTCCTTTTCAGTGGAATGAGCCAGGGGAGAGGAAAGACATCCATTGACTTCCATGCAGGATCAGCCCCTCAGCACGTAGGGTGAGGAGCCAAAGCAGTAATGGACTGCCTGAACAAGCACACCTAATAAATGTCATCTCAGCATTTATTTTCCTTCCCTCTCCCAGAAGACCTGGGTTTAATGGTTACATCAGTGACTGCTTTTAGTGATTGTAAGCTATGAAATGCCAGTAATGGAGGAAACAGCAATTTATTTTCTAAACATCATAGTTTTGATGCTAATTTATTTGTCAGATGAGAGATCAGCCTCTTCCACCCTTCTGCTTCCCCCAAAGTGGAGGGATTGTTCTTCCCATGCTATCCCAGATGCCTTTGTGAGGGAATGACAATAACACATCAGACACTTCACTGAAGTTTAGTGGGTTTTGTAGGCAACGTTGAGATCACAAAGAGCAAACTTCACCCTTTTTTACTGGGGAATAAATCAGAAGCAAACAAGCAGCAGGGAAGGCTCTTTCCTTGTCACAGAAAACCATTCAGCTTCGAGGCATTTTTAACACTTACAACATTTGCTCAAATATTTCTGCAAGCTCTGCCTGCACCAGAAGAGATCACAAGGTTGTTAATAAAGAATAACGGAGACAGACATGGTCCAGGTCTCATTTCTGACTCAATCCCCAAACTGAGTTGCCAGTTCATGAAACATGTTCAGGACTGTGTTTGAAGTGGGATTTTAGTCTCGAGCACTCCTGCTTGGGCTTTGCAAACTGCTTCCCATGCAATCCCACTCACTATGCACTTTTTTGCCTCAGGACAAAGGTCATACAGCTAAAATTGATGCCTAACCCTCAAGCAGTCATTAAAGGGACAGGCTGCTCGACAGATGGATCACCAATGGAAAATGGAACAAACTGGAGGCAGCTCTGCATCTAATTCTCGCTGAATTTTAGTGCAAGTTGAGCATCCATTTCCTTATGGCTTTTGTAAATCCCAACCTACAGGAATATGGGCCTTTCCCAAACCAAGGAAATTGCACTTTTTTCTGCTGACCAGCGTGAGTTGATGAATCACTTCATGATGGTTCAAGCTGATTCCTTTAATATGCCTGGAAAAAGAAAAACCTGCTCTGGCAAGAGCTGCTGTCACTGTCACCTTCACTACTGATGAAATCCACATGAACCCTGGGTCTTTGAGTGGTGCTGCATTAGAGGCAGCCAAACCTCTCAGCTCACAGATGACACTGGAAGAATTAATGTGCCTTGGCTGATGTCCTTTTGAAGTTTCTGGAGAAACATCGTGGTGGTCTAGGAGCAGCATTCCTTGCCTGCCCTGTAACCTCTGTGCTTTGACACCTCGTGTGATGTCTGAGCTAATTCCTCCCCATCAGGTGTTTCCCATCCCATCTGCCAAGGGCCCAGCACGATTAGCTGAGCTCCACTCCTGGGTCTGACATCTACCAAACAAGACACCTTCCTCCAGTTATTTATACATTAGCCATGGTCTTGGCTGGGAGAACAAAGAGGACATCCTTCTCTCCAACCCCAGTTCCTCAAACACATCCAAACAACAGCTCCGACCACAATGGACCACCCGGGAGCAGGAGAGGAATGAAGCCACAGTGACTGCCAGGCTCTGTTGTCCCTTCATTTTCCCTCATCTTCCCTTCAGAGCAGCTTGTGCAGATTGTATTCTAAACCTGCCTCCTGGAGAAACCTTCTCAACACTTTCTTTGCAGATATCAGCCGCTGGATTATTTAGGGGCACTTTAAAGTCTCGCAGCAAGAGTTGGCAAAAAATTTGCCTTGTGGTCTCTAAGAGGAGCTGGGTGATGTCTGATATCTCTCAGGTCTGTTGGGAGGTTTGTGTGACCCAGAGTGTTCCTATTTTTACAAATATTCTGTCTAATAGGGAACACCACTCATCCTAACGAGCTGTGCCCTCAGGTCTTCCTGCCTCCCTGACTACAAAAATCTTGGACATGATGCTGTGGATGGTCTGCAAAATGTTCTGCTTGTCATGCAGGATAATAATCTGGAGCTCATGTCCTCCCCATCTGGTCACTGGCACCTTCTCACAGGTTCTCTCCTACCCTCCTGCTCCCCGAGGCACAACCTCAATATATATAAGAAGAAAGGGTGTTGTGGCCTCTCACACATATTAAATATCTGATTAAAAAATAGAGATTATGAATTGAGAAGCAAGTCATGGCATCTCTGCAGTACCAGCTGGGGTAAAAGGAGATTCAGGTAAAAAAAATTTTCTTATATGAACATTAACTTCAAAAGCCAGATTTTAACCAAAGAGCAAAAAAAGGTTATTCCTAGAAAACACTCATTAAAAACCCAATCACTGCCTAGTGATACACTTAATAATACGTGGTGGAAGTAAGATGGACTGTCAATTGCACAAAGGGAAGGAATAATTTTCATTTCCACTGCAGCCCTTTCATCTGAAGATCTGAAAACATGTCACAGTCTGGCTGTCAAAAGCTGAAAAAAGGTTATTAAATAGGGTTATTTCTTTGTTTAGATATCCCCCCTTCCCATCGCCCCTCTCCCAGCATCAGAACTTTTTCAGGACCTTTCCATTTAATTAGAAATTTGTTTCTTAATAGGAAATTTTCAATCAATCTTGAAAAAAAACCCCAGGAATCCCGACTCCTGTGGAATACTAAGCAAAGATAATGTGTGAATATTTCCCTTCCCCAAAGCCATATTTGCTGGAAAGCAGCAGGTGTGAGAAATTAAATTAATGTCTGCATACTCCAAAATCCTGGGGTAGCAATCCAGTCTCTTCTGAACGTTCAGGAGGGGCAGAGTTGTGAGATGATTTGTGGGTACGTGGAATGATAAATATGCAGATGAGAGCCCTGTGCAATTTTAATCAAAACAGATTGCAGCAAGGAAGGAATGGAGGTGTTAAAAACTATCTCAGCTGTCCTTCCTAACGAAGGCAGAAGGCTGATTAGATTTGCTCAGACACCCTCTACATGCCATGACTTGGAAATTAGACATAAAAATGGCAGGGAAAAAAGAGAGGGAAAAAAAAGGAAACAATTCCTGTCTAAGAAGATACTTCCAACATTACAGCAGGAGGGGATCAAATATTGTCAGCACATATTGGATTCGAGCACAGCTTGTTAAAATCTGGGCAAAATAGCAGCGGGCTGGATTCTGACAGGGAGGAAGACTCGGCTGGAGAAGAGCCAAAGCCCTCTCCAGGGAATACAACAAGGAGCATTTTGAGGTTTGCCAATTGCGAACCCCAAAACAGTTTCCTGTGATCTGTTAACTGCAGGAAAAGTCGTGTTTCCAGAGTTTCCACTGAGGCGTGCTCCATGTGTTCCCTCCAGCCTGGGGTGCCCAGCGCGGCACACGCGGAGGCACTGACACCGCCTTACCACTGTGCGCCTCTCCTCATCTACTGCCACAAAGACAAAACAGCTCCAGCAGGGATTTGTTCTGACCTGGATCATTCCCTCTCTGCAGACACGGAGAGTTGGTGTGTCTTCTGTGAGGAATACAAGCAGTGCTGTTACACAGGACTCAGCAATGGACACCATCTGCCAGAGGGCATCTTCACAAGGCTAGGCCTCAGAAGATGCAACCTTTCACAAGGCTAGGCCTCAGAAGATGCAACCTTTCAAAGCCAAGGTGCTGCTGTGGTTTTGCCGAGAGTTTGTGACTCCCAAATCTTCAGCAGAACTGGATTAAGTCTGAAGTCCATTGAAATGTTCTCAAAGCAAGGGACTGGGGGGGCCCTGGAAGTTTTGACATGTGAGGCCTAAACATGAACAGCTCTGACTTCATCATCTTCCACTGCTGTTTCCACACATTCATAACTGCAGAAAATAATTTTCTTTCCATTCCCAATTCCAACAGGGCAAAGGAATCAGCAGGGATACTCAGTGCAGGTCAAACTACATTAAATCACAGTAGAGAGCAGAAATTCATAACACTCCTAAGCCATCAGCCCTGAACCTTTTCAGCAGAAATGATCAAAGACAAATTGTCGCCTTTTTTTTCCGTCTCTCTTTATTCCCATTTTATCCATTCTAAGGAGAGGGATTTTAAGGCAGACGAATTTAGAGTAATTCAGAAAATCCACTGTGTTTTGCAAGGCTCCCATGTGTGTGCAGAGAAGTGTGGCAATTGTTTCAGCCCTAATTAGACCCCGCAGATATGAACAGGCCCCGAGGCTGTGAAACTCCAAAGAGAAATTTTCATAATTCAGCAATTTTCTTCAAAGTCTTAAATGGACTGCATGACGAGGTGACAAGAGGGTCACAGCTTTCACAGGGGACAGAGAGAAGCTGATTGCCTTTTTTGTCGATGGTTCTAACAGATAAAATGCAGAGTGATAAGCAGGAATCCATCCAGGTTCCAGGGTGAGGACTTACCTTTAATTTATAGTAGAACATCACTTCTACCTCATAAAGAATAAACATCCTGCAAACACTCTACAGTTTTCCAGATAAGAAATCCCACATCTGGAAAGCCCACACAAAACTATGGATCCAGGCTCAGTGACCTCCCTTTAATAAATAGCAAAATGTGAAGACACTGAATAGAAAACTTTTATCACCCCACCTACGCCAGATTTTCAGACTAAAGCTATTCCTGGAAACTGCAAAGGGAGAGAAGCATTACCCAAAATGATCTGGCTGTCTGTGGGAGTGCAATGAGTGTGAAAAAGAGGGAAAAAGCAAGAAAGCATCTTCTGGAAAAGCTCCACGGAGAAAGAGGCAGAGAGGAAACAACTGGGAAGGAAGTTTTAAAACTTGTTGAGTGGAAGTCTGGAGATACGAGCAGCACAAATCCACTTTTTCTGCCACAGAAAGGACTCAGTGATGTTCACAGCCCCACAACAGGAGTCTCATGGCATCCATGTGTGCTGGAGGAACGTCAAAGAAAGCTTTTGCAATTATAGTGGATAAACAAAGCACACTCCTGCACTTTAAATATGGAAAACTGAGACATGGAGAGGCTGACATTGAGACTCCCAAGCTCCCCAGGAGCCTCTGCCTTTTTGCTGAGGTATTTTACTCACTGCAAGACCCAGCTTTGCTGAGTCCCACCACAGTGCTTCAAACACCAGCAGCTCCCAGAAGGCATTTAAAGCACATAAAACCACATTTTCCTCTGGATGTGCCTGCCTTTGTGACTTAAATCCTGTTCATTTCAGGGCAAACCAGCAGTTTGTGTTTGATGTGGGTGAGCAGCCACAGCTCAGGGCTCTGGATGCCCCCTGAAGCCACCTGTGTCCCATCTGGTGCTGGCAGTGCACATTTCAGAGCAGTGAAACTTCCTGGGACCGAGGACAATTACAACCAAGAGCACTCTGAGCTCAGAGATGGGAGCTGCTCTGCACAGTCAATTCAGGATTGATTTCTGAGCTGTCACAGATTAGAGTTTTCAAGCCCAGAGCACATCCACCCTCCATTCCAAGGGCCTTTCCCATGCCACCGGAATTAGACATAAAAACAGAAGGAATTTTAGATTATCTTAAATCCTACAAGAGCCTCTGGTGATCGCTAGAACTGTGATCACATTTATACCTCAGACTCCTTCAAAGAACAGCAATCAAAACAATTCATGGACACTTTTTGCCCCGTGCAGCCCCTGAGGCCCTCATTAAATATCACCCAGCTAAGCCTGAACTCTTCACTCCAGTTCAATTTTCACCTTTGGCTACAGCTCTTAGATGATGCTCCTGCTTTGGGGAAGCTGTAGGGTTTCTGTTTCACACATCCTACTGTACACCATCTTGAAACAAAACCATTTGGATGCATTTTAGCCTCCACCCGTTCTACCTTGGCTGGAAAGCAGCACCGACGGGGCTTTGCCAGGGCTGTTTTGGAAGGAATTTTAATTAATTGCTTTGTGTACAATTTAGAATTTAGCAAAGGCTCATATTTCAAAGCCAGCAGCATGACAGTGCCACAAAGGGGAAGGAGAAATAAGCCACTGAAGCCAACATCCATAAAAACGTGAAAGAGCTCTGGTAAATTCTGAATGATAAGCATAAAAGGAGACCCATGAGAGACTAAGCCTTCTGTTGTACTGTGACTATTTTGCTGTAAATTAGCATGATTTTTGCATTATAAACTACTTTTGTTTCAGAAGTTTTGTCCTCCTAGCCATGGAAAATCTCTCCAGGTCTATCCTTGTTCAGGATTTCAGAGAGAGAACAGGACTTTCCAAACTAAACAATGAGTTTGGCTGATTTTCAAAGCAGAGAAAAAGTTCAAGGATGGGAGGTGGTCTTCTTCCAGTATCAGTGACACCTTTGATGAATAAAATATTAAATATTCAGCAAATCTTGTGAATTAAATGAAAAATTAAAATCAGTTGGCAGGGGGAAAATGACTGCTGAAAACATGCAATAATTAAACAGAAGTGAAAAACTGATTATGTGACAAGGTGCCTGCAATAACAGGATATGGAACTCAGCAACCAAGAGTTTGGTTTCAGTTTAGGGGTCCTACAGACTCTTCTGATTTATGTTTCTTAGGAATTACCTGGGTGAAGATGAGAAAAGCAAAGAAATCCTGCCTGAACCTACCACTGCTACTGCTGTTCCATCAGGAGCAAAGGAGCAGGAGCTCAGGGGAGAGCCAGGAATGTGGGAATGGCACCGAGCTGGGATTTGGGAGAGCTGAGATCATCCCTCAATTCTGGCATTTCAGCCCAGTCAGTTCTCACCCTGATTTCCAATAAGTCTAAACAAAATACAAATAACTAAATTTCCTAATTCTGTGCTTCCAATTGCTCTTCCAGAAAGATTCTTCAGTTTACCCCCATGAAAAGGCTTCCTCTGCTCTCAATTTTTCTGCCTGATTTCTATGATATTCATGCTAGAATCTCTTAATTCCTTTAACACATCACCTGGATTAGAGAGAGCCCCAAGTGTGTTAAATTAGAGAAGCCAAGTGCCTACAGCTTTTAATGAGGTTTAATCACAGTCACCTCCTAAATAAGTCAGAGGTGGGGACAAGATTGGTGAAAAAGGCAAAGGAGATGCCTTGGAAATGGTGATGCCTTAGGTTTTAACTTTTATATTTTCCCAATCCTGTACTGCTAGTGTGACTGAAGTTTTCTGTAGCTTGTTAAGTGCAGTTCTCTATGCTAAGATAGACAGAACAAAACCTCTAACTTCCTTTCCAAGGACACCCAGACCCAACAGCTGCAAACCACAATCTTGGGGACAGGGGGGCACGCTTGGGCAAATTCCATCCTTGCCTGGCTTCTGCTTGGGGAATTGATGCTGAGATCCAAGTGGCAAGAACTCGGGAGCTGTCCTTGTCCATGTTGGGATGCACTGAGGCAGGAGCCTCTGGAGCCCAGAGTGTACCTCTGAAGGCCTTTCCAACCAATCCCTCCTTGATTCCTTTATTCCTGCCTGCTCTCTGTTTCTAGGGAGACATTTGAGGCATCAATGGTACAACCTGGCTGGAGCAGAGCTGCTCTGATATCACCACTGTGGTGTTTAGGGCAGAATTTACTCTTCAGACCAATCATTTGTAGAATGAACTCAAACCTCGAGGCTTTGCAACTCCTGTCACCAACATGTATCCCAAGCATGAGGAAGAATTTGCATTTACAGGAGCAGAGCCCAAGGATATGGCATCTGCTGAACCCTGTGATATCCCAGCTTCCCTTGGCTCGTGTCACAGCCTTGCAGCTATTTAAGTTGCTGTTTAAATGAGAAGCATCCAAGGTGGCATTATGTAATAATTACATATAGCCAGCCAGCCTTGGGAAGAGACCACACTAAAAACAGGAATCCAAAGCTCTTAACTCATTTTTGATACCATCAGATCTAACAAAATTATCCACATTAGAAATGAGTGACGGTAATTGCTGAGTGACTTAGATGCGTGGTGCAGAATTAATGAGACCACACTTATAACATGGTGTTTAATCTTTCATGTAACTTGCTGCTAAACATGCATAATTAGAAACAAATAAATGATACATCTCAGTGTGAGCTGCAGATATGTTTCCTTCCAGCATGGTTATGAGCTCCTGACTAGGGATAACGGGGCTTAAACCAGCTTGGGACTTGACAGGATATTGCCTTTTAGTTCATTTCACTTCAAGAACTGCAGGAGTCTTTCCTGCCTTCCCTTGGAGACCTCGTCCAGGAAAGCGTGCCAGGGTGGGAAGCTGCTCACCATGTCCTCTTCTTCATCACAGGGGCAGCAGCAGCAAAGCCTTGATGCCCAGACTGAGATCCCAAAGCACCTGGCTGGAAACCCCACAGCTTCCCAAGCAGGAATGGTATCCTCAGGACATTGGTGCTGTCCAACATTGGGTGCTAAAGGCCCTGCGAGCACCCAGACAACACAATGGTGTCACTTCTCATCCATCAGGGTGGGATCTGTGCCACATTTCGGCAGGGGGGGAGTTTTGGGAGCGCTGTGTGTGACCCCACAGGCGTTCCCAGAGCCGCTCCTGGCTGCCAATCCTCCGAGCATCCAACAAAACCCGGGCACACAATGGGAGCTGGGAGTGAAAACCAGCCCGGCTCCATGGCTGCATCCCTGTGCCAGGGCTGGCTGCTCCAGCAGGGCAGCGGCCCAAAGGCAGCTCCAGCCAGCAGGGCAGGCTGTTTGGGAGCAGGAGAATCGGAATTTCCATACGTGTTTCATCCCAGCCACTGAGGAGGACATTGGCAAAGCGTATGCCCGGATAAAGCACTTCCCTGCAAAGGTTTATTTTTGGGTGTTCGCTGGAGGCTGAATTCCTGTGCTGGAGTAATCCTAGGGATGAGGTCATGTGTTCCCTGAAGGGGCTGCTTTGTAGCCCTCGTTAGTTAGCAACGCTTTTTCTCTTATCGAGCATCTGATTAAACTCACAAAAGAAGGGTCTTTTAAAAACAGGCTCAGGCAGAATTGAGAAGTGAATGTTGGTTCTTTTTTTTTTTCATTTTGCCCAACTGGAAAAGGGGAGAGGAATAAGATGGGAAAGGGGCACAAGAAACAGATTTGTTGTTCTGAGATGACAGAACAAAAGTCTTCATCTATTTTCAAGATTTCTCCAGAGCCCAGCCCTGTGGCAGACACCAGTTACACCCATCCAGGTGGCAAATATCACCTGGGAGGGCCACAATGCAGCATCCAAACAGCACAGACCTTCTTGAAACCATCCCACACCTCTGTGACCCAGCACCCACCTTCTGCAGCAGTGAAATCCTTCACCAAAACACTGGGCTTTTGTTCTATTATGGAGCAAATCGGACTCCAATTTTTATTTGACTTGAAGAAAGACTTGGCTGGTTTGCACAGATTTCTCTGTAAGCACTCAAGCATGTTTATAAATGATAAAATATCTGCTGCACTTACTAGAATTACAGTATTTCAGATCAGTTATTTGGTGGCATCAGTGGTCCCCTGTATTAGAAGAAAATATTTCTCTTTGTTCCTCTCATTCAGTGTAATTTCGTTCAGCATTTCCCTGTCCTTTCCAAAAAAATTATAGAAGTTGTCCCTATAAAAGAACTGGAGCCAAGTGATAAAGTAACAAGTACAACTGCAAGTTTTTCTCACCACATATTTGGTCATTGAAAGATGGCATTTTCCACTTGATTCTGAAGACTCAGCAGGAAGGGCACTAAGAGAGAGTCAGCAGCATTTCAGGGGTTCCTATTCTTGAGAAAAAATTCCCTGACAAATCTTTTTTTGTGAATCTCTGAAACCAGTAATGGCTTGCTTTGAACCAAACGCCCTGTTTGAAAGAATAACCACCTCAATCATTTCTTCAAAGGGTTCCTGCTCCTTTTTCTAATGAAAGCCAGAGCAGCCTGGCCTTCAATTACTAAGTGAAAATTTCTGAAGGTGAACCCACAGTGCTCGTGCTCTCCTGCACCCCAGGACAGAAGAAAGAGAATTAATCTCATGTTCACTGCCACCTCTAAAAGCTCAGAGTTGTTCCCATCGGGGACTAAAAGATGTCAGTCCATTTTCAAACACCAAACCGAATTTTCAGGCAGCAAAATACTTCAAAAAAGCAGCTCCAGGAGCCAGAGGGCTCCTTATTGCTGGCTGCTCTGCCCAATTACCTTCAGCTCGTTACCATCTTCAAGGACAGGGATTCTCCTGTTCCCAAGGCAGATTCTGCTTGTTATCCACCAAGGAACTGTAACTATGGGTAAATACCAGTCCCCTGCCCCCCCAGGATGTTTGGCTGGGAGTGAGCTTGGCTCGAGATGTAAAACAAACAGCTTGGAAGAGTGGGGAAAGGGGGGAGAGCAGAGCTGGGGAGGGGCAGCAGAGGAGACAGACACGGATATTTCTCAGGGTTGGGATTTGATGGTGCTGCTCTGGTGTCTTAGACAACTCCACTTCCCCTTTGCCTCCAAAACATGTTAGACCAGCTGGTGGATTTGACCCGTGGCACCGCAGGGATTCACAGCAGCTAAAAATATGTCTGTGTAGTATGTTTTTAAAAATGCTGTTTTTGTTGGAGGCAAAAAATAGGATAAGACCATGCAAAAAGGATGCTGCTGAATGAGTTCAAGGGAATGATGCAGCCTGGAGGAGGCTGGCTGAAGGAATGTCTCACTCATGGTTTATGTTGCTCTTTCTTAGAGGTGCAAAGCCCGGGAAATGAAAAAGCTGCATCCATAAAATGCAAAGGGTTTTTCTTACAAATTAGGTTTATTCCCTCTAGGATGTGAGGAGGTGAAACTCTGAACGCTGAGCTGGAAAAGCCAACCAAAGGCTCATTTGGAGTAATCTTATTTTTTAGATTATATTTCAGCTAACATTTCCAACAGTGGCACAGTGTGGGTGTGATTCTGATCCTGTTTCTCAGGCAGCATAAGGAAAGGAGCAAATTCCTTCTGGATTTGTCCTGCAGGGACATGTGGAAGGTGATGGACAGGAAAGGGAGCACAGAGCTCACCTCTGCTTTACCACAGAGCCTTGGATTTTGGTGCTGTGAGGATGGACCTCTGTGGAGAGGACAAATTCTCCTTTATGAAATCTGGGAATAGAAACGGCCAGGTTGGCTTACCAGGGGTCTGTGACTGGTGGGGAAACCTAAATGGGAGTAGAGTTTGAGGTGAACCAGTAGGGCAGCCAAAGAAATGTTCACCTTGGAGTTTGAGTTCAGTGGAAGGGTGAGGAACAGAATTAAGGTGTCATTGTGAAGTGGGAATGAACAGGTCTCCCATGAATGTATTCCCCAGGCTTGGAAGAATTACACCTCAACAATAAAGGTTGAAATAAAACCTTCCTGATCAAGGGTCTGCCATTCCCTTTGGTGTCTTCTTTTCCATAACAGGAGAAATGGAGATGAATAGAGCTGGACCCACAGAATTCCCACAAAACCTTGTGCTCTTGGCAAAGATTCCAGAAAGTGCCCACAGCCTTGGGGTTAGTGGTGTGGTCTCACGGTTAGGACTGAGGATTGAAACTCAGGCATCCTGCTCTGAAATTATTTCATAAATCATCTGCTGTGCCTCTGTTTCACCACAGGTAAAGCCTCACAGGGGCCATGTGTGTCCCTGTGAATTAAGCATTCCAAGGACCTCACAGGAAAGGTGCTGTCAAATCCTCATTTCCGTAATTAAACATCTTCCCGAGGAGTGCTGTAAAATTGTCAGAAAATACACAATGAAAAAGCAAAGAGCTGGAGTGTTATCCCTGCAGTGTAGGAGAGAAAGGGAAATCTGCAGAGCTGCCCCAGCCCTGGCACCAGCACAGGAAGGAGCTGGAGCTGCTGCAGAGAGCCCAGAGGAGGCACCAGGGGATCAGAGGGATGGAGCAGCTCTGCTGGGAGGAAAGGCTGGGATTCTCTCTCAGCCTGGAGAGGAGAAGGTTTTGAGTAATTGCAGCTTTCCAGGACCTGAAGGAGCTGACAAGAAAGATGGAGAGAGACTTTTTCCAAGGGCCTGGAGGGCAGGACACAGGGAATGGGTTCAATCTGCCAGAGGGCAGGGATGGATGGGATATTGGGAAGGAATTGTTCCCTGGGAGGGTGGGCAGGCCCTGGCACAGGGTGCCCAGAGCAGCTGTGGCTGCCCCTGGATCCCTGGCAGTGCCCAAGGCCAGGCTGGACATTGGGGCTGGGAGCAACCTGGGACAGTGGGAGGTGTCCCTGCCATGGCAGGGGTGGTAGAACAGGATGAAATTTAAGGTCCCTTTCAAACTCAGCCATTCTGTGATTCTTTGATTCTCTGGGATGTCTTTTGCTCTGAAGAATGATGTCTGGCCAGATGTGCAGCACAAATGCACAGAGCTACAGGACTGCCCGGAAAGCTGTGGCCTTACTCTGAAGCCAAGGGATGTGCCAGGCCAATTACCAGGATGAGAAGATGAACCCACAGAAATAAATTACAAGGTTACCAAAACCCACAGAGAATTTGAGAAAAAACTGCAGCTGACCCAACAATTCACAGATCCAGCTCATTCTCCTGTGCCTATTGAAGGCCCTTTCATCTCTAGACATTTTTTGGATCACAGGGATCATTCCCACACATGTGCAAAATCCTCCTGCACCTTGGTGTGCCAGTGTTTGCTGCTTGTTGCACAACCCCAGTGATTCACCCCGGACGGGAAGGGCAGCAGAATCCTTCATGCAGCTCTGGCCACAGAAGGAATTTTACAGCAGCCACAAGAAACAGCCTGGTTATTTTATAGAGCAGATCATTCAAATGTGCTGTGTTTAAACTGGAAAAAAAGGAGAAAGAGCATTACAAGAGGTAACCATGGGAGAACCGACACCAAACCCAGCTGGTCTCACTCACAGGGACTGGGATGAGGCACGAGTTAACAGAGAATTCAGGCTGCCCTTGGAGCTTGGCTTTTTGTTAAGGGCTCGGACACTTGAGCATCAATTTCTGGAAATGGGAGCTCAGAAAAGAGAAACAAAACAAGCAGGTCAGTGGGGTGCTCTGGAGCTGCATTCAGGCTCCTGGCAGGGGGCACAGCAATCAGCCAAGTGGAGCAATTTGCTACAAACTCAGGAGCGGGGGAAAAAAAAACCATCTGCTAAATACTTTTTCGTCACATCTGCAAAGCAACCTCTGTAGCTGTCAGAGGGGGAAGAAAAAGGCCATGGCAGATACAGCCTGGACAAAAACCGTGGATTAGAAGCAGCAGGACACACCAGAGATGGGAACGGCAAAGCCAACAATGGTTGCAGCAAAACTGGCGCCGATCTAAAAACAGAACTGAGCTGTAGAAATGGGTCACACCTGAGGGACTCGTGGAAGGCAGAATGGGTGGAAACCATGGAAAAAGGAGACACCTTCCTTCTGCCTGGCTTCTGCTGAACCCCCTGTTTGCATTTCCAGCGCAGGAGTGACTTTTACCAACCCTTCTCTGAAGACCCAAGCAGAACTCCGGGCTGCAGAGCAGGGAATTGAACGTGGGCCATGGCAGAGCTGCCACAGACACAGAAGCCTCAATTAGTGCCTTTTCCAATATAAAAAAAAAACCCCTTTCACAGCAAAAGCAACTCCTGTGCATAATCTCCCAGCAGAAACCCCTCCTGCCTCTTAAGTACGCCCTGTACCTTTTAATAAAGCCTTTGCTAATAGCAAAAGCATTCGCTGGGGCTCTTGGCTTTTCCCTGCTCCCAGCAAAGACACAGAGCTGGAAAAGATCTACGGTTTTCTAAACTTGTCTTTGGAAAGTTTCTCTGCCAAGTTACACTTTGTCAGGAGCTCATTATTTTCTGGGTAGACGCTGGAGACTTCGCTTTGAAATATTTTGAGGGCTTTGCTGATGCAGTTTCAGACCATGAGGTTCGTGTGCTCCCTCGCATGAATCACAGCAACACAAAGCTCAGCTTCATTTCCAGGCCCTTCTCCACGCTGTGGCTTCCAAAACCACCTATAAGTTTTCCAGAGCTCATTTCCCAAAGTTTTAGGTGGTTTTGGGGTGAGATGGGAAGAGGAGAAATTCAAGACTTCTGAATTTTCTTCCCACTCCTTTCATGCCAAGCAGGAGCTGCTGAGAACAAAGCAGCAGCCAGTCCTGGAGATGGGAACTTGGCCAGTGTCATTTGTCTCAAAAATTCATGATTTAGGTATCAAACATCATCTTTTTTACTGATAATGAGAGGTAGGAAATAAGCCATCAATACTCTTGATAAATATAATAACAATAGGTGAGTGAATAGCTGATCTGTTATAAAAAAACAGATGCCAAATTAATGTGTTTACCAAAAATATCAGTGAAATCTGTGCAGTAGAAATAAGGATCTTTTATAAGAACCATAGACTACTGACATATTAAACAAATACACAGTGAATAGGCACTGAGAGAGCTCTGCTCTGTACAGCACCTCTGAGGAAGCTGTTTTTCAAATTTCTCCTGGAGGTCAGGAGCAAGAGATTAGCCAAAATCCTGCTCCACACACCCAGCCCCACACTTTTCCATATTTAAAATCATTTTAGCCGAAGGAATGTCACGTCCAGAGGCAGGAGAGGCGGAATTCTTCTATTTTAATGGATTTTCTGTAACTGAGAGCACGAATGATTTACATTTATATTGGTCTGGAGTAACAGAAAAGTATTTAATTGTACGGATTGCTGCAGATGACATTGGTCAGCAGGCAGCGGGATACTTCAGAATCCATTATGAATATTTGCATGTGGTTTGTAATTTTGCTTTGATTTAACCATATGCTTATCTGAGCACTACAAAATGACTCAGGACTCAGCCATAAACGCCTGCACTATTCCTGGGGACCAGGATTTATCATTCCTTGCCTCCTGTCATTAGCAGACTTCAGGCATGGTTTTAAAGGAAGCTGAGGAAACAGATGGTAACACCTGACCAGGCAGTTCCTTGCTTTTCAATGAGTTCTTAGTTTCCCTGGGCAGCTTTTCCTCCCTGCTGGAGCTCCTCTGTCCTTGGTACTAGCACCTCAAACACACAGGAATGAGCACATTTCTCTAACTCCACAGAAGGAGTTCCTTGAAATCTGACTTCCAGTAATCGCCCCCAGGCTGCAGATCTGCCTGGCCTACTTCTGTCACATGTGGTAGCATCAAGGATTTGCATCTTTGCCAACCCAGGGATGGGTAGCAAACTCATACTAGAGCAAACACATCGTGAAGAGGAGATGGAATGAAATCAGCCGTGGCTTGGCAAGGCAAAATGAAATATAAATGAGATGCACAAGATACGAAACAAATGGAGTGCAAGGCATTTGGAAAAAGAGAGGAGGCTGCTCCTGAAAAGTCCAGTCTGGGGATGTTTTGCAGCGCCCTGATGTAAAGCAGAGGCACTTATGTAATGTAATGGAAATTACAGCCATAAACACAGCCCTGAGCAGTGATTAGTGACTGAACTCGGACAAAAATCTCTGCTGCTGCTTCAAATGTCAACAAATTGGGCACTGCCACATCAATGGGAGGCTTGAGAGCCCTCCACCAGCACCACTCTGACCTCGTTCTCTTAACCCATGGCGACTTGAGCCCTGCCTGCGCTGCAGCCTGGGCTGGCAGCAATTTGAGCTGTGGGATGATGAAAGGAGGGACGTGGAGCTCAATTATCCAGCACCAGATCCCCACTGAAATCAATGCCATTGTGTCACATGAGAATTTGGCTGGCGGCCCCCTAAGTCTGCCCAGGAGAAACCCATCCCTGCACAGGGCAGGCTGGAGGGGACAGGGGACAGGGCAGACAATGAAGGGCTGCTCAGGGCATGGAAAACACTCCCTGGGCTCTAATTCCCCCTCTGTCAGCCTGGGTTTGTCCTCTGACCTATATGAGCACAGACCAAACTGGAGCAGCCCAAGGCAGCCTCTGCAGAAAGATCTCATTAAGGCAATGCCAAGCATGGGTGTTATATGGACATCCAACACCCCATATCAAAGGCAATTAAATATTGCTCCTGTCAGCAGGAAAAGCTCTCTCCCAGGTGGAGCTGGACACCACAGACTCAATTATTAGTTAGATTAATTAATTTAATTTTTAGTTAAAATATTAATTTATTTTTTAGTTAAATTATTAATTNGATACAGGGTTACAAGATGTATAGGGCATACATAACCCAGAGAGTTTGTGGGTTTCCCTTCCCTGGAATTGTTCAAGGTCAGGGATTAGAACAACCAAAAGGGTGTCCCTTCCACATGGCTGGTGGTAATAAACTGAATTTCCTTGCTTCTGCCAGCATCTCTCAAATCCCAATGTGTTTTCCTAAGACAAATAAACAATATATATGAAATAACAGCCTGAGAATGACAAATAAAGCAACAAATAATGCTGATGTGTTTGAGAATGGCACTCTCTGCGTGCTGCAGGCTTTCCATCAAGCCTGGAGCTGCAGCACTTGGAGCTCTGGCTCCCTGTGATTGACTTGCTAACCTGTAAAGTGGCTAAGCCGACATCATAATTAACACTTGGCAGTGGAAATATAAATTCCCTGGCTTGTAGGTGGTATATCCTCCTCTAAACACTCCACTTGGCCACCAAACTGGAAAAATAGATAGGACATTCATAAGGAGCACTCACCACGGGAAATGCCAGCGTTTGTTGTTTTTTTTTCCTGGAAACTGTTTACATGGCCAAAACCCTTCAATAAGAAAAATGATCTGAGAACTTTCCCTTCATATGTATCCTGTTCTCCCGTGCCTTGTGGCCCACAGTGTGCAGCATTCATCGGGAGTCAGCCCTGAATTACTGCGGTACAAGCCATGCAGGAGGGAAGTACAAGCCACAAGTAAAGGGAAAATATGCATTACACTGGCTCTGGCCAAGAGGAATGGGCTGCCTGCAGATCACAAGCTACCTTTATATCTTTCTTGGCGTAGACCTTTGTCCCACAGCACAGAGAAGCTATTTAGGAGGACTCAGCATATCCAAAAGAGGCTAGCTTTCCAAAGGAACCAGGAGAGACAAAGAGCCAGTGCAAAGTGGCCACTGAGCTCCTTTTGAAAGGCCAACAAACGGCTCCTGACAAGATGAAATCCTGAGGAGGGAGATAACCACCAAGGGCTTGTGCTGAAGTGCTCAGCACACACTGAGAGTGACCCTTTCCTCTCCAAATAAAGGCTTTTCATCACAGCAAGGAGGCACAAACCCACACTCCCCAGAGTGCTCAGCCCACAGCCTCTCTCACCTGCTGGCCCTGCATCCTGTGCTTGAGATAAACCCCAAACCCCCTGACAAAAGCTGCCTGTTTCCAGGTCTTTCGATTTCTTGGCAATTGAAAGTGAATTTATTTCTTGGAAATAGAGCTTTTTTTAGCCCTTCTCCAGCCTTTCCTTAATGGTGGAAATAACTCTTCAGCCAGTTCTGGTGGGCACAAGGGGAAGGGATCTCTCAGGGAAAGGATCTCTTTCATGGATACACAGAAGAAGAAACCTTTGTTCCCTTTTAGCTTTGTGCCACCAGAATGGTGGAAAAGAAAGTAAATTTAGAGAAGAACCAAGACTGTTTAGATCAATACTCTGGTAAACATCCTAATTCTGTAACAAAATCAGCATTTGCAATTTTAGGCTTATGAGCTTATCAAGTTCTGGTGCATGTTGGGCACTGTTAAAGCCAAAATCATTACAGTGGAATTTCCCCAGGCTCTCAGTTTCAGACCCCTGGGAGGCTCCTGGCCAATATCTATCCACACATAGCCCATGCTCCAGCCTGCCATGGGAAGAGGCAGCCACCACAATAGACCTTTGTTGAGCCCAGGATTCAAGCAAGCACTTTGGGAAAAATCTGTATTTAAGATTTCTGTCCTACCACCCTTTCCCTTTCTCCTCAGCTGCCGAAGAGAATATGTTTTCTGAGCATGAAACAATATCATTTTTGTGGGGGCTTTGGAAAGCCAGCGCTTGTATGACTCGAAGAAAGCTTCCTTTCTCTTGCCTGGTTTTGGGGAAAGGGCTTTCTGTGTGAGTAATCTTTCAAAGTAGGAAGCAGAGCTCCCCCATTGCTCGGGAAGAATGGACCTCCAGTGGGCTAATATGTGATGGATGACTGAATGCAAACTTGGCAACGTTGCCCTCCGCTCCCCAAAGAATACAAAATGCCACTGCCTATTCGGGCACCGGGGCTCTCCCGTTGGAAGTGCTGAAAACTTGGCACCATCCAACCTTGGTTTAATTGAAACTGCAGACAATTAAGGATGGGAGCTTGGAGAAATTTCTTGCAACCAGATCAGCTCAGGATGGATTTGTCTTGGGTGATTGGCTCATGCATAAGGCAAACAAGGACATAAATGGGGAGTTATTTCTTGTTGACTCCACAGCCTGGGCAGCAAACTCTCACGTTGGTTTAGGTGGGGTGTATAGTGAGGTATAATTTATATTAATAAGTATTATTCAAATTCTGCCTCTGATTATACTCTCTGAAGTTATAGGTAGAGGTGTTTTGGTGTTCTTTTTGTCAGCAACAGAACAGGAAGCATAAAGGAGAGAGAGAAATGATGCACACAGAAACCCAGGAAAATCTTACATTAACAGCAATTCTAGTTATGAGGGCACATCTATCGCTCATTCAACGCTAAAAAGTGACACTTGGTTATTCAAACTTTGCCCTTTTAGCAGAAGGATTCCCATCTATTCCTTCTTTCAATGCCCAGACACTTCCTGCAGGCTCCAAAGCCACCTCCTGTCAGGCAGGATCCCTCTGACTCCTCCTCCCAGTCTGCCCATTCCACACTGTGGGGTTACATCATGCATTGAGGGATTTCAGGAGCTGGAAGGATGCCCAGTCTCTAACTTTTCCCACATGTGGAAGGCTTTTAACTCCAGCTCCGACTGGCCAGAGGGTCAGACACACGAGTGGACAGCGAGCACCGAGGGAGGGGAGGTTTCACACTTGTAGAAACCCTGAGCTCAGTGAAAACTGCGGCAGCTCAGGATTGTCCCCCTGGGTTGTTCATTTCTCTGCTTTCCAGCAGCTCCCTTCCTCAAAGAACTGCCTTCTTATTTCCTTTTTCTCTTCACTATACAAAGAATTTTTCGGGAATAAGTAGTAATAGGAATTGCAAGTTCTTTGTGGCAGAGAGCATCCTTTATTAAGCCTCTCTAAAATGCTGGAGCAAGAATTACAACATCAACCAACCAAAGCCATGGACAACAAGTCCTCTTCAATATCAAGCAGTTTAAGGAACTAAATTGCATCCTAAAAGCTTATAAGCAATCTGTTCACATCCCTTATTTTTCAGCTCTTGACCTCAAGCTATGGTGTTTCCTGTCCAGAACTCATTAGTTACTAATCCCATAATTGTTTGCAGTTTTGAAGATTTCTGAGCCTGGTGGATGATCAAATATTAACTTATTTCATTTTGATTGCTGTTTTCCTTAATTTCCCACTTCAGCAACAAAGATTTTTTCTGCAATATGACATCAGCAGCTTCCTTAAAACCACTAAGAGCAGCTATTACATTTTACAGTCGTTTCAGAATTCTGCAGTTTATAACCACAGACTAAGATCAGAGATCAGTCTTGGAGCAGGGAGGGCTAAACTCACACCAGAAATTAAATCTGAGAAAGTGCACGTTGGTAAATCAGAGCCCAGTTTTTAAAGCCTTATATCTCAAACTGCCACAGTTCAAAACAAATTCCCTTTATTACTGGAAAGCTGAGATTTTGAACTTTCCAGGGATGTAAATCATCCACTCCTAAGCCTGGAATTTTATGAGCCACTGGACCTCAAAACTGTCAGTGGCCCTTCAGCTTAGCAGACTGTGATGGCATGAGGCCAAGGAGGAATTTATCAAGCCACAAGCTTCAAAGGAGAGCAATTATTTGACCACTCTGGATTTCTCATGGCACAGAGGTAGGACAGGTAAATGTGTAGCTGATAAAGAAGCAGACACCACCCCCTGCATTTATTCCAAATGCAATATTCCACACGGGATTCCAGGGCTCTCTAAGGGATCCAGGACTGGATGGACACTCTTTCTCCCTTACATCCATTTACACCACACACCCATTGTCCAGCCCAGGACAATCCAGTGCCATCAGCACCACTCAAACCCCTGGCCACAGCCTGCAAGGCTGGGTGGGCAGAGGCACCATGGTGTTGTGCCAGGGAAGTGGCACAGAACTGCCCAAGATGATTTTCCAAATGGTTTTGCCAGGAGGGATGAAAGGGTTAAAGCTCTGGCTCCAAAGCAGCATCGCTGTCTCACATGAACATTTGCTTTTTCGTTCTGCCTCACTCTTGAAAAGCATGAGAAAGTCCCCGAAAGCACAGACCCTGCCATTTTATCTCATTTTCTTATCAAAAAGTGAGACAATACTCGAGAACAAACTTTGACAGTCTCTTTATAGCAAGTCAGAACATCTTCACCCATGAAGAGTCTTCAGCTTTTTTTAGATATTTTATAAAAAGCATCGATATGAAAAATAAGCTGAACGTCAAACACCTTTAGAAATGATGTTATAGCAACATGGTAGTTAAGTTTGAGTGAATACTGAGGAGAAATGATCCAGTTTTAAAGAGCTGGGATAAAAAAAAAGATGATGGGTTTCAAAAAGTCTCCAGCTAACAGTTAGTCAGAATTTGTGGAGCACATTTTAGGCTGTGTTGAGGGAGGTGCCCACCAAGTTCTAACATCATTAAGTATCACTATTTCAGGAGATTTGGGTCTGGTTGGTTTTCTTTTCCATGTGCCTATGACCAGCGTGTACCTGGAAGGGATTTCTTTGGCAGAATTTCTGCTTTCTCTCCAGATGAGACCTGACATTCTCATCTGCAGGCTGGGGGCTTTGCAGCAGATCCTTTGGCTCTGCCACAGCTCTGGAAACACTGATAAAGCAACTGTAGTGAGAGGATTGAGGGCTGGGACTTGCAAAGAAACTTCTCTGGGCTGAAAGCAGCCAGAGAAAAAATTAATAAGCAAAAAATATGGGAAGTGAGTGGCAATTTGGTATTGGAAGAGTGACTGTGACAGGGTCAGTGGCAGGGGCAGTGACAGGGACAGTGACAGGGGAGCACAGCTCTCATCATTCAGGTCCCACTGCTCAGTTCAGGTGCTCGTCCTTCCCTGAGCACAGGGCAGAACCTGCACTGGGAACACCCTGGCAGCTCTTCCAGCTGCTGCCCAAATTCCCTGCCAGGGAAGCTGGGCTGCAGACAGACCAATTGTCTTCCCTTGGCTAAACACTTTCATTTGGTCAAACTTCTTTTGGTTCAATTTGCCCCTGCCTTCCCCAAAACAGTAAGAAACAACCCAAAAGACAACACATTTCTGAGAGTTTTCCTGGGATTCAAAGGATTGTCCCTAATCCCCATTGTCCACCTCATTTTTGGACTACAGCACCCCCAGACTGTGCAGACTGGTCTAGAGGAAGGTGTCCCTGCCCACAGCTGGAGCTGGATGATCTCCAAGGTCCCATCCAACCCAAACCATTCCATCATTTCACAGCTTTACAAGGCAGATGCACAAACCCAGCACAATAAAACAACCCCCACATGTAACATTCATCAGGAAGTGTGTAAAATGAATTCTGAATATTTAATAAGACCTTAAAAAATTAAACCAGGAGAGAAAACCAAACCCAACAGCTGGACAGCAAAGCTTTCTCCCAGACCATAGAATCGCATCTATCTCATTGTTTTCTATTTTTCCATGAAGAAAAACTTTATAAATATTTTATTGGGCTTTTTAATTTTATGTCTCCACTGTGCAACACATCACATCACCATCATTTCGATTTGAACGCATCATTCCTTTCCATAGCATGAGACAGACTTTTCAGAAGTTTAAATGCGCTGCCAAAAACTCTCTGTCCTGGTAGCCAGACAGAAAATCAGGCAGGGAAAACTCTGCAAAGGCAATGTAACACAAAGTCTTGAGTGAGTGGGTTTAACTCCTAAACAAAATCTAAGTGTGTTCACCTTCTCCCAGCCAGCTTCTCCTTTTTTAAGCCAATTTGAGCCTCGCTGGTAAGTGCAGACACAGTCATGCAGAAAATCTCAGTGCACCAGGGAGCAAGGAGCTGAGACACGGAGCAAGTGCCTCTGTTTTTCCATGAGGATGGAGAGTTTCGCCCTCCCGCTCCCCAAACCCACTCAGCAAAGCTCTGGTAATAAAATACCAGTTCAATCTTCCTTTGTGCTTTGCTCCCCGCTGCAATGTTACCGGACTTGTGAGAGAAACTGGAGCCCAGCGGGGGCAGGGAGGGAGGTGACAAAGGCTTCAGGGCAAAAAAAAAGAGTGTGGGGACAGCAAATTACCAGCGGGGAGGGCCCGTCCCTCATCAGGGCACAGACAGGAGCACCAGAAGAGTTGCTTGGGAGGGTTAAAACCTGCGAGTGGATTTGGTCTGATTCGCGAGGTGAGGATGGGGGGAACATTTATAACGCTCCAGGAGCCAAGAGGAAATCCCAAACCTGCTTTCCTGCCCTCCCTGTCAATTCAGTCTCTGTCTGTGCTTGTGTGGATGTCCAGCACCCAACCAGCTCCTGCTCCATTCATTCATTGGGTCAGACGGATGTCACTGAGATATTTCCCACATTATTACACCGGGCAGCACAGACAGACTTCGAGGCAGGCATGCTCCAATCCAAAAACATTCCCTAAGAGGATCCCTGCCCGTTCACCTGATTGTCACAGCCACCAGGGTGATGATGCGCGGGGTCACTGCCAACTTGTGTGCGAGAGGAGCTCCCGGCTCTTCAATGCAGGGAGGAAGCAGACTTACCTCAGAGACTCTGACCGAGCTTAGATCCCGCTGCGAGCAGCCTCCATGAAATAAAACAAGCTGTTCAAAGCCAGCTCGGGGCTCCTGACTTTGTTGCCGTCCTGTCAAAACTCGGCGAAGTTTGCGGTGTCTCGGTGCCGTGCGTGCGCGGAGGGCAGCGAGCTTTGACAGCAAGGCAAACTGGTCACATCAGCCAGATTCTGCCGGGTTTATATAGCTGAGCCGCAAATCCTGATCCTTGGCTCGTTCCACTGTAATAGGACGCCTGAAGGCATTTTTTTTTTTCAGTTTTGCTTTAAAGGAACAGCCTCTCTCTCCGGCGTGGCTTCTGAAAGGCGCACACACGCTCGCACACTCACACACGCTGTCATCCGCAGGCACACACACACACAAAAAAAGAATTTGCATGCGATTTATGGCTAAAGAAGGAAACCCCCTGAACCATTCAAAAAAAAAAAAAAAAAAGAAAAGAAAAAAAAAGAAAGTCAGCTCAGGGCAAATGACTCAGAAAGCAGAATATTTTCCCCGCAGCATCAGCAGAGTGCATTATCGGGAGTTTTAATCCCCTCGCCCCCATTATCTTCACGTTGTGAAACAGTAGCGAGCTGACATGAAATCGGGGGAATCACAAGCAGGGTTTAAATTCTAGGGGCTCCTACAGAAATTAATGGGTTTAATGTCGGTGTGAATAGATCCCACTCCACTGGAATCCACTGCAAAATTCAGATTTACACAAACAGAGGATCTGGCATGTTCCCATCTTTTCAAGTCTGTGATCTCTGCATCTTTTTGACCTCCAGCCGCAGGCAGAAGAGTGGGGAATTCAAGAGAAAAGTGAGCAGAGTCCTAGCCTGAGTCTTTGTAAAAAAAACACCACTAAAATAGGAGAGATAAAAGCCCAGAGAGGACAACACGGGAGGGATTCCCTTTCTTCTCAGATCAGATAAAAAGAGATTACGTGGCTGTCTGTGTGTAAAGATAACCCAAGCACTTTTGTGAGGCTCAGGGCTTCTCTGCTTCCCATCCCGGAGCTATCAGTGACACACAGAGCGCTCAGCTGGGACATTTCCAGGGCTCTTTGTTGCCTCTGAGTACCCTTGAACCTGAGGCTTGTGGCACAACAGAGAAGATCACAGTTAAAGGATTCTCATTAGCACCGATTTCCCTCCTGCCTGGCACTCAAAACCCATCTCTCCCTTGCCTGTACCCAACCCCTCTGCCCTCTGGGTTTCTGTTTCCTTTGGGTTCTGCTGTTGTGGGACAGTGGCAGAGGAGAAAAGAGGAAGATTAATTTTGAACTTTCAGGTCTGTCTTCCAGAATGAAAGATGAAATCACTCTTCTGTTGGATGGTTTAGAAAGCAAGACTGACCCAAATATCTCTGAGGGCCATAAAAACACAAATCTCTGCTCTTGGGATCCTACTCAGGAGCAAAGATGCTCATAAGGATAAAAACTGACTGCCTGGGCTTTTCAGATCATATTCCTCTCTGAACACATCTCCTCCCTGCTGGCCTTTCCCTGGCTCCATGGGCCCACCACTTTATGATGGAATGGCATGAATCTGTGCCAGGGCAGGCTCAGGCTGAGATCAGGGAAAGGTTCTTCCCCCAGAGGGTGCTGGGCACTGCCCAGGCTCCCCAGGGAATGGGCACAGCCCCGAGGCTGCCAGAGCTCCAGGAGTGTTTGGGCAGCACTGCCAGGGATGGACAGGGTGGGGTTGTTGGGGGGTCTGGGCAGGGACAGGAGCTGGATTGATGATCCTGTGGGTCCCTTCCAGCTCAAGAATCATTCCATGATTCTTTGGTTCAGGATTTTTTTCCTTTTTGCTCCTTCACAGCACTACCAGGGCAATTCAACCAACCCTACACTTTTAGAAAAGGATGGGGAAATCTCTGACCCTAAAATTATTTTAGAAGACCATAAAATTAGGAGCTCTTTTGCTCCCTGACCTACTTAAATTTTCCTTGCTGTGGCTTTCCTGTATGACACTTACCCCCTGTGTGCCTTCTCTTATCTCTGACTGTACCCTGTGCTCACCCCAAGCTCCCTTCCACTGCACATGGCACAAATTTTAGTCTTTTCCGAACACAAACACTCATTTCCAACTTCTGCATTAATTTTGTGACATGCTGTGTTTCATGCCCTCAGAGAAGAACTGAGGGTGTGTTGGAAGGAGAGTCAGAAATGTCACTTAATTCTTGCTAAGAGCATTGGGCCCTCCTTGAGTGCTGATTTCTCAGAAATTCATCTTGTTCTGGGCATCTCCAGTCTCAAAGGTGGTGGAGCTGTTGAATACAATCGTGAGGAGGTCCCCAATTTTTGTGTGAAATTCTCAGAATCTTCTGCAGCTGGTTCTGTGTCAGCCCAGCCCCAACCACAGGGTGTGAAATGTCCCTGAGGGGGTTTGATCCCCACCTGGGCCCTTCACTTAGAGCTGGGCTCAACCCTTGTGTGTCCCCTCCAGCTCAGAATATTCAGTGATTTAAGGATGATTTAGAACTCCATGAAGTGTCTGCTCAGGACTGTGGTACCAAATTGTCAGTGGGTTTTAAGAAATTTCAGAAAAAGCTTTGAGAAAAGCAATTCTTTTTAAACTTGTTTTGAATTAAATAGTTAACTTTATTTTTAAGGGAAATTCTGTAGCTTCCTAAGAAAAAAATTTTGACTTGTAAATACGAAAAAATGCAAATAATATGAAATGTTTTGGTAAGGTGCTTTCTTTGGGTAATGAAAGAGTTTTATTTCTGTTTGTTGTTCATATTTGCAGACTGTCCTGCAGAGACACAGACACAGTCAGACAGATGACCCCTCCAGCTGAACCTGACTGGGAGGAGAAAGCTTGATCTTTCTTCTTGATAATATCTATAAATATAAACCTTCTAAAAATCTATAAACACAGAGTCTCATTTGTAGAAAAGCCCTGGATTTAGGGCTGAACCATTTCTACACAGGACCAGAACCCGCATGGGAGATGTGACACAATTTTTCCAATAAAATCAGGATGGCACTCAGGAAAAGAGAGTTCCCCATACAACAAAGCATTCCCTGCATCTTATTTCAGTAATTCCTTCACAAACATCTAAAAACACTTTATTTCCCAGTCCCTACACACACGAGTCTGCACAAGAGAAAGTCAAACTGTGGGAAGCAACTTGTGGGATTTATTTTGGGAGCATTTGCTAATGCCATTTTTTCCACCAACAGCTGCTGAATCAAAAGCTAAACTAATTTTTTCTCCAATAATTCACCACCCACTTACCTGACTTTAAAAAAAAATAAATGCCACAGGAGATAAGTTCCAGGTAAGAGTTCAGGCTTGTTCTTGTTTTATCTTTTTGGGCTCACCCATCCTTAATCACAGTCTGTGGCAAACATTGAACCATCGACTGACTCAGAAACAAATGATAACATGAAAGAACAGGGAAAATGTATTTTAATCAGAAATTTGGCTCCAGGTTGTCATCTCTAACGAGCAGGACCAGCACTGGATTCTGTGCCCTGCGGTGCCCTCTTTCATTAAATAAATGTGGATAGAAATTGATTTTTTTTTTTAATGAAAGGTACAGGGAGAAATTAAATGAACACTGAGCTGAATATGCTGGAGTTTGTTGTTGTGGTTTTTATGGCTTACAAGTCAGTGCTAGGGACTAAATTCAAAGATCTATGGAAAAGCATAAATGATAAATCTAGGAATATACTAATATTTATGAAAGCCTAAAAGAGACCAACTAATTGTTTGGGGAAATATTAGCAAAATGCAAAAAACCTCCTCATTATTACCTTGGGACAAAATTGTTACACCACAGGTAATTAGATTTAGTTCCAAATTTAATACCTGTGCTGGTTCACCCAGCCCTAGGAGTGATGTGCTTTGTAGCAGCACATTTGAGAGTGGAAGCTGCCCTGAATGTCAATTAACACCACCCTTAGTGAAGCCTGAGAATCTTTTGCCATGCACAGAGTGCAGCCAGTTCCAGGAACACACAGATGGGAATGCAGAGAGCCACTGGACTCAGCCCCTGAAACATAAATGACAAGGCTTGGAGAATTTTGGGAGCATTCAGTGCCAGTGGCTGGAAGGAAATGTCTTTATCAGGGAAAATTCATGTTAGAACGGAATCATACAATCACAGAATCTCCTGAGGGGGAAGGGACACGCAGAGATTATCCAAATCCAGCTGCTGACCCTGCACAGCCACCCCAAGAACCCCACCCTGGGCATCCCTGGCAGCGCTGCCCAAAGGCTCCTGGAGCTCTGGCAGCCTCGGGAATGCAGACACAGAGCAGGACAGAGCACAGCCTGGGGACACAAAACAGCCCCAGCTGAGTCCCAAGCAACAAATGAGTTGAAAACAACTCATTCCATGGCAAAAGCAGATGAAAAATCCAGATTTAAAGAGAGACTCTGACATCACAGGGCTGATCCTCAAGGAGACTTTAAGATCCTTTCCATGCTCCATTCTTAAGAGTGATGATTTTAGGTCAAGGAATTTCTGGGGAGGTTTTGACCCTTTCTCACTGAGTATCCTTTCCCTACATTTTCTGTCTTTCCAGGCCATATTCACAGGATTTCACTGGCACAGAATCAAGATCAAAATGCTTTTGTCTTTCCACCTGCATTGCCTTCATTCCTTTACAGCTGTAGCCAAGCACAGCTCAGGTAACTGTGGTTCATACTGAGCAATATTCCAGCAATCCTGCTCACACTCTGGCTCTTGGATTACCACCCTGATTGTTGATTTCCCAGGAATTTGCAGAAAACCATTTGCTGCTTCTTATTTGACAACTATTTGCAAACAAACTCATTTCTATGAGAGCATTTCCTTGCTCCTCAACACCAATAAACAAGACACTTCAGGTTATTCCCCAGAAAACATCTCAATTATTGCTTTAAATACCTACTTACAATAACTCATGTTATTTCTACTCTAATAATCCCCCTTCCCTGATGTGATGGCTCAAACAGAATAAGGACTTCTAAGCACTGCAGACCTTTGGCCACTTTTCCAGTGAAAACACTCATTTATATATTCATATCATTATATGTTGATAAAGCTTTCCCAAATACTCTCAGTAGTGGTCAGACCATATTCAACCATGCCGAGGCCAACAATTATTTGGGGATGGATTGATCCTGACAATTGCAACCCACGTTGGAAGGTGGCCACTGGTTTGGGATCAGAGAATGCAGAAGCTCATTCTTAACCCTGGGGAACTCTGACCTAAATAAAATGCAGAGACTGAAGGTGCAAGTTTACAGCTGCTGCAGAAGTAAAGAACTGTAAAGTCAAGGCCCCACAGTGTTCACTGATATATTGAATATCACACCAAATGCTGTATTCCAAAGAAAAAATACTCCACAATTTTGGAATTTTTAAGAGATGATCTCCAAAAAGGAGAAGGAAATTTCCTCTATTATTTGTATTTATTATTTGTACCAGGGCATTTCCCAGGGGCTGCTTTCCTTCCCTAGATGAAGAAATAGGAAGCAGCTGTTGGGGAGCAGATCCACAGGAGCTGTGCAGTGCCTGTGGCTGTGACAGACATCTCAGCCTCTCCAAAGAGCTGGGAATGCCCTGGCTGTGTTTGCACAAACTTCATGGCAAACAAGCAGGAATGGAGCAAATACTGGTGCTTTAAAGAGTTACTTCCAGCTCTCTGATCCCATCAGTGGGAAGAAGCTGTGGGACACCTGAGAGTGGTGTCACCCTGAAATTAAACCTTCTAATTTGGAGTCAGAACTGTTCTGGTTGTTTTGAAATGTCACTCTTGGGTTCCCACGAAATCCTGCACAAACAAGATGTGTTTTTCTGTCTTTCTTGTTTTTCATTCCATTCATGATAAAACAGGTTTTGATGGACTTCTGTCCGAACCAATGGAGATGGATAGGAGAAGATCTCCCTATCCAATCCACGGGGTCTCAAAAAATTGTATAAAAGCTGTGAAAAATAAGACTTCCTTCTTCTTCTTCTGACACCTCAACCTGTGTGTGTGTGTCTGTCCATTTATGCTGTCGAGTGACAGAGTGGGGCCCCGGGTGCCCTCTGAACTGGTGACCTCCATCCTCTCTTTCCCCAATCCATAAAATAAAAGTTCTCTGCATGAGAGTCATCAGCACACTGATAACCACCAGACAAAAATAATTTGTTGTTAGTGATATCACAAACATTTACAAAGATAATATCTGGGCAAAGCTCCCTAGAGAAAAATCAAAATAAGAAGAATAAATAGACCATGATGACTATGCTGGTACAGAAATATTTTCCATGCAAACTGCTGGTGTCAGAAATGGTGACACAGAGAGACTTCTTTGGCTTTTATCATATTTGCAGTAGATTTATTAGAAGTTTATGAGACAAAATCTGGCTTTGGTCATGCACCAAGGTACAAAACATGACAAGGAAGAGAACATCAAACCACTGAGGACAGAGGGAGAAAGTGAAACTCCCTCTGTGGGGTAGAGTAAAGCTTTATCAGCCTGGTAGCATCCCTCCTTAGTGGGTAATCCATGGATGGCACAGGGAAAACCACTCAGCAAAGGTTTTATCCTGTGCCACACCAATTTGTGCTCTCTGACTGCTTGGGTTCAGAAAAATGCTCAAGCACTCCTGCCCATCCCAAAATACTTACATGCACTTTACTGCAATCATGTTTCAAAGATTGTTGGTGTCAAAATTGCAGCTAATCATGTTCAATATATCCTTAAGTATCTTACTGGCACTGTTTCCCTACTGAAGCTTAAGTAAGGGAAGCAGCAAGGCAAAAATCCATAGTTCTTATCCATCCCAGAAGAAACAAGTTCCAATAGGATGAAAACCAACGTGTGCCCCACAGGGAAGAGGATTCCTACTGCTGAGAAAGGCCAGGGGGTGTGTAGTTATACAGCAGGAGCAGAGATGAGCACTCCTGAGCAGCCATTTGGCAGAAAATGTGATGCAAATCCACAGAATCCCAGCGTGGTTTGGGTTCATTTCTTCCACCAGACCAGGCTGCTCCCAGCTCCATCCAGCCTGGGCCCTTCCAACCCAAACCAGTCTGTGACCCCATGGTTCCTATTCAATTCACACCAAAAAGAGAGAAGGGACCTCTCTGTCTGTCTGTCCTTTGAGTGAAATGAAAAATCTTCCCCAAGGAGGAAGCTGTCTGTGCAAGTCTTGAGAACCTCAAGGTGGGGCTGAGGGGACAAGAAAAATCCCAAAATAACTAAAAACCTGTTTGTGTTGGCCTTAGACATTGAAGTTTCTGGTCTTCGAAGCATATCCTAAAATTGTTCTGAAGTGTTAAATCATGGTCACAGATTAGGGGGGGAAAAAAAAAATAAATAAAAAGGATATTTAACCTCCCCATCCAGCAGATAAAGTCACCAGGGAAAGTCAGGAATGTGGCAGGAAGGGAAGGTTCCCAGAAACAGCAGAGAGGAGGAGCCAGCAGAGCTGTGTGAGCACAGCCCAGGTACAAGAGGTTTGTGTGAGGCTTGGAACTGATCTGTTCACTTCCAAGGAAGAACTAAACATTGGATGCAGAACCTCAGGTCCATGAGCAATACCCTGGGAGCAGGGGCTGGTTGTAATAAAAGTGCATATAATCAAAATATAATTGTGCCTTTCTCAATTACTAACAAGAAGGTTTTTGCAGCTACATTTTCCTGATTATTTCCTGACTGCTTGATAATTCAACAAAAAACATGGTCAAGGAAAAGCAGATTTGTGGGAATTTCCACTCGATTTCCCAGCGTAATCTTCATTTTGAGTGGAAGGTTCGAAGTATTTTCTCTCTTTCCTCTGTTTTTTATCTGAATTTTCTCCTACCCCGCTGGGATATCATATCCAAGCAGTTAAATATTGCCAAGGGCCAGCTCGTGATCATCCCCCCTCACTCACAGGAGCCCTCAGAAATGTGGGGACTGAGGCAGCTGCTCCTCTCCAGGAGTGGAGAAAGGGCAGCACAGCCCTCCCAGACCAGATCCTGGTGCTGCCCAATTTATCTGGGATTTCTGTGGGATCAGCAAAGGCAGAGGAGCTGCTGCTGATGCCTTAGGTTTGAACTTTTCTATGTTCCCAGCCCTGCCCTGCCCAGTGTCACTCTGCAGTTCCCTGGAGCTCGTTCAGTGCTGTTCTCTCATGCTCACACACACACAACAAAGCCTCTCCAGCTCTCCAAGGACACCCAGACCCTCCTAGGCCCAACAACTGCAAACCACAATCTTGGCAAGAGGGGGGCAAGCTTGGCCAAATTCCATCCTTGCCTGGGTCCTGCTTGGGGAATTGATGCTGAGATCCAAGTGGGAAGAACTCGGGAGCTGTCCTTGTCCATGTTGGGATGCACTGAGGCAGGAGCCTCTGGAGCCCAGAGTGTACCTCTGAAGGCCTTTCCAATCAATCCCTCCTTGATTCCTTTATCCCTGTCTGGTGTCTGTTTCTAGGGAGACATTTAAGGCATCACTGTCTCTTCCCAGAGCTCTGCCCCCATTTCCCTGGCAGTGAGGGGATCTGGAGCTCTCTCTGCTCTCCCCTCACCGCTCACTGCTGAGGTCACATCACCAAACCAGACCAAGGGAGCAGAGGGAGTCCTTTCCTCCTTGGCTTTTCCCCCAGCGTTTCCGGAAGGAGCCTGGACACCTCTGCTCATATCCTGCATTCAGCTTCTTCTGGGACCAAAGGGAAACCTCAAAGCAGATGGGATTTAGCTTACTTACATTCTCTATAGCTAACTCAGATTTTATTAAACACAGCTGTAATCCCAGACTTCTTCAGATGCGTGAGCTCACTGCTGACGTCGCTCCCGGGCCTTTGGAAATCCAGGCCTAGCAAGAATTTTAAGGGGAAGAAAAAGAAAGAATAATGAAACAGAGAATTTGTCATGAATTTGTCATGAATTGAGCAAAAAAATCTAAGTTTGTAACTGAGCCCAGACCGATCCTTTTGTTCTTCACATCCAGCTTAGACTGGGGGCAGAGTCCATCAAATAGCAGAGAAAAAGAAAAATATTCTCCAGACTACACCAGGATAAGGCTTGACTGACTGCTCTTTGTATCAGCTGCCTTCCCTGCATTCTCCAAACCCCAGCAGCACCCCATGACCTCCTCTCAAGTTCGGGGCTCTCTCACCATCAACAGCACAAGAGCAAATTTACTTCGAGTTTTCTCTCTTGCTCATAACCACCTTACTCTCTTTCACCTAAATCAGCCCAGATTTAAGTTTATCTTTATTTCAGAGCCAGCAAATAAAGCAAACGTCCAGGAGAGAATGATCCAAATCATTCCACATTTAAACAAGGTTGATTTTATGACAGTGCAACAATTGACATCATGTAAGCTGCTTTTATCCTGAATAAAATCCTTTTATCCCCATATTTGTGGAGTGCCAGGGGTATCATAGTCTTGTACAAATAGTCCTCCTAAACTTCATTTACAGCATTGAAGTTGACTGAATGCACAAGTTCTGTCACAAAAGAACAGACTTTTTTATTTCCCTGCAGATATTGCAGATCAGTATCAATAATTTAATAACACCTTTGTTTCCAAAATGACCAAGACAGAGCAGAAAAGTCTTGTTGCTGTCTACAGGGGAAAAATCAACTTTTTTTTAATCCTAAACAAATGGTCTGTCTATTGTAAGGAAGCACACAACTAAAATGTGGATATTACCAAAGAAAGAAAAGTTCCCACTGCTGTAAATAACATCTCTAATTCAATTTTTCCTCTCCAGAACAGCCCTGATTTGTTAGAGTGCAGTTACATTTTTCATCTAAAATAATTTTAGGACAAACGTCTGCATTATGAGGGTTTTTAGTACTGTTGTTGTTTTAAACTGCATTTATTCTGGCAAAGGCAGTGCCTCCCACAAGGCTAAAACTGATGTCTGGAGAACAGAGAGAAGTCAGAACCTAGGTATCAAATTCCAAATATTTTATTTCTCCCCTAAAAGCTTTTTACAGAGCCCGTTGTGCAAGGAGCTTTAGAAGCTCTCGTGTCTCAGCCAGGGCTTTACTATCCCAAAATGATCGTGTCCAAGATTGCTCATTACTTTTAGGAAGTGATTCCATTCTCTAAAGCCAACAAAAGATACTCCCATGTCATGAATTCCAGTCAATTATAGCCAAACTCAGCCTATTGCCTTCTACTGTAGTTTTCCACAACCTCAACATGGTAACAGCAGAGTTTGTATCTCACTACGTGTTGCTAAATAAAAATAAAGTACAAAGGAAAAAAGGAGCAGTGGGGTGGGAAACTCAGAATTCAACACATCAGAGTCTGGCATTTCAAACTGGCTTTTGGCCAAGCTTCAGGAGCACTTGGGGACTTCACACATATTTCTCTGATAGTATTATGACTTCTGTTTTTATTCCATTTTTTTTTTCCTTCTGTCTACACGAGCAGTCTGTTCCCAATTTGCTGTGTAATGCAGTGACCCAGGGTTTGGAAACCTCCCCTGGAACAGAGTCCCCACTCCCAGGGCTGCTGGGGACGCTGGTGGCTCTGATTTCAGGGACCAACCATCCCCGAGCCCCAGGGCAGCCCTGGCAGGGAGCAAACCCAAGCAGACTCTGCCCAGGTCTGCCTGGAGCTGAGGGGGAAGCGAGTGAGGACACATTTTCCACGCTACAGCCAGAGGCCCATCTTACGGGAAACTTCAGTCAGTAAAAGCAAAATGTTACTGGAATGTTGCCTCCTTTGAGCTCGCATGGAATTTTTTATTATGATTGAATTCGGAGAAACAGGTGTGAAAAATCCATCCCGATCCCGACGGGGCTGGCTCGGGTGCTGGAGGTGGTGTGGGCTCTGCAGGAGGGCTCCTGCCTGGCACAGCTACCTGCACACCCATCCCTGATCCCAACCATCCCCAGGCGTTCCTCTGCCTGCCCATCAGCTCCTGCCTCTGCTTCCTGCCCTGGAGATCTTCTTTTTCAATTCTTCATGTTAGAAAAATGAAGTGAGGCTTCTCTCTGCTGCTTCAAGGATTGTTTTTTTTTTTCTTATAAAAGTTTCAGAAGCACAGACTCTGCTGTGGTTTCCAGGAATACAATGGCAAAATGGCAAATGGCTACCCAAGGCAGGTAGCTTTTATATCTTTTATCAATCAGTTAGCAAGTTTTATGTATTCTATTTTGTCTTTAAAACCAGGAAGTATCAATCTTATTGATATGTCTCTTCTACACTGAGTTCTTTCTACCAATTAGCAAATCACAGGAACTTGGGGCGGAGAAGAAAGGAAGAAGAAGAAGAAGAAAGGGAGAAGAAGAAGAAGAAGAAGAAGAAGAAGAAGAAGAAGAAGAAGAAGAAGAAGAAGAAGAAGAAGAAGCCAACACCCTGGGTTCTCCATGTTGTCTCCATATAATATATATATCAAAACCTAAACCTACACCTACACACTCTGTAATACACTAGACAAAAACCTTTCTCAACTTCTTGGTGTTTGCAGCTCATCCAGGAGCGAGGGGAGTTTTTCCCATGGTCTTAGGTCAACAGCTAAGCTATTTTGGGGTGCTCTGGGGATAAATGAAACCCCCAGGGGAGCAGGAGAGGTTTCCTGGCCTTCCTTGACTCCACCAATCCCAAGGTGAGCCAGGAGGGAAACATTTGGCAACTACAGCGATTTTGTGTGCTCGAAGAACTGCCAAGTGGGGCTGGGGCTTCCTGTCTCAAGGAAAGGCAGAGTTCTCCTCTCTGGGAGCCCAGCCCTGAAATTTGGACACTATAAGGAAGTGAGCTGGAGCATCTCAGATGCTTGGGAGCAGCCACAATGCAATCAATTTTCCCCTGAAGGCAGAGGGTGCTCAGCCCCACCAGTGACCACAGGAGCTGCTCAATCCCCACCCTTCCCTCAGGTGAGGCAGCACAGAGAGGATCCCCGGAGCCAGGAGGGATCTTCCCATCCTGTGCCCCCTCCCATCCCTGCTCCCTGACCTCGAGCACTCCAGGCAGGGCTGCCAGGACGGATTAACCCTTGCTGCACCCACTGTGCCTCCAGCACAGAGCCAGCGGTGTGAGTGCAGCATTACTCACTTCAACACTCACCTTTGGGAGGCTGAATAACCATTTTTAATGAGTCAAGAGTGTGAGCAGGTATAAGCAAGCCCATGTCCTGTCTAGTGGAGGAGTCACTGTCCCAGAGTGCAAGAAGCTCCTCAGGAGGCAGGCAGACAAGGAATTGGGAAAAATACAAAATATGTCCTTTTATTTCCCTAGGGCTCTCAGTTGTGAGCTGGGTGTGTTTAAAGGCATTACAATTGAGGAAGGATAGTGTAATAGAATTCACTCCTTTCAGCAGCTGGCTCAGACAGCACAGGCTTGGATTCAGGGGGTCTCAGATCCAGAAATGAGATTTAATAAGTACAGAGAGAGTAACAAGCAGTGCCTCAGCGAAGCAATTTGCATCTCCAGGCTCATGGACCCTTGAGGAAGTTGTTAAAATATAATCTTGGAAGTGACTCTTGGCACCTGTGCCTGTTCCAGCGCTGTGGTACAGACAAATAAAATAACCCACAGGAAAAGAGGAAAAAATTATTTTACATTCTTTACATTGACTGACAGACAAAAGCAAACAGCCCAGCAGTGAGAGCAGGGAACATACAGAATGTTCTGGGCTTTCCAGATTAACTCATGTCCTGTCCAGAAGCTGGCTGCAAAGGATGCAGTTGGTATAAGAGCAATATTGGGAGGAACAACAGGAGTCTTTCAGGATTTCTCTTCTAAAAGCAACCCAGGGAATTAATACTTTCTGTACTATGTATAAAAAAGTAAAACACTAAAAAAAACCCAGAAAAAAACCAACAAAACTTTCCTTCTCTGGTTCCAGTCCTTTTACCATGGTTTTGTTTAAGTGCACTTTGCCAAGGTCAGAATGAATGGGATGATGCACTTACTACAACAGGAGTTTTCTCTTCAGACCCTGGACTGAGGGAATTCTCTCAAGGCAGCACTCAAAGTGAGCTATTTGTTCCATAATTAACCATTTCAGAGACGCTGCCTGGGCTGCTGTCTAGACCTGGTCTGGCAATTCCCATTTCCTTGTGGAGTCTAATGGAGTTGCTCATGTATCACATGTCTTTTATTTCATTTTATTTTTTTAACCGTGAAATTAAAGCTCTTACCTCATTAAAGAAGAATCTGATGAAAGGCAGATCTATTTCAGGGTGAGTTGATATGTTTACCACAATGGTCGAGGACTGCCTGACCTCCAGGCTGCTGGGATTTAATGTGGGAGCTACAATAATTCCAATGTTTTAACGGGGCAGGAAGAGGCTGAGAGGAAGGAGAGGACTCAGGAGCAAAATCTGCTCTTAAGGGGGTGTAAATCAAAAATAGCCTCGCTGAAAAAACATGTAGTTCCTCAGGTTTTGATGGGTGTGAATGAGTTTTGCTCCTAAATGACAGGTCAAGAGCTTGGGAGGAGGAGAGGAAGTGGTTAATGTTTCACCGTGCTGTAAAAAGCCAACTGTGTCAATAGACTGAACTCCACCTGGAGACAGAAACTCTCTGAACGTGGTCACATTTGCCATCAGAAATGCAGGGGTGAAGCCTCCTGTGCAGAAGGAGGGAGCACAGGGCCAGACACAATTCGTTGCTGGGGGATTTTTTTTACCTCGGGAACATGAATAAGGCAATCATTGAAAATGCGGCTCGGGGACCCTCAGGACTTGGGGGTGTGCAGTTCTCAGATTCCTCCCCAGGTTAATAGAGTCTGTGTGGAGAAATGTCAACAATCTGGGCCATTCTACAAAGCTTTCTGCAAATGCCCCCTGTGAGCTTGGCTTGGAAGGCAGGCTGGGCACAGCAGGACCCCCAGCTCTCCTCGGAGACCGAGCGGAATTTGAAGTGTTTCTGGTCCTCGCTAAATGCAGATTGCACCGGAGGTTTTGAGGGTTGCATAAACATGATGGAGACTTATTTTCCCAGGGATGAAAGTTCCTGATCACGGATCCATCCTGAAGTCAATTCTTGTTGGGAAAAACTGACGATTTCCATTCTGCAGACAGCATGGACAAAGGATATGAGGTGACACCCCCAGGGTCACACAAATCTGAGACTGCACACCTCCAGGTTAGAAAGCTCTGGGCTCTTACTGTGCCTTCCCAGTCCTGGATAATCATGGAATATGATATCATGTGACTTAACTCTCCCTCTCACCAGATCCTGGCATCATTATCCACAGAAACAATGTTTTCCAGGAGCAAAGGTCTACATTCAGACCAGCAGGGCTAAGGAGAGGAGAGGTTTTAGAAATCACCTCAACACCTCTGTCATCCTCAGATCCAACAGCTCTCCCAGCAATCCCTGGACCCTCATGCCCTGGACAGGGCCATCCAGGATGTGCAATCTCACCAGACTGCTGCCAAAATGGTGGGAGAAACATCCTTTCTTGTTTATTTTGCACTCTTTGTGCAGGCCAACCTCCCTGGTTCCTCCTGCCTGCAGGGGAAACGAGAGGTAGAGGAGCAGTCCTTGGTACCTTCTGTCCCCCCAGCCATTTGTCTCCACATTCAGCCTGAATTTGAGATCCAGGGAAAGGGTCAGAAGCAGCTTGTGAAGGTGTTCATAAACCACCACCATCACACAGAGCTCTTGGAAACAGCTGCAGCCTCTTTATCTCCTTCAACAGACAGCTAACACGGTTTGGTGTAGTCCCAGTTTGAGACAAATTCAGAGGAGAACATCCCCTGATGGAAAGCAGGTTGTATCCCCCACCAGGTTCGGGAAAAGAAAACATTTCCTCAGAGGAAAGTGAAGAAGAAAAAAAAAACTATTTATTTAAAGAACACACAGGAAAAGAATAATAATGCTAAATAATAAAATCTCTCGCTGTGGAGAGAAACCTGGAAGAGTTTAGAGTCCTTCTGGGTGTTGGTCTCTCTCCTCCCGGAGCTGGGTGGGTGTGGGGGAAGGCCTTCAGTGAGGGTTTGATGTTCTGGTGTTCTGAACAAGGCCAGAAGGGAAGGAGAAGAAACCAAAGTCCCAGGAAAACACAGGAATTTCACTCTCTGTCTCTCTCTGGAGAAACAGAGCCCAGAGCTGGCTGGGAAGCAAGGAAGGAGCTTCCTCCCCTCTCTGCCACAGCAGCTCTCAGTGCCCACAGCAGCAGAACAACAGAGAGGAGCAGTGACCTTGGAGCACAGAACTGCTTTGAAAAAAGTTCCTCTGGCTGTTTTCTCTCTTTCTCTCTCCTCTCAGGCTCAGTTTCAAGGCACAGAAAGGCACAAAATTAATTTTTGGGGCATAGAGTGGGAGGTATGGGATACATCATAAAGTCACTCCAAGACAGATGTGCAGACAAAATGCAATTTAAACATGGTGGGAGCAGCTGGTGCCTACCAGTTTTAGACTGGATGTGAGTGGTGTCAAGTTTCCGTACAGACTATTTACTAACCTTTGCCTCCCATCCCAGGTGACCCTGAAGGTGTGTTTTGGAATCCCAGGAGAGTCTGAAGCCCATTTAGAGCACCAGAGAACTGAGGTTAAACTGCTCTCCCAGCACTGACCTGCAGTACAGACATCCCCAAAGGCTCCACAGAAGTGTCTGGCTCTTTCAAATAAAAAGAGAAAATAAAATCTAAAGGTACTTGCCAAATACCAGAGGCTCCTAGAAAGTGAGACATTTTTGGGAGTGACTTCTGGGCTGTGCTTTCCCCTTTTGCCAGGTGCTCTGCACTGGGCACTGTCCTGTCTGACTCCCAGGGATTTTCCACTTTCCATGAGCATTCCTGCCTGGCTGGGGTGACTTCTGTCAAACTACTGTGCACTTCCAAACACAATTTAAGCATCAAAGAAAGGAATGGTACAACTGACTTGGGGACTGCTAATAAATACAGATTTTTTTAAAGCTCTGAACAGATTTTAAAACTCATCCCTTTTTATCAGCTAAGAGAAGAATACAAATAACAGAGCAGCAGAAATTTTCTAAGGATCTTTGCTGTGGAAAAACTTGCAGAGACATGGAAATTCCTTGTATTGACAGTGAGCTCTTTCGAGATCTGGAACATCAGCTCCTTCACAGAGGCTCCCAGGTGAGCCCTGGCCTGGGATAACAGGGATCTTTGGCCTTGCAGCTCTGTGATCTCTGCTGAAAAGGGTCCTGTTCACACACCCCAACACATTTTTGGGATGCAGTTGCACAGCAAAACGTAGCTAAAACTTCCTGTGCTGCTGTCAGGGCAGTGACACAGATAAAGGTTGTGATGAGGAGGAGGTGGGGGGGATTTGGCTGCAGCTGAAGATGCCTTTGTGGGTCTGCTGGAGGCTGTGACTGCCCAGTGCTAAAATCTGACCTTGTTTTGCTATCATTTATTATTCATGCCACCCGTTTTGAAGCTTACTTGAAAATTCTGCCCTTGGATGGTTTTTGTGTTTTGCTGGCCAGTGTGAGGACAGAGAGGACAGGTGGGCTCTGAGTGAGTCCAGTGCAGGCTCCTTTCAAAGCAGCTGAAGACTCCCAAAGTGAGGGCACAGATGACACCCACAGGCACTCTGCCTACGGAGAACTTGGGAACTTGTGATGGAAATCACTCCATTGTTTGAGTGGGTAATGAATCACAAAATAGCAGAATGGCTCAGGTGGGAAGGGTCCCTAAAGATCATCCTGATGTCCTGGGAAGGGACACTTTCCACTAAACCAGGTCCTGTCCAGCCTGGCCTTGGGCACTGCCAGGGATCCAGGGGCAGCCACAGCTGCTCTGGGCACCCTGTGCCAGGGCCTGCCCACCCTCACAAGGAACAATTTTTTCCATATATTTAATCTAAACTAACTCTCTGTCAGTTTGCAGCCATTCCCTGTGTCCTGTCGCTCCAGACCCTGCCAGTTGTCTCTCTCCATGGTTCCTGTCAGTTCCCTTCAGGCCCTGCAAGGCCACACTGAGCTCACCCCAAAGCTTCTCCTCCCCAGGCTGAACAATCCCAGCTCTCCCAGCCTTTCCTCCCAGCAGAGCTGCTCCATCCCTCTGATCCCCTGGTGCCTCCTCTGGGCTCTCTGCAGCAGCTCCAGCTCCTTCCTGTGCTGGTGCCAGGGCTGGGGCAGCTCTGCAGGTGGGGTCTCACCTGAGCACAGGGGCAGAGGGGCACAATCCTCCCTCCCCTGCTGCCCACGTGGGGCTCAGCCAGGGCAGGAGGGTTCAGGGCTGGGGCAGGTCCAGCCTCTCACCCCCAGCACCCCCAGGTCCTTCTCCCAGGGCTGCCCTCAATCCCTTCCTGTCCCAATGATCTCCCTTCCATATCTCACTAACTCACCAGAATGTCAAATGTATTGATAAACATGAATGTGCTCCCATTTACAGTGTCTGTCCAACATTTACTACAAACCAGTGTCTGGCAGGCAATCTTGTACCATCCTCAGCTCAGAGCTCCCTTGCAGAGAGGAAAGAGGATGTAGGATTTAATTGTTCTTACACCTTGTGAGGTCTGAAGTAGGATAAATCCTGGCGGGACATTGCTCGATGTCATGGGGTCAAGCAGCAGCAGGTTAAGTGATCTCATCAAAGGCATCAAGGCTAGTTCCTGGAGCCATTTGGATGCAGAGCTGATTGAGAGACTGATTTCATTTTGCAGGAATCCCAGCTATAAACAGATTAGCAAATTATTGTGACAGACAGCGAGCCCTCCGTGAGAATGTTTACCACCGACTCCCACAGGCCAGGCTCTGGCCAAGCCCTTCATCCCCCCAGTCCAGACTTCCAGGAATCAGCTGCTGCTCAGGAAGGTGCTTCAGGACAGGCTGGGAGCTAAAGGTGGCAGGGATGGAAGGGGTAATATTCTTTCCAGGCTCTCATTGCAAGAATCAGTTCTGGAAGCCAGGGGACACCACGCTGAGGGGCTGAACACATCTGGAAGTGCCAGGAGAGCCTGACAAATGGATCTGTGCCCACAAACCAGGCCCCAAGGGTGCCAGGCTGGAGCTGTGGTGAGGGAACATGCTTGGTTTGGGCTTCAGCTCCTTCAGGTTGTCGTGGCAGCTTTGTCCTGCAGGAAGATATCAAAGTGTAGGAGTCGTGCAGTGAAGGATGGAAATATTTGTGGAGGTAGTTTCATAAAGGAGAAAGAAAAAGTATTCTGTGATACAAGTGTTGCTCTTCCTGGTGTAGTAAACAGCATAAAATCCTTCCTAGAATAAAGCACTAAGTTTGAAAGAACTTAATCCCGAGTTATTCCAGGAAGGATTTTAGGCTGTTCGCTGTACCAAGAAGAGCAAGATTTGTACCTGAAAAACAATAAATTGTGCATTAGTGCTATTCCTTGCCTTTCCAAAATCCTCTGCCTGCTGCCCACCCTGTGACACAGAAAAGACTGCACAGGGTGTCCCTGGCAGAGCCAGGAGCAGCCAGGCCTCCCTGCACCCAGGAGGATCCTCAGCCAAACCAAATCCTCCATCCCTTCCCAAGGCTGCTCTGGATTGTGGCTTCTGGGCAAGGCAGAACTAGAAGGAAACTTTCTTTGGAATGGACGTATCTGGGAAAAAAACCATTTCATCTTTTCAAAAAAGGAAAAAAAACCAACCCAACAATCCTTTCCCAACTTTAAATTAAAAGTTACTTTTTCCTAATGACTCATGATCTCTGTCAGAGCCTGAGCCTGCAGGCTCACATTCAGCTACCACCACACCACGAACCCTGCAGCACTGGTGTCACATTGGCTCACTGGGGCCACGAGCACAAGACTGAACGAAGCTTATTTGGGTTCTTAGAGCCAGCAGGGAACAAACACATCACTGAAATCAAACTTCTGCCCTCCACAAACCCAAATGAAAAAGCTCTGTTTCTCTGGACTTGAGGTTTTCCTTCTGTTATCAATGTCTCATACCAAGAAAAGAAGGAGTCACAAGTGCAGCTTCTGTTTTTTGTGTTGTTTATTAAGTTCTTATCTCATTTTCTGTGTGCTGCCCCCACCTGAGCTCAGCACTGTCAGAATCACTGCAGGATGGTCACAAGGCCTTGAGCACAGAATGTTTTAAAGACTTTTTACCCAATTAACAGTTCCAATGTGAGATATTTTCAACAGTGTACCAATAACTATTAATCCTAGTTCACACATTTCTTCTACCTCAAACCCATCCTAGCAATCCCTCAGTGCCACCAGCACAGCAGGGATGGAGGAGAAGGAGGAGAAGGAAAGACCCAGGGCCCCCACCCTGAATCCTCCATGTTTGTCCCCATTCACCTCCACACTGCAAACCCCAAAACTCTGAATTTTCACCCTGTGATAAACTAACTCCAATCTGTCTCACATCCTCCATGCTTGCAGTTCATCCAAAAGCTTTGGGAGCTTTTTCCAGGGGCACAGACCAAAGGCTGTGTCCCCCTGGGATGTCAGGGGGGGGGTCCCAGGCCCCCCTGAGCAACAGGAAAAGCTTTCCAGCTTTCCTGGACTCCAACACCAAAACTCCTCCTCTATTTCTTCAATATGCTCATGTCAACACAGGAATAATCCTGAAATGAGCATCTACATCACTGCAAAGCTCTTTACCTGTCTAGAGTTTCAGAAAGGTATCAGAAGTCTGGGGAAGGATAGAAATTTCCCTGGCCCCAGATGTGCCTGACGAGCCTCAGCCATGTTTGCCCTTTCCATTATTATTAATGCCAAGTAACAGCGCATTCCCTACCAATGTGTTCATAAATATTTACAGCAGGCTGAATGAAATCATACTTTGTTCCATCCACCCATCCACACTTAAGTGTGTCAGAGAGCCTAAACTATTGCCCTGCCAAATGCAGAGAACTCCATGAAATATAAAGCAATGCACTTCCACTGTGCTCAAAGAGAGTTCAGCCAATGCTCCTCAGCTGCAGAGCTGGGTTTGTGTATTTTTTTTGGTGTGTATTTTACATTTAGGACCTCACCACATCACTTGTTTCCTTGGTGTCCTGTGAGAGCTCCAGAACCTGCTGTGTCTGGCCCAGTTGCTGAGGTTTTCTCCTGGTTTAGTTATAAAGCCCCTTCTGAATTCAGCCCCTCCTGTCACCCCTTCCGAGTGTCCCACCTGGAGCTTTCTCAAAGGCACACCTCAAACACAGTTCTGGATTCATCTTTTGGCCCAGGGCTTTAGGGTTTTTTCCACAGATTATTTACAAATGGAAGGGAACTTTGGGATGGGAAGAGGGAGGCTCTGAATCCGTTCTCATTTCATCTTCCTCACAGAAAATTAAACAGACCTTAGGTGTCATCACTGATTCTACTGCAGGAGCAGCACCCAGGTTTTTTCTTACAGTATCTATTTAGAGACAACGAGGCTCTACCCTTCTCAGTTTTGTCTTGTGTTTCTAATCCCTGATAAGACTGGATTTTGGGTTTTTTTTAGTACATCTATTAAATATAAATAGAGTCATGTAATTTCAGCAGCTCCTGCAGTTGCTGCTTCTTTGTGTTTCTGCCCACTGGACACTGAAATTGCCATTTAATGAAGGTTTTGGCTTGCTGCATTTATTCTCATTGATCCTGAATGTAAATAAAGTTTCAGCTTGTTGGATTCCAGCTGAAAGTGAGACACAATGTTCTGTTTCACAATATTCAGAGACAGGGGAAAAAAAGAGACAAATCAAGAAAAGAGTGAGTTCTCAAAAAGACCAAGAGAAGAGTAGTGCTGGAATTCCCTGAACGAAATCTGCTGCTTTTCCAAGAAAAAGCTTTGCATTAAAAGGGGGTCACTTATTTTCATGTGTATCTATCCCTTGCCTTGCCTTGACTTTCAGATAAAAGTATTTCTTTGTTATTCCCTGCAGTGGTAATCCAGCTTCCCAGGAGGCAGATGAAAGCTCCTTCAGAGGATGCCATGCTACGTCTTCAATGTACAGATTTTATCCATTTCAGGTTTACTTGTGCTCTCTTTGTTGCTTTTCCTCGTTAAATCAAAAGGCAAAACAGATCAATAGAACAGAATATATTAAATATGATCAAAGTTCAGAGGGATGCAGAAAGGCAGTCTTGCAATAAATGCCCTGATAACGCCCAAGACACAGAAAAATAATTTTTTATCCTTTGTGCCTGAGTTTCCTCACCCACTGGTATTTGTCCTTTTTCTTCCAACTTTTCTGCCCATAACACAAGAGATTAAAGCAGGGTCTGTAGTAAGACAAGTAATGGGTAAAAGCAGTGGGATTGAGGAGAAAATTAGACCAAGATTGTTCAGTAAATTTTCTCCACCCCAGTTCTTATACACAAGGGATCAAATCAGAATTAAGTTCAGTGTCAAAAAGAAAGAATCAACTCCATAAACCCCTGTTTTCCACAAACCTGGGATTGGGTGGCACATTCTCACATGGTATGAAGGGCAGGACACTGCTGACTGCACACACAATTCCAGCACATCCCTGCCGTGGGTGTGTTGGAATAACTCCTCAACATCCAGCTCCTGTGAGGAGTGTTCCCAAGGCATTCTGAGCTGGTGAGGAGGAGGAGGCAGCTCTCAGGCTGGCCTAGCACAGCCTCTCCATCCTCTTTGGAGGGGATGGGAGCTTTCCAAACATGCAGGAGAGGCCCTAGGTCCCAAATCCGTCAGCGATTCCTGCCCCGCGGGAGCTCAGTTCCTGCAGGGTTTGTGATTTGCCCTGTGTGTTTAAAGCTGCTGCGAGGGAGCCCAGGGGATGTTAAGCAGAGCTGCTCCTTTCCTTTAAAACATGTAAACATGGACAAATATGGGGCCTGTCTGGAGAACATCAAAGTCAAGTCCCACTTAGCCTGGGCGCAACACCCCAGAGCTGGGGGGACTGAAGTGTGAAAGAGTTCTTGTTTTACATTGCTGCTGGGAAACGTCACCAGCCAGGGCTTGGAGCATGTGCTGGCTGGGATTCCACAGCCTCAGCCTCAGTCCCTTCTTCTTCGAGCTGCCTGGAGCCTGATTGTTTCAACCTTTTGTTTGCTTTAAAATGTCCTGTGCTGCTCTTCTCGAAACATCCCACGCCCCTCGTGCCAGATGCTGCTCGTCCTGCTCTGCTGGCTGGAGGCACATCCTGGCCTGGTGGAGAGGGGAGGAATCACTGCTTTAATGTCACACAGGACAGAGACAGATGAAGTGGCCACACGATGCTCCCAAACTGTGTGGGGATGCTCACAGGAACATCTGCTGCTGTCTGCAGACTCTCCAACCTCCAAACGCAGCAGGGCAGAATCGCCCTTCCCACGCCTCAGAGCCCTGCTGGGAATGGCTTGGATGTGGAATTGTGGGACAAATATCAATCTGCTATTATGTGAATAATCAAATTGATAAGTCCTGTATTTACAGACTATTTATGCAAGGAAGATCTTCAAGAAAAACTCTGCTTGGATTTAAACTTTTCAAGGATATGGCATGCTGTAGTCCAAGTATGCCACACACATTTTGGGATTCAGGGCCACATCTCTGAGCTGATAGAGCACAGCAGATTTTGGGGAAGCCATGCTGAGTAACAAGCAGGTCTTCCCTCATTATCTCATCCTTTTGAGTTGCCCTGGCTATTTTAAAAGTCCTACCTGGGGTTCCCCATACCAAGCTGACCTTCAGGCTGCCCTTTCTCTGTGATGACAAAATAATCTCTAATTGCAGGCCCTTGGGAAAATCTTGTGAGGACATTATGGACCATTCCTGATCAGCTTTCCCTCGCCCAGTTCAAAGCACTTGGCTCAGTGACTCAGCTGCAAAAATCAGCTAGAACCCTCCACAGCTTGTTTTTACAGCAGCAAACCTGAATCCACACACCACATCTTCCCTCCAGATGGGGAATTCCTTCTCTCCAAAGGTCTCTTTAAAGTGTAAATTGGCTGTTACATTATAAGAAGAAGAACAAACTGCTTTCCTTTAATCCTGTCCAAAAACAAATTATATTTTTCCCCAGAGTGCTGGTGGGCTGCTGCATCTAGCAGGTGTATCTGGCCATCAGCAGCATTATTAATTCTCTGCAGGAGTCCAGACCCCTCTGGCAGAAGAGTCAGGTTCTCCACAAATCCTCAATGGGCAGGATGGACAGAAAAATCCCCTCTGACAATTTTGTCAAAGATCTGTTAGCAGAACTGGATGTCTTCCCACATAAATATATGCTTCCTTTACCACCTGCTCTCCTGGCAGTGAAGAACACTTTCATCAGGATGTAGAGATGAAGGCTCTTTTTGCACCTTTTGTGTATGTTTCACTGGAGAAGTCAAACCACCAAAATAAACTCACTGAGTGGCAACTAATGAGCCATAACTCCATGTACAAACCCAGATTCCTGCCCAGCTCCAGCACCTCCTTCTACATCCAGTGCCAAGTGTCCCCTCCAGAGGCTATGTGCTGTCACCATCACAACAGCTGGTGTCACCCTGATGCCTTAGGTTTTAACTTTTCTATGTTCCCAGCCCTGCCCTGTCCAGTGTCACTCTGCAGTTCCCTGGAGCTCGTTCAGTGCTGTTCTCTCATGCTCACACACACACAACAAAGCCTCTCCAGCTCTCCAAGGACACCCAGACCCTCCTAGGCCCAACAACTGCAAACCACAATCTTGGCAAGAGGGGGGCAAGCTTGGGCAAATTCCATCCTTGCCTGGCTTCTGCTTGGGGAATTGATGCTGAGATCCAAGTGGGAAGAACTCGGGAGCTGTCCTTGTCCATGTTGGGATGCACTGAGGCAGGAGCCTCTGGAGCCCAGAGTGTACCTCTGAAGGCCTTTCCAATCAATCCCTCCTTGATTCCTTTATTCCTGTCTGCTCTCTGTTTCCAGGGAGCCATTTAAGGCATCAACCCAGTGACCAACAAGTGAAGAGAGTTCCTTTGTGGAAAGCAGTTTCTTAAATAAAAGAGCTGGAGCAGACGGATGATATATTCAGTAGTTCTCACTCTGGGAGAATATACCTGCAAAAAATTCACTTGAGGGTTGGGGTAAGTTTTTAGTCCTATTTTGTTCTCTTGTCTCTCTCCATCTTTCCTGTGGGCTCTTTAAGGTACTGGAAGGTCACAGTGAGCTCACCCCAAAGCTTCTCTTCCCCAGCCTGAACAGCCCCAGCTCTCCCAGCCTTTCCTCCCAGCAGAGCTGCTAGAGAGAGGATTTACAAGGCATGGAGGGACAGGACACAGGGAATGGCTTCCCACTGCCAGAGGGCAGGGATGGATGGGAGATTGGGAAGGAATTGTTCCCTGGGAGGGTGGGCAGGCCCTGGCACAGGGTGCCCAGAGCAGCTGTGGCTGCCCCTGGATCCCTGGCAGTGCCCAAGGCCAGGCTGGACATTGGGGCTGGGAGCAGCCTGGGACAGTGGGAGGTGTCCCTGCCATGGCAGGGGTGGGATGGGATGAGATTTAATATCCCTTCCAAACCCAACCATTCCATGATAATTTACCTCCAAAGGCCAACCAAGCTGTCAGGTTACAACCCAGCCAATCCTGCTGGGACAGTCTGGCACTAACCCCAAGCTGCTAAACCCTGCCCTGCACCTCCTGGGCTGTCTGTGACCAGGTCTGTGGCTGCACAGACACTGCCAGGCTGCCCTCAGCCTGGTTTGGAAGCACGTGGGCTGAAAGTTGTGGAGGCACTCAGCAGAATGTCCACAAAATCCTTACTGGAACCATGAAATGAACTTTACCAGCAGTAGTTTTGCCCTGATTGATCAGTCCTGGGCTCCTCTGTTCTCTGCTCTGCCCCAGCAACCAGGCAGGCACAAACTCCCTTTGCCTGGGCCAGCTCTGCCTCTCTAGACAAGGTCACACTACAAAACCACTTTCAGCAAATCCTTATGAAGGCATCAAACCCCAGCTATGCTCAGCTCCATTTTTTTCCTGCTCCACACAGCAAATTCCACCCCCCCTACAGATCCATGACCTAATTCAGACTCAAAGGCTCCAGCAGAAGCAAACAGAGACAAACCAAGGAGTGACCTGGAATTATGGCCCTGCATCCCTCAGACAGGGCTTGAGCCATTCCATCCTGGATGTGTTTTTGTTACCCCCGACAGCTCCCTGCGTGTGATTTGTGGCACGAGGCGGTGACATGGGGCACGGCTCTTGCGAATGTTGCAGCAACAACTTAACAAATTCCTGTTCAGAGGGATCAAAGTGACATTTGCAGAGAGCAGGATTAAGCTGCTTTTGTGTGATGCTCCAGAAGGCTTAGGAGCTCTTGACAATTGTTTGGAAAAGAGTGACTTTTTCTTTTTTGTTTTTTTTTTTTCCTCTTCCAAGGAACAGATTCTTAAGGAATAAAGTGTTTTATAGACTTGTACAAAAACCAGCAGGCAGAGATTCGCAATGGGGGCAGTGCTGGGGAGTGGATGCAAACCTTGGGTGATCCAGAGGCCAAGCCAAACCAACAAGTGGGCACACTTGCCTGGAAAGGCAGTGGGAACATCTCCCAAAAACACTCTGCTGACTTGACTTCCTGTTGAAGGCCTGAGCCCTCGGTTCCAACCCCTGTCCTCTGCCCTGGGGCTTTTCTTCCTTCTGTTCGTCATGTTGGAAAAAATGCAGCAAGAGATCTTCTTCTGCTGTTTCAGAGTTGTTTATTTTTCTTATCAAAACCTCGGAGAGAGNAAGATCCTAAAAACTACAACTAAACTCTCTGTGGTTCACTAAACAAAAATCTCTTCACCTCTCTGGTGCATTCAGGTTCTCCCAAAAGTGGAGGGAGCTTCTCCCAAAGCCTAGGTCGCTGGCTAGGCCACTTTTGAGGAGCTCTGGGGATATAAAGAAACCACCAGAGGAGCAGGAGAAGCTCTCAGGCTTCCCTGGACTCTGACAACTTCCCAGCTCCTGAGATCTTCAATGGTTTAAAGACAGGATCTTCAGATTTCATGGAGACAACTATGCTTGATAGTGAGATAAAAGCTGACTCTCTGCACCCCCTACCACTACTTAAAAAAAAAAAGAAATCTAATTAATTATTTTGATTTTGAAGTGCTGCATGTTCAGCTTCTAGATTTGGAAGACAGAACAGACTGAATGGAAAGCTGTTGTTCATATATATTTTAGGAATCCCTTTCCTGCACTGACAGCTCCCAAGAGAGTAAACTCCAACATTCCTCATGGAAGAAGGCAACTTGCCTTCACTAACTGTGCAAGACAAAGGAAAAACAAAGGTCTAGGTATTTTGAACCAGATGTTGATTGACTTTAGGCATCTCAAACAGCTTCAAAAGCCTGTTTAACTTTGTTGCTATTGACACTTTTCCCACTGAAACTCGTTTGATGTCTAAAATTCTGTTCCTTTATGTCATGGGAGAGTTCATGTGCTGGGAAGGGCTTCTCTTAACCATGGGCCAGGTTGGCACTGATGGGAACCATCAGTCAGAGGAGATCCAAACAGCTGTTGAGTTGACAGAGGAAGTGTGGACACAACTTATCCACTTTATATTAAATGGATGTAAATTCAAATCTTTCAAATAAAAACCCAGGACAATTCTATCAAACTAAATAGGACAACACCTGTGTGAAGTTGCCCATTTCTGAGGCTGTCAGCACATCTAAATCCTCCCTATTTCATGCAAAAGGCTTCAATTTAAGCTGCTGGAAGAAAATGAACAAAAGAGCACCAGAAGAAACACCAGTGGATGACAATCTTCCACCCTGGGTCTCTTCTTTTGCTGAGTGAGGTGCTAAGCAAAAACTCTGCCACGGCTGAAACTATAAAAATAAAAACAGTGTCACTGTCTCAACCTCACAAGGCACAGTCTGGCATCCCCTCCACAACCCCTGAACAGAGGAGCTCTGAGAGGTAATGCTAAACTGACAGAAAACCTTGTCAAATTGAGCCATTATGTCCTGAATTTTCTTCTTCTTTCTTCCTTTTTCAGCTACTTAAAACCCCACTTAAAACCCCCCACTTAAAACCTGAATGTTCTTCCAAGAGTTTAGTGCAAGTCAGGCATCCTTTATATAAAGATGAATATATTACTGGAATAATAATAATAATAAAAAAATTAAAAATTATAATAATATACAAAAAATAATGCATTAAAAGACACTTGTAACTACCAGCACAATCAACTCTCCAGTAGATTTAAATCTGTATTTTTATACAAAAAAAATGCAAATATGTAAATAATAATATGTAAATAATAATGCAAATATGTTAAATATGTATTTTTATACAAAATATGTATTTTTATACAAAAAATAAAGCATTAAAAGACACTTGTAACTACCAGCACAATCAACTCTCCAGTAGATTTAAAGAAGAAAGTGAAAAATGTCACAGCCTTTGGAGCCAAAACACAGTCAGACACTAAGGCAGGGACAAGTGATTTTTCATCACTTCATTTGGAAGTTTCAGCCACATTATCTCACCTGATAATTTTCATGACTCCTGAATACACAAAGTTGTGCTTTGCTCCCAATTTCTCTGCTAAAATGGTCGTAGAGATCACTGAGACAAAGCAAACAGAAGAGAGAATTTGGAATTCCTTTTCCAAAGAAGTTATATGGGAGAGCACGAAACAACTCTAATAGCTCTCATAGCCAGGCCAGCCTAAGAGAATTCATATTTCATAGAGAACTCCAAGTGCCACGAACCAATTTATGAATCCTATGGAAAAGCCCTTTCTGTGGAGCTGTTTTCCCTGCCTGCAAGGCAAGGACCTGGTGAGAAAGCACATCCAGGAGGGCTGTGCCAGACCACCTACTGCCCGCTCTGCACATGCCAGCAGCTGCAGGATGCCAAGTGGGCCAGTGGGCTTCTCTCCCCACATGAACTCTTTGTGTCCTGGCAAGGGCACCGAGTTCAGCCCCAGCACAAAGGCCCATTTCATTTCTTCTCTCCTTTCCTGCTCCACTTTTGTGGCTGCCTCTGAGTCGCTGTTGTTAAAAGTAAATTATTAATTGAGTGCTGGGGAGCTGTCAGTATTTCAGTATTATTTTTTTTTTAACCAACGGACTTTCCTCAATTCAGATGCAAAGTGCTTTGAGGTATTTGGTGTTTTTTTCCTGGAAATTTTATGCTCTGAAGTGCGTGGTTTGCTCTGTGTTTAGTTGTTTTTTAGGATTTTTTTTGTTTTTTGTTTTTTTTTTTCTCTTAAAGGTTCTTTATCAGAATTTTTAATTGATGGAGCACACAGTGAACCCTTGCAACATGTTAATGAGACTACAGCCAAGTCTCTCTAACTAGAGTTAAATCCAAAATAATTCTTTTCACTTCTGCAGAGAAGAAGTAATATTAAGGACTGCAGCATAAATTAGAGTCACATTAATTCTGCTGAAATGTATCCCTGTTCGTGGTGGAGGGGTTGCAATTAGAGGATCTTTCAGGTCTTTTCCAACCCAAACTGATGCCTTAGGTTTTAACTTTTATATCTTTCAAATCCTGTACTGCTAGTGTAACTGAAGTTTTCTGTAACTTGTTAAATNGACATCAAAACCATTCTGTGATTCTGTGCTGGGCAGGTTACACCACCAAGGGTCTGTTTTAGCTCTGAGGGAACCACCAAAATCGTGGTTTGGACCTGGTGGGACAGGTGGGCACAAGCTCCATCCCATCCTCGTTACTGAATTCTGTGTTCCCAAAGGCTGAACAACACCTGGACCTGCCCCCAGTCCCTTTGTCCCCTGCTCTGGCCTGGCCTGAGGGACAACTTCAAACAGACTCAAAGTCTGAGCGTATGGAAAAAACCTTTGCTGTGCCCTCTTTCCAATCTGCCTCAGTTCAGAAGCTACAAAGCCTCCAGGATGGAAACAGATGCTTCTTGTGCACATGGGCTGTGTTTGGAAGCGCCACTGGAACTCAGCATCACTCTGGGCAACAAAACCTATTCAAACATCCCTTTAGCCCTGAGCCAGGAGTGGCAAAGAACAACCAAAAGCACAGAAGTGAAGTTCTCTGCCCGCAGACATCAATGGGAATTCTGTCCTTGACTCGGCCGGAGCCAGGCTCTCATCCAATGTATTTGTACTTCAGGTTTCCCGTGGTGAATAAACAGAAGTGAGGAGCCCTGGCACCAGGGCTGTGAGTCAGACAATCAGGAATGCACAGAATGCATTTCTCTGAAAGAATCAGGCTGTGAGGGCACTGGTGGAGAGATCCCCTGCCCTGTGGAAGTGTTCAGGCACACAGCAGGGTGAGCAGGAGCAGCAGCCTCCTGCCTGCCTTGCAGACAGGAAGCCAGCAGGGTTATCGGGCCCAAGGAAGCTCTGCAGATCCAGAGCTGCTCTGGGAAGCTCACAGAGTTCCTGGGAATGCTGGGGAAAGAGGGGTGTGAAAAGGAGATTGTCCAAGCTGGGACAGCCCTTGTTAAAACCCGTGGTGGGAATACAGCAGTCCATGAAAGGAGAGTTTGCTGTTTTATTACTCAGAGTTTACTATTTTATAACCCAGAGTTTACTATTTTATAACCCAAAGCAATATTTGGTGCCAAGTGACAATTTTTCCCCATGACCCAGCTGAAAGATTCTGTCCTTCAGAGGAACTTAGAGCACTAGGCCAAAAAGCATTAAAAAAGTATTTCCATGATTTTTGGGACTGTTAATTGTTATCATGCTTTACAAACATGTGTTTTTCACTTTGGAATTATTCCTCACATTCATTAACTCTGAGCTGTTTGATGCTACATTGTAATTTTCCATTAGGAATGTCTGACTGGAAAAAAACAATCAAAGCTATGTGAGGCTGGTATTAAAAACATATCTGCAAATCTTTTTTGCTGCTGCTTTTTGTTGTTTGGTCTATCTTTTATCTGTTACATATTGGAGGAATTACACCATCCCTATTATGTATAAAAATCCCAAATTTTTTTGCTTCTCTGGTTTGAGCACATCCACAAAATGCTTTATTTTGTATAGACCTGCACCTGTACCAACTGTACCAGTTTGGGCCATCATTTTGGAGTAAAAAAAAAGTAAGTGAAATATTATAATCAATGCACAGAGCAGGATTTTTAGGCTCTGTGTAGTCAGAAACATTCTTCTAATTACTTTTTATAACTCATATCTTCTCCCATGCAAAATAACCCCCATCTGCTTTGTCAGATGGATGGAGGAGTGACACCATTAAAACCAGGTTAAACTGGCATCCAGCAGTTCTAAAGGCAAGGTTTCTTATTTTTCTCTATATTTGGCTGGGTTTTGTTACTAACTTTGAGAAGGTTTCTTTAGGCACTTTTGTGCCTCACTGGTTCTTGCAGCCTCGAAGTTGTCGGATTGTTTTCAGTTTGATGATATGCAAACATCACAGCTCTCTTCTTGCATTGTTTTTTATATATATCTCAAATTGTTTCTTTGGCCAAAGAAAAACACTTCTATTTTGGGATTTGTTTTCATCCTTTGTAATTGTACACTGACACTTCTTCTGCTCTGTTCTCACAGACAGAGACAGACAGAGAGAGAAGATCCCAGAAGCCAAGCAGGCTGAAGGGATTCTCCTCTCCTTTTCATCTCTCTGTTTCATCTAAATATTCTTATTAAAGCCTTCTGATTTCTGATCACTCAATCTATGGACTTTGTTCTTGGAGCAGCCCCTGAGAAGCAGAGCTGTTCCATCAGACCAACAGGTTTTGTTTTTGTTTTTCTTTAATAAGTCACAGGTCTGTGACAATCATCTTTGCCTTGTGCCTTTGAAGACCACCAGTCACCTGGGAGCCACCAGAGCCATTCCAGTGCTGCATCCACATCCAGCACAGCCAGCACAGCTCACAGATACCACGGGAGGGCTGCAGGAGCAGGACCTGCCCCAGCCTGGCACTGGCACCACCAGGAAATCCCACGTTCTCCAGATGAAGCAACCTGAGCAGCTGCTTTAAGAGCCCCCGAGGGAGATGTGTCAGAAATCCCAGAGGTTTTCCTTCTTTGGGCCATCCCTCACCTCTCTTTTCTTCTCTGCTTCTCCACAGGGAGCTCGGCTCTGTGCTTCACAGACTTTCCATGTCTGCAGTTGCTCAGATTCCCTTGTTGTGGTTTCTTGGGAGCATTCCTGAACTGTGAACTCGTTAATTCTTCCAGATCCTTGCAGCAGTGAAAGCAGTCCCAGAGCCTGGTGTTCCCCCTCCGTGTGCACAGACAGAGCTCAGCTGGTTTGCGTGTGGAGCTCCCGGCAGCTGCTGGTCCCATCCCAGCAGGATCTAACTGCACATTTTCCTGCAGAAACATCAGCACTCCAGAGCTCCCCAAAACAATCCCAGCAGCTGCTTGCCTGGCTTTGTTGATGCAGATACCCCAGAGTGAGATATATGGGTGCCTGTGCCCTTTTCCTTCCTCCTGACTCCTTTTAATGCCCTTTTAATCCTGTTTATTGTTTTCCTCTTTAAGCCAAATGATCTTTTCAAGCAGCTCAGTCAGCTGCCTGCATGACTTTGGGGGAAAAGTATGTATACACAGAGTTAGGAAGTTGTTCCCTGCCCAGCGTGAGAGCTGAGCATCTGCTGTGATGCCTTAGGATTTTAGCTTTTATATTTTTAATATATTTGTAATCCTGCAATTCTTTAGTGTATAAGTCTAACCTCCATCTAGAGTGTTTGCTGCTGTTCTCCCATTTGGGTCAGACAGAGCAATTCCTCTCTAGGTCTGGGAATCAAGGACACCTCTCTGTCTCAGGGCCCCCAAGAAATATGAACAACAGTGAGTTGGTAGGAGCACACTTGGGGTAATGATTCATTACCTGAAGCTGTAATTGGAGGATTAACCCCTGTTATGCAAATGGACCAAACTCATAAATGTATGAAAACCTGTGACCTGATGTCCATCTCGGGTGTAGCCGTTGGGGGCTTTGACTGCCCCAAAATGTACCCAAAGGCCCTTCAATAAATATACCCACTTTTATTCTCTTAATTGTGTCTGCCCTCTGTTTTTAGGTATTCCAATAAGGCATCAGCTGAGCAGGGAGGATACCAGGGAGGCTCAGGGACTGATGATCCATGGACAGCCCATGAATTACAGCTGGCTCACTCTCGATGTGTTGTCATAGTGACAGGAGTTTGTTCTGCCTGTGTTAGGGTCAGACAGAGCTTCTGCAGGTATGGACCTTTCATAGAATCACAGCTTGGAAGGGTTGGAAGGGACCTTAGAGCTCATCCCATCCCACCCCTGCCATGGCAGGGACACCTCCCACTGTCCCAGGCTGCTCCCAGCCCCAATGTCCAGCCTGGCCTTGGGCACTGCCAGGGATCCAGGGGCAGCCACAGCTGCTCTGGGCACCCTGTGCCAGGGCCTGCCCACCCTCCCAGGGAACAATTCCTTCCCAATATCCCATCCAGCCCTGCCCTCTGTCAGTTTGCAGCCATTCCCTGTGTCCTCTCCCTCTTTCCTTTTGGCTCCCCCCTGGCTCTGGAAGGCCACAATTAGGTGACCCCTGGTCTCTTCTCCAGGCTGAACAATCCCAGTTATCTCAGCCTTTCCTCACAGGAGACATTCTCCATCTCTCTGATCATCTTGATATCCCTCCTCCTTTTGTCCAAACGAATGAGGTCTGCAGAGATTTGGCCTGTGCTGGTTCAGGCACAGAGCCCTACACAGTTCTGTGCCTTTTGGTCACTTCAGTGCTGAACAAGCTCACATTTAACCCTGTAGGCATAACCTTAACTCCAAAACTGCAACCCAGCTCCTCATTTTCCTCAGGCTGATCCTTTTCAGGTTACTCCTATTTGTTTTGACGTTGCCATGGCGATTACCTGGGCAGGTGGCTGATTCAGATGATTTGGTTTCAAACTATTAGCCCAAGGTAACAATATATTCTCCTCCAGAATTAGTGTTTGTAATGCTGCTCACCAAGCTTCCAGCTGTGCTTCCCACAGACCTCCCAGGCTCTCGGGGAGGTGCAGCAGCTGCCAGGGCCGTGGGCAGGGGTGGCTCTTCTGAGGGAGATGCTGATGCAATCAGTTCTTCCTCAAGAGATTCTGGTTTACATGGCAGGAGACAGAAAAAAAAATCTCCCCCTCCTCAATGGGGCAGGGGAAGAACAGAGGGTGGAAAATTTGTAGGTTGAGATAAGGGCAGGGAGATCTCTTAGCAACTGCAGCCACTGGCAAAACAGATATTAAAAAAGAAATCATGTATTGTTGATTGAAATAGGTTACAAGAGATTCTGGTTACATGGCAGGAGACAGAAAAAAAATCTCCCCCTCCTCAATGGGGCAGGGGAAGAACAGAGGGTGGAAAATTTGTAGGTTGAGATAAGGGCAGGGAGATCTCTTAGCAACTGCAGCCACTGGCAAAACAGATATTAAAAAAGAAATCATGTATTGTTGATTGAAATAGGTTACAAGAGATTCTGGTTACATGGCAGGAGACAGAAAAAAAATCTCCCCCTCCTCAATGGGGCAGGGGAAGAACAGAGGGTGGAAAATTTGTAGGTTGAGATAAGGGCAGGGAGATCTCTTAGCAACTGCAGCCACTGGCAAAACAGATATTAAAAAAGAAATCATGTATTGTTGATTGAAATAGGTTACAAGAGATTCTGGTTACATGGCAGGAGACAGAAAAAAAATCTCCCCCTCCTCAATGGGGCAGGGGAAGAACAGAGGGTGGAAAATTTGTAGGTTGAGATAAAGGCAGGGAGATCTCTTAGCAACTGCAGCCATTGGCAAAACAGATTTTAACAAAAAAAATCATGTATTGCTGATTGAAACAGGTTGAGAAAGAGGAATTAAAACATCTCTGCCTACCCCATTCCTGTCTTCACAGGCTGAGCTTCACTCCTGGCTCCTCTGGCTCCCCCGAGCCCTGCACAGCGCAGGCAGCCAGGGAGTGGAGGGTGATGCTCAGCCCACGACTCCTCCCTGACACTGTTCCTTCCTTACACTTTACACCTGTTCCAGTGTGGGTCCCCCAAGGGCCACAGTTCCTGTCAGGAAACACCCAAAACTTCTCTGCCGCAGCCTGGGGTCCCCGCAGGGTCCCAGCTCTGCTGTGCTCCTCTCCCCAGGCTGCAGCAAAATCCCTTCTCCTCCTGGGTGTTTGCAGGGCTGCTTCCTCACCCTTTTCTCCTCATCTTCCTTGCCTGGCTGACATTCTGCCTCTTTTTAACCCCCATTTCTCACCGAGGCACCCCAGAGGTAACTCCCAGGCTCAGCAATGCCCTGCACCGAGGAGGGTGAACAGGCTGTGTCCTGCATGGGGCAGCCCTGGCCTGTCCCCACGGAGACCTCCACACCCTTCTCGTACCTAAATCATAACCTAAACCATGCCCTAAACACCCAGCACACACTTTGAGAAGCTTTAGTTAAAATGAGAGCTGTTTTTTTTTAAGTTTTGAGTGTTTTCCCTGAAGCACAGCCCTTCTGTACGAATGGAAATGCCCCTGAAGCTCCCTCATTAAAATTTTTCATTCATTTTTCACTCCCAGCCACAAGAATTTTATTCAAGTGTCCTTGAGCTCAGAGAACAGAGATGAGCCTACAAATATTAATGTTTTTTTAATGATTTAATGACTTTTGATGCAGCTCTCACCCTCTTTTCTGATGACCTCTGTAGGGTCAAGGCCTGGAGCTGCTGGAGAAGTAGGCACCTGTCTCATCCAGTGGCAAACCCAAGTGCTGTTGTTTATTGGAATAATTAATGAAGGAATCCATAACTAGCTCCAGTTTTGGCTGAGCCACTGTTTTCCTCCCTCCCTTTTTTTTTTTTCCTGTGGGTACAACAACCTCCACACTGCCTCTCAGACGCCGAGCAGCACCTCCCGGGCCTGATTGTGTACCCAGCTGAATTTGCCTTCTGCCAAAGCTCCTCGTTCCACAGCAGCACCGGCCCTGACGCCACAGGACTCAGGAGGTGTGGATTCCTGCAGGAGAGCACGGACACCCCGTGCCAGCCCGGCCGGGGTGGTGATGAATAACCCAAAATCCATCCTCACCCTCCCTCCCCGCAGCTCCCAGCCTGTGAGTCAGCACCCGGAGCCGTCCCACGGCTGCTCCAGCAGCACATGCTAACACAACTTCCACTGCTTTTTAAGGCCATCCCGAGCTGCTGCGTGGCCAGGCGCCAAATCTCCTTGGCAGGGTTCAGCCAAGGCCTGCTCCGAAGCGATCCCCTCGCGGCGCTTCCTCCGCCTGCCCCCATGATCCGCCGGCTTCCTCCTCCTCCTCCGCCACCTCCGCCTGGCACTCCTGGGGCAACACGGGACAACTTGCTCCCAGAAATGCAGCTGGAGCTCAGCTTGCTGGCCTGGGAAGGCAGGGAAATCACTCCCCGGCACAGCTGGGGCTCCTGTCAGACTGTAACTGGGGAGTTTGGGCCCGTGATGAGGTTTCATTTAGCGTTGGAACAATGTTTCCGTGTGACTGTGCATCCGGTGAGAGCGCTGTGGCACACGGTGTTCGGAGTGGTGCAATCTCCTGTGCCTCAATAAATCACCCAGGCTTTCCCAGGAATCCTGCCCGGGCCAACGGAGCAGCCCTGAGCCAGGAATGCTGCTCGGATGAACAGGATGGAGGTTTTCCCTCAAGGCCCCCTAAGAATCTCTCACTTCATTGCAGTGAAGCACTTTTGAAGATGCAAAGAGACCTTTCCCACTCTCCTTTCAAGGGATAGAGATAAAAGGAATTTTAATGTCAGCCTTGGCCACATCTTCCTTGCTGAGCACACTTCGTATTTGTTGTCAGTTCGGTGATAACCCCATTGCTAACAAAATATTAAAGAGCAAAGTAAACCCAACCCTAAACCCAATAACAACTTGAAATATCAATAGATGACTCTAGGAGAGGTGGGAACCTTTAGCACAAAGAACATTAACAGCATGGGATTCAGCTTTGCTTAACCTTCATTAATTTCTCTACTCCCCAAAAGAGACCTCGTGGCAGAAATGAAGGGGCTGTAAATAAGGGTACTTAGCTAAAGATGTGTATTCAACAATTTCTCCCCAGCCAGAAACCCTGTGTGGTTTCATGCCACTCTTTCTCATCTGGGAACCCCCAGCCTCAACCCTGCCTTACAGATCTGCTGCAAAGCAAAATGTCTTCAGCATTAGGATATGCTCTTTTAAATTCAAACCCAATGAGATTTATACCCTGATTTCAGAGCAGGAAAAGCAGACAATCTTCTGAACAAGCTGAAAAATGTCCTTTTAAATTCCACTTCTGTCTCAATTATAGTTTTTCAATTCCACTTATGTCAACACCTCATTTACCCCTAATCTATTCATGTCTCGAGCTGCAGCTGAGGTGAGAACCTGCACATTTAGAATAAAAACCCTCAAAGAACTGAGTAAATAAGGACAGGTTCTTGATCCTATGCCCAGCCATTTGGGATTACTGAGTAATGCAAACACTCCATTAATTACCACCGTAACAAAGGAGGCCTCTCATGCGGTTTTTCATGAAGACACCAATTGTATCAAGCAGCAGATCACTGACACATTAAAAACGACCAGAGAGAGGTGGAGCCTGTAGAAAGTCCAATGTTTAATTCTGGACTGAAATGAATTTTAATTTTTTTTTTTAATTTCTGGACTGAAAGGAGATGTTTATTTCTCAGAGGCCATCACTGCAGGTGAATCCCATCTCCCACAGATCTGAGGAGACAAGCTGTGCTGTCCTCTTCCACTCAAGGCCAGCAGCCAAAGCCATTCAGGGTGAAGGAGATTCAGGACCAAGGGCCAGCATTGCTGGATTTGGAGCAAGGATGGGAACCCCGGAGCCCAAGCTCCCACAGCAGCCACTAATTACCAGCTGGCAGCCTCTCAGCTTCTCCTCATGAACTTGCTCTGCTTTGTGTCACTGGCTAAATATTTATTGGAGCAAGGACAGAAAGCTGTTCCCATATTTTTATCATATTTCATATCAAGTGGAGGATTTGGAATGGGAGGGCAGCTCACCCCAGATGAGCTGCTAGACCAGACTTTATCCAACTCTTTAGGCCAGGCAGAAGAATTTACCACAGAGCCACTGGGTAAAACAGGGAATACTTTCCCCTGGACCTTTTTCCCAAGGTTCCCAACTCCCTAAGTTCAGCTGCTGAATCAGAGAAAGAGAAAGCAGCACCTCTGGTGTGGAAAGTACCAGAAGTTACCTGAGAAAGAGCTTCCAGCTTCATTAGCGTGGTCATGGAGGAGCTTAAATGAGCAGAAGTTTAATCACTGTTGATTTTAGGGGTTAGAAGTGAAGTTCAGAGATTTTTTGGTACATCAGGGCAAGCTGGCAGCTGAGTGAGAGCATAAAGAATAACTGCAGGAGATTTCTGTGCTCAGGGGGACAGAGGGGCACCCAAGGTCCTACAGAAAACCTTCCTCTCCTTCTTGGAACTGTAAAATCAAGTTCTCTTGGCTGTCCAAAATCTGATTTCTCAGGATTTCACCATTACACTATTGGGAGAGCAGAGGAATCATCTATCCTAATTTTAACCACATCAGGATTTTAAGAAATATTGTGTACACATTTTTAATTCTTATTTCAGAAAAGAATCTAAGTGTGAAAATGTGTCCTTGACACCATGCAAGACTGAGCAGGTAAAAAAGGAACAGAAAAATTCTCTTGTCGTGAAGGCAGTGAACTTCTCTGGAGTTCCCAGTCTGGGCACTTCCTCAGTAGCAGCAAAGCAACAATAAAAGGTGGTGCATAACAATATGCTGGCTGGATTTTTATGAGGTTGATTTCTTAACAAGATGTTGATACATTTGTAAATTAAGAACATGGTTTGTTGTGTAACCTCCTTTTACATGTCAGTCAAACTTCAAATAGAGAAAATTAAATAGTGGCTCACTCACCAAGGAGAGGAGATCCTCTTTAAGCTAGAAGAAAGTTGTTTTGTCTAAGGGTTGAGGATTTTTCTGATCCCAGCATATCATAAGTGTGCCAAGATCATACAAATAAAATAAAAACAATATGTATTTCAGCAAAATAAAAAGCCAAGATTTGGTTTGAATTTAGAACTGCAAAGAGGTGATTGTTTCCCTAGCAGTTGTGTTACTCATACAACTTCCACGCCAACCACAAAACTCCCCTGGTTTCTGCTGGATAAAGTTGATTTCCTTCCTCGAAGCTGGTACTGTGGCCTGGTTTGGGTTTAGGGTGGGGGTGATGTTGATAATGATGCCTTAGGTTTTAACTTTTCTATGTTCCCAGCCCTGCCCTGCCCAGTGTCACTCTGCAGTTCCCTGGAGCTCGTTCAGTGCTGTTCTCTCATGCTCACACACACACAACAAAGCCTCTCCAGCTCTCCAAGGACACCCAGACCCTCCTAGGCCCAACAACTGCAAACCACAATCTTGGCAAGAGGGGGGCAAGCTTGGGCAAATTCCATCCTTGCCTGGCTTCTGCTTGGGGAATTGATGCTGAGATCCAAGTGGGAAGAACTCGGGAGCTGTCCTTGTCCATGTTGGGATGCACTGAGGCAGGAGCCTCTGGAGCCCAGAGTGTACCTCTGAAGGCCTTTCCAACCAATCCCTCCTTGATTCCTTTATTCCTGTCTGCACTCTGTTTCTAGGGAGCCATTTAAGGCATCAGTAAGCCACTGATGTTTCAGTGGTTGCTCAGCAGTGCTCACACAAAGTCAAGGACATCTCAGCTCCTCACGGGGCCAGCACGGGGTCGGGAGGGGACAGGGCCAGCCCAGCTGAGCCCAGCTGAGCCCAGGGACATTCCATGCCATCTGCTGTGCTCGGCATCTAGAGCTGGGGGAACTGCTGGGAGTGCCAGCCTTGGGGAGCAGCTGAGCATCCCTCGGGAGAGCAGGCAACAGTTGCAGTGCCTCACTTGCTTGGTGTTTTCTTTTATTGTTTTATTTTCCCTTCCTTTCCTGTTCAGTTACAGTGTCTTTACGTCAACCTGTATGTTTTACTTCTTTCCCCAGTTCTCTCCCCCATCTCACTGAGGGGGGGAATGTCTCTGTGTGTCAGGGTGATGGCTTTTTTTTAGCTTCTCACCTTTACTTTTCGTAGCTGGGATGAAATACAGGAGATGTGTTTTTTTCTTGTTCAGACTCAGTTGTTTATTGTTTTTTATCCATCTTACAGTCCTAGAAGCTGTGAGTTCTGCTAAAAAGGTAAAACTAGGCTAACACTGGTGGTTTTCTGGCTTGGCAGAGTTTTTTCAAGGACCTTTGGTCTAATAACGATTTGCTAACTAAATTATTTTGATTTCTAAATCAATATTCTAACTTTTAAGTTCAGCAGTGTAGGTTTTCTTATCCAGTTATAAGACATTATCTAAACCCATGAAGAAGGAGGAAGAAGAAAGTACAAAAGATGTATCCAGCCACTGCCCTAAAATCTCCATCTTTATAAACAAGCATTACTATATTCCAAAGTTTGAATACCACATTTTTTCCCTTGTGATGCCACACTTTTTCTTCAAGCTACACACGCATGATTTTAACATTATCACTCAATTTTGGAAGCCTATCTCAAGGCTTCAGATCAAATGTAGGATTTTCTTGTGGAACAGTGCCTTCCACCACAGAGAATTCAAAATTCTCAGCCTCCAGGGTTCCAACATGTGTGGTGCTCTTTGCCCATTGGGTTAACCCACACCACCTCCTGAAACCCCCAAAACCTGCACAGACTTAGATTTGCTTCCAGAGTCAGAGAAAAAAAGGAGTGACAACCCCATCAGGCACATTCCCTGAGGTCAGACACCAATCTTTAACTCCCAGAGAAAACACCCTCATGCCTCAGGCAGCAGAAGTGACTTATCCAGGACCTGGTGCAGAGTTTTCTCCCTGGGTTCTGCTGCCTGAGAACNGGGGCTGGTAGCAGCCTGGGACAGTGGGAGGTGTCAGGGGGTGGAATGGGATGCACTTTAAGGTCCCTTCCAACCCAAACCAGCCTGGGATTCCATGATTTTGAGATACACCATGAAAGTTTATAATGAGGTGTAAACATCCACCTGCCTCAGCAGCTGAATGCACCAAACCAAGCCATTTATAATGTAAAGTTGAAAACAATATACCCTTATTAAGCTTAAAATTTCAGTATCTTTGCTAAGCACATTCTCTGCAGCTTCAAGACTTCTCTGAGCCAAGCTTAAAAACAACAACTCTTGTTTTACTGTCCTTGCTCCTCGATAGATGTATCTACTTATGTGTTCCAAACCAAGCCATTTATAATGTAAAGTTGAAAATCTGAAAATTGAGTGAAAGGCCTCAGAGAAACCTCTTGAAGGGCTGTAAAAACTGAGTTGAGTTTCCTATAAGCTGCTGTTACACTCGAACCAAGAGGCTGGCAGAAAGAAAAAGCAGCATTTTGGGGAGAAAATGTTAGCTCTGAAAGAATGAGCCTTGTGGAAATCTTAATGACACCAGAAGCAGCTCCTGGTTAGGGAAATGGATAGCACAGCTCTGTGCAGCACTTAACACCTGCTCGTGCTCTGACACTCGGGGTAATTAGGCAGAACAAACTGCTGGAGGGAATGGAGCAAAGACATGTAGGAAAACATGGATTTCAGGAAACAGAGAGACAAAGCGTTCCTTAGCACTCCTAAATTATACCCTGAGCCCGAGGGGTACAGCAGTGTGCGCGTTCAGCCTGATTTCTGCTCTCACTGAAACAGAAAAAACTCCTTCCAGTAAGGGTTGCCATTAAAAGGCTGATTGTCAAAGTCACTTTTGTGAGGATTACTCAAAGGCTGCCCCTGCTGTGACTTTTTGTCATTTCAGGAGCCTGAGGTCTGTCTGCTGTTGGTTGATCCCATTAGAGTGGCCCCATTAGGGCTCGGGAGAGCAGAACTCATCTTCCTTCTTGTTCACTGCTGATCCCATTCAGGAGCCCACAGAGCAATGACATTTACAGGGACTGCAATCAGTGTTCTTGGTCTGGTGTGAGGGGGACAATCCTAAAGCTTTTCTGAGATAAGATTTTTATCTCTGTATTTTTACAAGGGGTAACTGTTTCCTCTTCCTCATGTTGTCCCATGTGGCTGCTAATCCTTCTCCCGGTTTTGATTTTACAGAGGAGTGAAAATGCAGGGGAGCTCTGGTGTGCCTGTGCACCACATCCTTTTCTCCTAAATGGAATAATCTTGGTTGTTAAAACAAAAATATCTCTTGCCTTAATCATTCACCCTCATTTCCACTGTTAAGTCAGGTACATGCAACTTCCCAGCAAGGGATGCACAATCCATCGTAGTTTTAATTGGATCCACACACTCAAAAAAGATCCTCTTTTCCCCCAAATCATGCATCAGACCTGATTATTTTTGCCTTCTGCAGGAATCCTGCTCCTTCTGAGTTTTCTTCTCCTTGCAGCCTGTTTCTCTCTTGTTCACTGGGGTAGCCTAGAAGTAAAATTTTGAGCAGAAAAACTCAATTTCTTTTGATTTCCTTTCTGCGAGATGCTTGAAAACTTTTCCTATTTCATAAAAACGGCATTAAAACCAACTAGGCTGTTGCAACACTCAGAAAACATTCTGCCAAATACCTCAGAACTTACAAATCTCTAAACCAAATCAGTCCAGCGTTAATTCTCCAAAATGCTCTGCTCCCTTCTAGCACAGAGCAGAGCTCTGGCCCATTTTTCCATACGAGGCAGACAGGAATGATTTGCAGGGGCAACGAACGTCACTGCGAATTTCTCAGAGTCCGACTCAGTGCGAAACCCAGGCCAGCACGAGGATGTTTAACACATGAGAGCATCGGGGCTAAACCGAGTCAGGGCTGCATCTGCACAGGGCATGGATCCCAGCGACATGGAAACTTCAGGAGTGCAAGTGGGACATTGGGAGGAGGGAAATTCACGTCTGCCATCCTGGCAATGTGAGGCAATCCCAGCACAGATGAAAGTGAAACACGAGGTCTTGTGTTCCAGTGACTAAATCAGGGGAACATCTCATCCTGAGGGGCAGCTCCCATCTCTGCTCCCCGGGACAGGGACAGCACCCAGGGAAGGGCTGGAGCTGGGCCAGGGCAGGCTCAGGCTGAGATCAGGGAAAGGTTCTTCCCCCAGAGGGTGCTGGGCACTGCCCAGGCTCCCCAGGGAATGGGCACAGCCCCGAGGCTGCCAGAGCTCCAGGAGCGTTTGGGCAGCACTGCCAGGGATGGACAGGGTGGGGTTGCTGGGGGGTCTGGGCAGGGCCAGGAGCTGGATTGATGATCCTGTGGGTCCCTTCCAGCTCAGGATATTCTGTGATTCTCTGAGAGTGACACTGCACCAGTGCATGGTCAGAGCTGTTGTTTCGGACAGTGAGCAGTGGCTGAAGAGCAGATCCCAGAGGGTTGGAACCAATGGCACAGGGTCTGGTTGGAGCCCTGTCACTGGTGATGTCCCCCAAGGTTCAATACTGAGCCCAGTACTGTTTAATTAATTCATCAGTGGCTTGGCTGAGGGTTTGGTGCCTCCTCAGCAGCTCAGTGATGACACAAACCTGGAAGGAGTGGCCAAAATCCCCAGTGCTGGGCAGTCCTTCAGAGGGACCCCAACAGGTTGAGATGGACAGAGAAGAACTGCCTGAAATTCAGTGAGGACAAATGCAGGGTCCTGCACCAGGGGAAGAACAACCAGGACAGGCTGGGGGCTGACCTGCATCAATCACCACATTCAACACATCTCACACCCTCACCTGTGCCCTGTAGAATATTCTGGAACTTGCAACTACATCAGAACACTCCATTACAAAAGCTGTTGGGAAAAAAAAAAGAGAAGAGAAGGGAAGGGAAGGGAAGAGAAGAGAAGAGAAGAGAAGAGAAGAGAAGAGAAGAGAAGAGAAGAGAAGAGAAGAGAAGAGAAGAGAAGAGAAGATTAATGATCCATCTTAGAAAAAAGGTAAAACTTCAAAGGCTTTTTGTTTCATGCCACGTCAGGATGAAAGCAAATCATTTTCATCCTATTCCGACATTGAAATCAAACAATTTTCGTCCCATTCAGACAATGAAATAAAAGCCCAAGACATTACTTAGAAATTCATGGCCATTGCACTGCCAAGAATTGTGCTAAAGTGGGGTCAAGTCACTGCTCAGTGTCCCATGTCAGGAGAGCATTTTAATCAGCAAGACAGTAAATATTTCTTATCAGAGCTGCACCACTTTTAGATAAGTAGCTGAACCAGACCTGACCACCCTCTTAAATGGGCCTGAGTGACCACAGTTCACCTCTCCAAGAAGAGCATGGCTTGAATGTGACTCCAATCAGCCCAGCCTGGGACACTTCCCTTCCCTTGACTTCCACCACTGGTTCAGGAGGGATAAAGAACTCTTCCAGATAGATTTCATCAAAATTCCTCCATTTCCAAGAACAGCTCTGGAAATCTATCAAGGTTTTAAAAATCTCCCAATGATCCTCTCAGCCTTCTTCTGTTGGCAAAATCACTCCCTGCATCAAACTGAGATGAGAGAATCCTGACAGTGTTTGCAGCTTGACTCTGGGAAACCAAACACTGACACTTCCTGCAGACACCAGCAGCAGTGGATGAACTGGGAAGGGGAATTTTTTAAGATGTTGCTGCCAATAGGAAGAAACTATCAGGCAAAACAAACCACTTGGAAAATCCCATTGCAGGAGGCCAAAGAGCAACTGTGGCTATTTCCACATCTGAAGATTAATAGAAGTTTTGCTTACGCTTTCCCTTTGGGTCTGGGTTTTCACTGATTGTTTGTTTGGGGGTGGCTTGGTGTTGTGTGGCTTGGGTGGTTTGGTTTTAAAGAACCCTTTGAAAGCTCAAAAAGCAGCTGCTGGGATAGAGGTCTCTTCCCTCTGAGGGTCTTCAGAGCGTGCCTGTAGCAAGGGCAGATCTCACACCACCAGTGCAGGTCACACTGGCCAGCAAATCCCTCCACTTGGACAAATCTGGGTTCAGGAGGCCAAAAAGTAATTGCTGCAAGCTTCCCATCTATGATTTCAGGTTTAGTTTATTTTACTGCCTTGAAAAGAACCAAGTCTCATTTGTCGCATAATAAATATATTAAAGTCTCTGGGAAACAGCTGATTACCAAAACAAAAAAGATATCAAGAAGCAATCAGAAGCCATTTGTAGAGCATCTTCCCCTGGGAATCCAGTGCTCTTAATTGCTGTGTTACACTGATCATCATTTTCCTTCACTAGCAGGGGAGGAAACAAGAGTCCCATTTGTGCCCAAGAGCAAAGCTGATCCCAATGTCCAAAACCAGCTGCAAGCTCTGACAAACCACCTGATGAGATTTGTTTCATTTTCTTATTTTCCATTAAAAGAGGAAGCTGGAAACTATGGTATTTGTCACTGCCTGGATTTAGAGTGTCTCCCCAGGAACGTTTTTTCTCTAAACATTTTGGTTTATAAATAAACAAGTTCCGACTGAAGCTGTTTGCACCACAGTAAAATAAATGAATGCTTCAGTGCATAATCACCTGCTGCACAAAAAAACCTCCCTGAAAATATAAAGGGATCCATACTCAGCCCTCGGGCCAGAAATTCCTCTGCCAGCAAACACCTGAGGCACAGATACTACTGGAAATTCACATTTCAGAATTCGGTCATGATCACAGCAAGAATTGCTAAGCCCAGCCTAAAGTGGAGTTTAACAGAGGGCTTGTTTGGAGGATCCACTGCTCCAGCATACTAAACTGAAGAATACCCTGGCAGATGGTCGAGCACTGTCTCTGCCCAGATCTCGCTCATCACTGAGGCTGCTGGGTTTGTGCCACTTCTGTTAAAGACATCCTGCAGTGACAACCCAAAGCACAACTTTGTGTGGCCAACTGCGCTCACAGACCCTCCCTGGGAACACCAGAGACTCGCTGCTGCCCTAAAGGCTTCCCCAACATTCCCCACCTGTTGGAGTCATGGGAGGCCAGGAAAGCTCCCCTTCCCCTCTCGGGGTCTCGTTTGTCCCCAGAGCCCCCCAGGATGGCTTGGTTGTTGATTTAAGCCCCTGGGGAAAACTGCCCTCAATTCTGGATGAACTGCAGACCCCCAGGGAGTGAGAAAGGCTTTTGTTTTTGCATCACAGAGAGTTTAGCTGTAGGTTTGGATTTTGCTCTATGTATTATATAGAGGCAACATGGAGGTTTCAGGGTGTCGGCTTCTCTTTCTTCTTTCTTCTTCTTCTTCTTCTCCATCTTTCTTCTCCTTCTCTTCCTTTCTTCTCTGACACAAGTTCCTGTGGTTTGTTGGTTGGTGGAGGGTATTTAGTGTAGAAGAGCCATATCAATAANGTTGGTGGAGGGAATTTAGTGTAGAAGAGACATAACAATAAAATGGGAGTTTACTGGTGTTGGGAGCAAAACAAAATACTTAAAACTTCTTAACTGGTCGATAATAGATATAAAAGCTACCTGTTTCTAGTAGCCATTGTATTCTGCCCTTGTGTTCTTGGAGCAGCACAGCCTATGCCTCTAAGGTTTTATAAGGAAAATAAACAATCTCTGAAACAGCAAGGAGAGGTCTTGCTTCGTTCTTTCCAACATGAAGAACTGAAGGAAGAGGATCTCGAGGGCAGGAACCAGGAACTGGGGCCCATGGGCCCTGACACCCAACCTTCCCAAAAGGCCCAGGAGCTGCTTCTTGGAGACTCGAATGGGACAGAGGGGAACTCATTCACCACAAAGTGTTTTGGTTACTATTTCTCAGCTAATTAACAGTTAATGAGGCAGTCTGGGACAGGCTCTGAGGCAGATCATGGTGTAGGTAGTGACTGATTTCAGCTGAACCAGCTGGAGCTCTGGGTTTGGGTGGGAATGAACTGGAGGAAGAGAGAAGACATGAACTTGGATGGTCTCAGCACTGTCTCCTCTTTAGCTGATTATTTAAACTTAGAGAGCAGGAACAAACCCAGGCAATCCAGGGCAGCTTTTGAGGAACACAGCTCTAAACAGCTCACTTGTCCTCGGACCAGGCAGGCAAAAACCACAGCTTTCCTGCTCAACCCAGAAACCTAAGTGACGCTAAACATGACATAGTTTTTTCCTTGGAAACTCAGAGTGTAATTACCTTTCCAGTGTCTTCTACCTCCTCGGGACAGATTGAGAAGCCTTTAGTTGTCTGGTTTTCAGGCTGGTCCAGAGCTGTGTTTGGTGAAAAGGCCAGAGGCAGCAGCTTCTCACCTTCTTGGTCCTGCCCAGGTCAGAAGAATCTGAGGGGATCGGGCAAGTCCAGTCAGGGAGAGCAGAGTTTCACCATCCCCTGATGGAGGCAATGGCCTCAAACTCAGGTACCACTTGTATCTCTCACATCATGAGGGTGGGCAGGCCCTGGCACAGGGTGCCCAGAGCAGCTGCGGCTGCCCCTGGAGCCCTGGCAGTGCCCAAGGCCAGGCTGGACACTGGGGCTTGGAGCAGCCTGGGACAGTGGGAGGTGTCCCTGCCCATGGCAGGGGGGGGATGGGATGAGATTTAAGGTCCCTTCAAACCCAAATCATGCTGTGATTCTTTGATTCACTTGGATTTGGCAGGGATGGTTTAATGTTGCACTCGATGACCTCAGAGCTCTTTTCCAATGACTGTGCAGTCCCAACCCAGGGGCTGCCCTTCAGCTTTGCCATGCCATGCCCAGGGTTTTTCTACAATTACATTTCTTTCAAATGTATTTAGGTTTTCCCACCTTTTGTCACATCTGGAAGTTAAACACTTCCCTCCCCTTCAGAGAAAATTGCCCAGGAGTATCTGGAAGTGCTCAGCATTGTCGCACCCCTAATTATTTTGTTCACCACACACAATTTCAACAATTAAATTATTTTTTCCGAGGAAGACTCTGTGGTGTTTGCAGTAACAACACAATTCCCTGCAAAAGCTATCAACTATCTGCAGTGATCCCGTTCCCTCCTGAGATGTATGTCTGTAAAAGACATTACTGCCTCACAGGAAATCATTACCTTTCATCCACACAGTACCTGACTCACACTTTTTGGTCACATTACTATCAAAAGCTAAACTCAGAATTATGCCCAAGCTGGGACAGTCATTACCTGTTTGTACAGGCAAGGTACCCTATTCATGCAGTGACCACACAGAGACATCCCCCTGGAAAAGGAAAACACACTGGAACTGCCTTGTTTCCTTTAAAAATAGGCTGGAATAAAGGGCTCCTTCATTCAAGGCAAATACCAAGGAAATCGAAGCATTTTGTGCCCCCTTCCTCTGGATTAGCTGCTAACATCTCCATTTCATTCTGAAAGCTGCCTTAGGTTTGGGCAGTAAGGGATGAAATTCCCTCCTTCCCAGCAGGAAAAGCAGCAGGGGTATCCCAGGACTTACTCACCCGAGGGAGCCCCAGAGGAGGCTGTGAGCACGCCTGTGTTATAAATACATATTGTATTATTGGGTCTTTGCAAATATTGAAATGAATGTCACACGTGTAATGTGAGAAAACTTAGTTGCATGGATATAGTTTCTTAGAAATAGCAGTGTGATTTCGAATTACATCATGAGATGTAGAATGCTCCTTTTTTTTGTGTAACTAACTCGGAGAACAGCAAAGATAAGCAAGGAGGTTCCCCACATTCCTGAATTGCCTGGCTGAAGATAACAATGCCAGACTTCAGAACCTGGAAGGAAGAATTTATTGATCAGGAAGGGGAGCACAGGATAAGCAGAGGATTTGGTCAGCAGAACTGGACCACAATGGATTGTCAAATTTTAAACAGACCTACAAAAGCAGGATGGGGGAGGCTTGAAACCGAAAGAACACCAAAAAAGGAATATTTGAATGATGCATAGAGATCTATGAATATGTATGAGACCCGGGCATTTAACAGAAGAAGTTTGGTAGCTAAGATGTGCCCCTGGCACCATACCAAGCACCAAGCCCTATTAACTCTCTGCTTTATTTTTATTTCTGTCTCCTATTGTCGTTTTTATTAAACCCCTTATTCAACCTTTTAAAATTTTACCAGGAGTGAACCTCGTTTTTCTCACCTGGAACCTGCACAGCAGAGCAGCAGCAGCTTCACGCAACTCCCTGTGCAGGCAGGACTGACTGCTCTGCTGTCCCTCCCCACCTGCGGCACCTTTCGGCAGGGGAGTGCTGCAGAAAGTGCTGAGAGGAATCCCAGGATTTGTCTTTACACACAAACTCTGAGGTCTGCTGGTAGAGAAAATCAGCACTGAGAGATAAAAGAAGCAATGGGAAGGATTCCATTGATTCATGAATGGAAAAAGATGTTTGCCTTTACAAACAAACTGTGAGTCTGCTGATAAATGGAATTGGATATTGAAAGATGGAAGAAACAATGGGGAAAAAACATGAATTTCACAAAGAACTAAGAATTAAAAGGAGGGGATTATACATTAGAGGGGAATCTTAGACATTAAATGTTCCGGTAAGTCTGTACCTCTTAAGTACCTCAGACAATGGGGAAAGAGAGAGGGAAATGCAGCCGGGAAATTAGGATAAAAATTATTATTTGTGTCCTCCAAAAATTTGAGACACCCCAGGGGAATGCCCCATGGCCTCTCCCTTTATTCAAATAAAACAAAGAGCAAAAAAAAATATGTCTCCTTTTTGGACATAAACCTCTGGTGTTTGTGGATTAATTTTCCTGACAGTACTGAGAGCCAAATGCAGCTCCCTGTCCGTGACAGCATCACAGTCTGTAACCAGCCCAGCCATTCCCTACACAAAAACAAGGAGCAGGAGAGGGGGAGAGTCTGAAAACCAGACTGGACTTGGTGGATCCCAAACCTGTCAATGAATATTCATTCCCTCACTCACACCGTCAATGTTATTTTATCATATGTACTTGGAATCACAGAATAGTAAAGGTTGGAAGGAACCTCAAAGCTCATCCCATCCCACCCCTGCCATGGCAGGGACACCTCCCACTGTCCCAGGCTGCTCCCAGCCCCAGTGTCCAGCCTGGCCTTGGGCACTGCCAGGGATCCAGGGGCAGCCACAGCTGCTCTGAGCACCCTGTGCCAGGGCCTGCCCACCCTCTGAGTAAAGAATTTCTTCTTAAAATCCAATCTAAGCCTGTCCTCTTTCAGTTTCAAACCATCTTGCGTCTTTGAGCGGTTTTGAGAGCCGAGGGGCAGAGTCATCATTGCCCACTGGAAGATGGAAGTAAAATAACTCAAGGTGAGGAGAATTAGCATAAAGGCCAACAGCAAATCTTTACCCTTAAGTCTGTTCTTAAGTAATTTACATGTGAACAAGGCTGAGTGGCAACAAGAAGTGGAGTGTAAATTGGGATTTTGTTTTCACTTTTCAGTATTCATGTTCACCTTCCTTTGGCAGAACTAGGTTGCAGGAGAGCTGCCCCTCCCTACAACATCCCAAGTTCCCTCAGGCTCTGGAGCTGCACCACACGTCCAGCAAACAACCTAAACCTTTGTGGATAAATCACCTCAATGCCAACACCAGTAACCAGCTTGTAATTCAAAACACTTCATCATGCAACTAAAGTCAGACTGCAAGGTTTTGCCAGCTCTTGAAGGTGTCAGAGTCCAAAGTAGCTCGAGGACAGAGAGGATAAAGAGAATAAAACACACCCTTTAAAAGTCTCCCCTAGAAAAGCAACAATCCAAAATTACTGCCCCACCTTCATTAAGTACTAAAGCAAAGACTTTCTGCCACCTTGCTGTCCCTGCAAATCTGCCATCAATAAAATCTCACTCCAGAGCACTGGTGGCCTCAGCTGAAATGCATTCACCCATTTTTCCCTATCTATGCAAGTGAGCCAGGGGAGCAGCATCTCATTTCTCAACTTGAGAATCGCCTCCATCAAGAAAAAAAAAATCGATTTCTACTAAACAGAAAACCAGTAAAGCTCATAAATCCCTGCTTCTGCAGTTTCTAGGAGACAGAACAGGAACTGGAAATGAAAAAGTTTCTTACAAAGATCACAAGTCAACAACATTAATTATTGTATTGCAACATCGATGGCTCATTAAGAGAAACATTTGTTCTCATCCAGGACACATTTAGCATCCCTTGTATCCATCACTGTGAAACAAAGAGAAAACCCCAAATGGTCAGGCTCTCACTGCCTTCCCTGGTCCAACCCTCCCTCCCCACTTCATGTTCCTGTCCTTTGGGCCTTGTTCCATCTCCTTTCGTTGCCCTGTGGGGCAGACACCAAACTCATCTGTCTGGTTTGCAGCTGGAAGTCAGAAGTTGTGAATCCTCCCAGGAGCTCATCCCCAGCAGTGAGTGGGACCCAGCCCTGCTGGGGGGCAGATGGAATTCATCTCCTCCTGGGAAGCAGGGGCAGGCAGAGGTCGGATGTTGGATGTCAGATGTTTCGCTCAGGGCTCCAGTGAGTCATTCCAAAGCCGGAGGTTGGGCTGGGAGCCCCGGGCCCTGTTCTTCTGCTCTGATCAATTAGCCACTTCTCCTCTCCGGGATTTATTTTGTCTCTCTTGGCCGATGACTCAGCTGCTGTGTGAGGAGGGCATTATATCCTACTCCACGATCAGGGGCTAATTCCTAATTCCTCCTTGACACTCGCTGGTGGGTAGAACATGACCCAGTGCTACCGAGATAATCAGGCCATTGTCTCAGTGTGCTAATTGAGACAAATGGCGGTAATGAGTCACGTTTAGGTGTCTGCTTGAGTTTCCTCGTTGTGTTCTGCTCCCAGATTAATGCCCTCATTCCTCGGAGGTGACTGCTGATGTTCCTCCTCTCTGAGCGCTACTGCTGAGATCCTGCGTGTGCTATCTCACTTGCAAAATATTCTGCTTATTCAGATTTGCTATTTTCAGAGCCTTTGGGGAATTGTTTTTCCATGCCGAGTGGTTTTGAGGTTAAAAGCAAACGAGAAGAACAGAACGAAAACAACAGCTCCTCTTCCGCCCCCACTCTTTACACGTGAATCAAAAATGTGAACCTGTCATTTACAAGCTTTGCCATTTGGGATTCTGTTTAAACGAATTTATCAGCCAAACATTAGGCAGCTGTTGGCCAGTGGCATTCCTGCCCGAGCTTTCAGTGTGGGAGCCAGGAACATTAACTTACGGTGCTGCGGATGACCAGAGGGGAAACAGAGCAAAATCAGTGGTACCTGAGCTCTCTGCAACAGAGCTGATATTTGGGATTTTCCAGGCTCATATTTTCACCTTTGCAGGGGAGTCAGCTCCTCACAAGCAGCTGCCCGAAAAAACACAATCTAAATCACTCCTCCAGAGAGCAAACCCAGAGCTGACAACACAGGCAGTTAAAATTCGAGCTAAAACCCTAAGCCTGAATTATGTGACACTTCCTCACTAATGGATTGCTGAAACCTGGGATCCACTTTCTTTCCTCCTTCCATCCCAGCAGGCTGCAATGGAAGCACAGCAGAAGGACTGCTTGGAGCTCTCTGGTTGTGTCTCAGGCCCCTCTCAGTGCCAGGGCTCGGCAGAGATGCTCAGAGAGGCTCTGAGGTTCTGTCCCACACTCAGGACCTGCACTCACCCTCTTCACCTGCGTTCTCCAAAGGCTCATTAAACTCTCTGCAAGCAGCCATGGGCTCCTGCCCCTTCTGAACCTGGGGCTTGGAGCACCCTGCTCCAGTGGAAACTGTCCCTGCCCACGGCAGGGAACGAACGGGAGGATCTTTAAGGTCCCTTCCAACCCAAACCATTTTATAATTCTATAATTCTAAGTTTAAGGCTGGCTAGACCTGAGCCTACTCCAGGCTAATATTCCTGCAGACCCTTTTCCATGCCCCTCCAAGCTCCAGGCTTGTTGCCACCTCAGCAGGGCTGCTCAGCTCCTAGACAGAGCCCAATTCATACTCAGGTGGCTTAAGCAGGCACTTAAAACCAGCCATAAAGCCATAGAGACAGACTCTGCTTCTCTTCAGACAGATCTATTTCTCTGTTTCACCAGGGGGCAGGAAGGGAATAGCCCTTCTAGAGACCCCTGCCATTTTTCTCTTTAGGGGCTCCATAATCCCACATATCATTTGACCAAATTCAGCAAATGTGGCTGAGTTCAACACTTGCACATTTTTCCCTCAGAGGTCAACAAGTTCTCCCAAATCAAAATATTGTTTAGTGTTAAAAGCAGAAGCTAAACATGATATTAAAGCTCGAAGATTTTTAGCACAGTGAAAGGCATTGAGAGAATGCCTCCTATTCAGTGGAAATTAAAATCTTCCCCAAGACATGCCCTGTGAATTAAGCCAAAGAATGCACAGAAGAAAAATCTCCCACAGAGCTGCACTGTAACCATCCATGGTCATGCTCAGCATCAGTGAATTACAGCACATGAGGCACAGCCCCGAGGGACTTCAGCAAAAGTTGTTTAAGGATTTAACAGAAGGGCACAAATCTGTGTTTAGACCAAGCTCAAAGCAGGGATCGCCCTGAATTTATTCCAAAGGCTCTAGTAAAGATGGTGAAAACATGTCCCTTTTGGCAAATTCTCCAAAAATCACCGCATTTAACCTTTGCAAGATCACAAACATCATCAGACACATCCATGTCCCTACCAACCACCTGCAGCTGGGATTTCCATGGGGTCCCTCAAATGACAAGAGCCACACATAGCAGAGCAGATATACTCATATGGAATGGCTTCCCAGTGCCAGAGGGCAGGGATGGATGGGATATTGGGAAGGAATTGTTCCCTGTGAGGGTGGGCAGGCCCTGGCACAGGGTGCCCAGAGCAGCTGTGGCTGCCCCTGGATCCCTGGCAGTGCCCAAGGCCAGGCTGGACACTGGGGCTGGGAGCAGCCTGGGACAGTGGGAGGTGTCTCTGCCATGGCAGGGGTGGGGTGGGATGAGCTTTAAAGTCCTCTCCAGCCCAAAGCTGTGTGGGATTCTGTGACACAGGGACACTGAGGAAGAGGCAGCAGCAGAGGGGAGCTGAGCACTCCTGCACTGGGGCATAAGCAGGAGGTAACAATGAGAGAGCAGATCAGCAGGGATCCCTTTTTACACTTTTATTCACCAGGATTAGTAAAGAAGTGTTCAAAGCCGTTCATAGTGACAAACCTCGGTCCCAAAATTCTTTAGGAAGGTGCTGCTGCTCCTGCCCTCACCTCCTTGAGGCAGAACCCCCCTGATTTGGGGATAGTCAGAAGCTGCCACCTGGGTGTCTCTTTGCTGGCCCCAAGCTCATGGTTTCAGTCATGCCCTTCATGATTAAACCTCAGCCTCGTCTGGATTTTGTTTCCAGCCTGGAAATACAACACATAAACACGACACAATCACACTGGAAAAAGTTGGGATGAACAAAGTTGTTTCTTGATATGTGGTTAAACTGTCACCAAAATATTTGGCTGCCACTGGAAAGAAAGGGGATTCCCCTCTCTGCTGGGCTGGCTAAAATGGACACACAGCTTTAGGGGTCCTTTCTAAATAAGGACACATCAGGATGTTCAGTCTGAAACATGCAGAAAACATTTTCTTCCCCTCTCCATTGCAGCTTTCTGTAATTCCCATCTGACTGCTCCAGGCTTGTCGTCTCTCAGGACATAAATTCCCAAGGGAAGCTCTAAATATCCAGACTTTCAAATAAAATATCATTATAAGACTGTTATTGAGCTGTTTTCATAGAGTAGAGACTAACCCAGGCCTTTCACTGCATAAACAACCCAACTCTTTCAGTTTTGTCCCTACAACCACACTTCTCTTGCTCTACAAAATTAAAAAGCTGAATTATTTCAAAACACCCATCTGAGCCTTATTGCAGTTGGGGAAGAGCAAACATCAGAAGAATTGAACTTGTACTTTATAATGAGCAAGTGAAAGGTCACAGATGCTGTTTGACACCTGGAATTTAATCAGGGGGATTGAGGAAAAGTCACACACCCCAAAACCCTCTCCTTCCTTCAGCCTGAAGGGGCTACAGCACACACAGCAAGCAGGGCTTGGGTACAGAATATTCTGATTCAATTCCCTAACACTTGAGTGGAGATGAAAACCATCTCATTTCTATGTGCACAAGTGTTTTTCTTCATGAATTTGTGGCCAAGTGTGCCCACTTAAGACCTTTCCCTCTTGCTGCCAAAACAAACAAAAATTCCTGTTTATTGTTTGAAGATCAAATTACACATTATTTGGTTGTCACTGGATTTGTCTGACCCTACACAATGGCTTTTGAAAAAAGGAACAGCTAAAACAAATTAAACCAAAGGATTCAAAGTGAAGAGATAAATCTCAAGCTGGGCAGATGAAATAAGAGTTTGAAAGCCAAGACCAACATTAGTTGGAGAAGCAAAGGAAAAGTCTAAGCTGTCTTCTTTTAACTGCTGCCCACCCCACTCTTGCCTCTTTCCCTGCCCATCACAAATCTTCCTGTGGCATTCCCAGACACAATCCTGAGCCTTTCATCGACCTTGGAATACTGCAAAGCCTCTGCAAGGAGCACTGAACATCCAAGCTGAGACCTAAAGCTACAAGAAAGAGATTTTTTTTTCTCTTGGAAGACCTTCAGATCCTCTCCTCTGTCCCTTTTATTTTCTTTGTCTGTTTTCAATGCAAAAGCAGTTTTCAAAAACACAAAGGGTCCAGTGAATGATTTAATAAATTCTGGATTAAGTAGGAACTAAACTATGCCATAGACTTAATTTAAACAGCTGGAATATATATATATCTTTTCAATGGGCTCTAAGAGGAGAGGAAGGAATTTTAAAAGGGAAGAGAAAGTGTTTAAAGACAGCAAAGCTCTGCTGCACTTTTCCAGAGCCTCCATGGGGAAATACATATTCCCCAGAGGGAGGTGAATGAATGGGGACTACACACAGAGTAATTTTATGGTGTGTGGCGGGGGAGGTGGATGAGAAGGTGTTGGGTAACAGTGGCAGAGAGGGGAGAAAGGCTCCAGGGAAGGAGAAATCCCTGGGCAGACGCTGACTTTGGCTCTGCAGAGCAGATGCAGCAGTTCCTGCTGGGAGAGCAGCGCTGGGATTTGTAATTGGACATTGCCGGAGGGCTTCGCACAGTGGTCTCTTTGTAGTCCTGTCTTTAATGGTCTCCTATTCTTCCCGGGGCTGGAAAGGATGCAAAGGGCAGGGAAAGATGGGAGAAACGTTTTGGAGGGCTGAGAGACAGAAGGGAATCACAGCAAAACAGATTTCCCCGTGGATGGCAGTGCAGAAACACAGCAGAGGTTTGAGGGAAAGCTGAACTGGGAGATTTAAACTCAAGGCAAGAAAACATTTTCTTTTAGGGGCTCAGACTATTTACATTCCAGCTGCAGCTCTGAATGGGCCTGGATAACCTCCTGCCCCAGAACCCCTCCATCTTCTGGGGCTGACAGGCTCAGCCTGTGCCAGGCAGGAAGTTAAATTGTCATTTATTTTCCTCCCCGCTGTCACCTCTGTCCCCAGAGAGGCTGAGTGCAGGTAACCACTCTGCCAAGCTCTCCAGAGAGAGAAAATGCTTTATCTTTCTCAGTGCTTGAGAGCCAAATTTCCCAAAGTGCAGCTCTACTTCTACACTGGCTCAAATCCTTGATTTTTTTTCTCCCAGATCTTATTTCAGTGGAATTGGAGGATGGCAGAAGCCTGAGGTCTCTATTAGGTGTGCTCACCTTTAAGGAGAGGTTGATAAAATGGATTATCCTGCTGCAGACTGCTGGGAGTTTGTTCAGGAAACCACACTCACACCTTGCTGTGTTTAGGCTTTTTGGCTGCTCACAGCCCATTATTTTCACCCTTGGTAAATTCTGTAAGACATTTTGATAACAGATGAACTTGGTTTCTTGCTCCCTTTAAAGGCACCTCCACTCTCTGCTGCCTTCTCCCAAACCACCATCTTAAAGAAAAGCATCCAGAACAACCCAAAGAAGAAAATTTGGAAAGAGAAGCACAGTTTCTACACCCATCTGCAATAAATCACCATCAAACCTGGGAGCTGTTGGACCTAAGGATACACCAAAATTCCTGGGGGAGCCAGTCCTGTGGCTCCTCACAAGTAAATGTCACCATCAGGTGCCACCAGCAAAGCTTCATGGTTTGAGTAAGTTCACCCCTGCTAAAGCTGGAGTCAGGTCCTGTCATACCAAGTCCCAATTTTTACAGAAATTCCTTTTTTGACTATGTCCTTTTTGGATACCACCTGCCTTTAATTATTGTTTCATTTTTTGAGAGAAAAACCAGCAAACTGTGTTCCTAGGGAACACCAAAAACTTCAGCCTGACAATCCCAAGATTTAGTCAACTTCCCCAGATGTCACCAGGGAAACACACAAATTCCCTCCTGGACTTACTAATGTTTGTTCCCCTCTTGTGTTTGTCCACAGGCAGCTCAAGGGAAAGCAAACACACAAAAGTTTGGGGATTCAACAGCCTCCTAAGTCCAGGCTCCTGCTTGAGGTGGTCACTGCATCCCTCCTGGAATGCCTCCACATTCCCCTGCTCAGCAGCTCTTCCCCCTGGGAATCTTCCATGTTCCAGCAGAAAGGAACTGCTTAAATGTGTCCTTCTGCTTAAATGTGACAGCTTCACAATGAGAGCACCTGCTTGGAATGCAAGATGTAGCAGAATTTTTGCAGGGGCGTGGGCCTGATTGTCTGATGGAAGAGCTTTAGCTAGGCCTTGAAATTTTGGGCCTAGTTTGTAGCATCAAAGCCTGTGGCGCAGAAAGAATACCTATTAAAGTGTGTTTGATTTTAGATAGCATAGTTTTATTGTTTGACTGAATTGTTTTGAATTCTTTTTCACCTTGTATACCAATTAAAAAGCACCTGAATTTGTAAACTATCTGACCTCTATATAACCTGACATTTTGAGATAATAAAGTGGAGAACGCATGATAAACCCAATTGGTTCATTCATCTATTGCTCTGCTCTCAGCCCCCGCATTTTAGAGTCCCTGGCATTCTTTTTTATTTCTTTTTTATCTTTAGCAAGAGGTGCAGGTTTGAGTCTTCTCAGGGAAAAGGAAACTGAGCCAGAATCTTACACCTGACTGAACATCCCAGCTTCTGAAAAAAAAAAAAAAAAGGTAGGAACACCATCCTTAAGACTTTTTTTTGCTTTACTTGGACCAAACCACTGCAAGTACTTGCCTTAAAAGGCATTTTTTTAAAGGATGGTTTCATTCCAGAGAGAAATGGAAAATACTGAAAACATTATTTGATTCAATAGGTCTCTAAATCCAGGCAAAGAATAAAGAGGAAAATACTTGCTCAGACAATTCTTATATTTAATCCATCCTGCTCCTGATTAAAGTGTCTTTGGTTTTTCCTTCTACTTCCAACCCAGTTTCTTTCTCAACACCCTTCTCCCAGCTCCTTCATGGTGTCCTCTCATGCTTCCAGCTTCCTCCGGGGAGCTGGGCCAGGCCCTTGCAGCTGAAAATGATGGGTTATACCCTGCAGTGATGCATTTGGTGTCCTGGAACACCCTCATGGATCAGCTGGACTCAAGCACAGCCCTGACCTCCTGATTTCCTGAAGCACTGCAGAATTGGAGCAGCAGGAACCTCCCACTTCACAGGGACAGCTCAGTGCTTTATTTACAGGGACTGATGTCAGCTCGAACATGTGGCAATTGGAAAGACAACATTTGTGCTCTGGGAACAGCAAAAGCTGTTTGCTTTGCTTTGGAATGACATCTTCAAGCTGGCCTCGGCCTCGTGCTGCAGAAAAAGCATTTCTCTTAGCTTTCATCTCACCAGTGGAGAATAGAAAAGGTCAAATTGCTCCAAAAACCTGTCCTTAAGCCTATTTTGGTCATAACCCCCAAAATTTACCAGCAAGTGGGTCCCAAAGGGGTCGAGCAGGGTTGAACACTGTTGGGGGATGACATGAGAATGGGATAACACTGCAGCTCTGCAGTGGGAATGTGGGGAAACATATGGAACCCAAAAGCAGGAATGAGCTGCACCTTTGCCCATAGGCAAAGCCATGACACTGAGTGGTTCTAACTCTTTCCACCTTGCTTTGCATGTCTGCCAAGAAGTCCAAGCTCCCTCCACACTCCCAGTGTTGTCTTTCCCTGGTCTTGAAATTAAAAACCAAAACATGGTTTATGGGGAAAAGGGGTTTCTACCTCAGTATTTATTTCAGGATCCTTGGCTGCAGCACTTGGTCCAGGTGGAATACCTTGATAATGCATGCACACCTCACACTGAAATACACACAATTCTAGGCCTTGCAAAATTAACATATTTATCAAAGATCCCCCAGGGAGAGGCTGGAGTGAAGCCCTCGTTGTGAGGAACCTTCCCCCTGGCTGGGCCTGGCTGAGGTTCCCAAATGTGTTCTGGAGAGGCCCTTGGTGTCTGGGGCTCCCAGGATGTTTGCTCTCCTGGTTTAACGGTGCCGTGGGGCTGAGCTGAGTTCTCAGCCTTGGGGAGGTACAAGTGTGGGGCTAAAAGCACTGAGAACACATCAAACTGTATAAAAGGGTGTGTGAGAGGGGTAGGAAAGAAAAAGCATAAAATCATTCTGGCATCACCAGCAGCCTGTAGAAAAAGCCTGTGAAGAGGCCTGGACGTGACACTCAGTGCTGTGGTTTGGCTGATGAGGAGGTGTTGGGTCATAGGTTGGACCTGAGGATCTCAAAGGGCTTTTCCATTTTCATTCATTCTGTGATTCTGTGATCACAAATCCAAATCCAAATCCAAATCCAAATCCAAATCCAAATCCAAATCCAAATCCAAATCCAAATCCAGAGGTCCTTGGGTGTGTCTCATGCAAAGTCTGGACGATGGTGCTCACCTCTGAGAGCTACAATGGACTCCCCTGGTAGAGACAGCTCTACCAGGGGATAAATCCTTTCTAAATTTTGTCCCATACTTTACAAGAAAAATATTTTGCAAGGTCTGGTCTGAAAACACTTTTTAATTCCAAGTTTGCTGTGAAACACAGAAAGATCACTGCCAGAGCCAATTCTCCCATTTCGTAAAAATAAATCTCAGTAGGAAATCCACATGGACTCCATTTCCTCCTGGGCCACTCTTCCCCTATTGGAAGCTAAAACAGATTCTGAAATTCTCCCAGCAGGGAACATTCTGTGATGTTTGTGCTCTAGCACGGCACCATCACATCAGAGACCCCACAGTCCTCACGCCTAATTTTGTTCTACCAAAGTTTATTCATGGAACATCTTATTTTCATCAAGGAAATCCTTGAGAGCAACTCAGGATTGGCAAATTCAGAGGGAGATTATTCCCCTCAATAAACTGGTTTTAATACCCAGGACAGAGTTGTATTTTAGGGTTTGTTTTTTTTTTACCATCAGTGGCAATGCAATTCTTCATCAGCCTGGACTTTAAACGGGGTCTGGGAAGTGATCTGCAGTTAACTGACCTCATTTATGTATCAGGCCTAAATCCATGCTGCTCCTCTTTGTGGTTCCCTCCCTCCCCACACACATCACCTTTGTTTTGCTGTTCAGGAAGTCTCTGCCACCAAAAAGTTGTTCAGCACCAGCTAGGACAAATTTAGCAGATTGGCAGCATGTGGACTGGAGACTGATTTTATCATGGGCTTTCCTGTGAGAGGAATCTTAGCAGAAAACCATTAAATTATCCTGAAATTCTGGGATAATTTGAGAGGTTTGGGTGTATAATGTCCTGGGTTGTGGACACACTAAATAAGCAATTACTCATTAATAAAGCAAGAAATAAGAATGAGTAATTGTGCTTTGATTATTTAGCAGAAACCTTTTGAGAAATGCAACAATTACTCCAAGCTCAGAGTGCCAAATGTTCGCAGTTTTGCCTAAAATAAGATTTCTGTTTTTCTGAGAAAAGCTGAGATTTCAATTAGAAAGCTGAAAACTTCCAATGAAAATTTTTAATTTTAAGTTCTATTTAAAAACATGTGGTTCTCCCTAGAGAACTATTACCAGACCTTTTCAATTTTGTGAGGAAAACAGTTTAGGTGGAAGAATACCCCAGCAATGACTCGATCTGTCAGCAGAAAAATGCCACACCTGCCATGCACAGCACCTCGAACCATGGTCCTGTTCCTGCTTAGGGAAGAAGGCACTGAGAGGCACAGCAGCAATGGATGCACAAAAAAACCCTAAAAAACACCCCCAAAACCCCCCAGAATGACAGAAAATAAACAATCCCTGGTTTTGATGGATAATAAACCTCACAGCAGCACTGGTGCAAAGGAGGAGATCTCTCTGAAGCCTCTTTTTGCCTTTATCAGGAGGTTTTATAAACAGCTGCTCATTATTGCCCACCCATCCCATTCCAAGGATAAATTTGTTAGGGGTGCACATTGAAAAATCAGTTTATTATTTTATTTTCTAGTTCAAAAAAAAAAAAAAAGATCATAGGAAGTAAAGGGAAGTTCTCCCAGCCACCTCACTGTGGACTTAAGACAGGGCTTAATTTCAAATGCAGAATTTTTTCTTTACTTGATTTCATGTGAAGTCAAATAAAATAAAGCTGAGAACACCTAAGCCTGTTGTCCTGTATCACAATAAATGAATGTGCATCCTACAGCACTGTCTGAAGCTTTAAATCAGAAGGCAGGAATTTTGCTCCAAAGAAATTGGAAAAACCATAAATAATCACGCAGGACAAGTTAAGTTTGGGACTCTGTTTTGTTTTTAAAAATCTCCACGCAACGATTGCTTCAGATCTCCGGGAAGCAGGGCAGGAGGACGTGAAGTGAGGCTGATTCCAGCTCCCTCCCAGCAGCCCAGGGTTTTGCAAGGAACATTCCCTTGCCCCAACTTGTCCTGGGGCTGAACCTCACTAGCTGGTGAGAGCACAGAGAGGAGCAGAGGTGGCTTCAGGAGTGGCCCAGAGCTCTGTGAGAGCCACAGCAAATCGGCACAGATGAGGGGAGGACTGTCGAGGGCCTGGGCCCCTGCTGGGGTTGGAACTGGGGGCTCCAACCCCTGTCCTTTGCCCTGGGGCTTTTCTTTTTTTGGTTTGTCATGTTGGAAAAAAAAATGCAGCAAGAGATCTTCTTTTGCTGTTTCAGAGGTGTTTCTTTGTCTTATCAAACCCTCAGAGGCAGAGGCAGCATCCCCCGAGAACACCAGGGCAGAAAGGGCAGAAAGGCAATGGCAGCAGATCAGCAGCTACTTTTATATCTTACTAACAACCAAACAAGAAACAATACATATCTTATTTTCTTTTCAACACCAGTAAACCCTCATCTTATTGAGATGTCTTTTCAATGCTAACTTTTTTCCACCAACCAACACACCACAGGAACTGGTGTCAGAGGAGAGAGGAAGAGAATGAGGAGAGAGGAGAAGAAGAAAGAAGGAAAAACCACACCTAAAAATCTCCATCTTGTCCCTATGTAATACATAGAGCAAGATCCTAAAAACTACAACCAAACTCTCTGTGGTACACTAAAAATCTCTTCACCTCTCTGGTGCATTCAGGTTCTCCCAAAAGTGGAGGGAGCTTCTCCAAAAGCCTAGGTCGCTAGCTAGGACACTTTTGAGGAGCTCTGGGGATATAAAGAAACCACCAGAGGAGCAGGAGAAGCTTTCAGGCTTCCCTGGACTCTGACAGAGGACAGGTGCCAGAGCAGTCCCTGAGCTGCTGTCCCCTGACTTGGGGTATGTCCAAATTCAGAGGAGAACATCCCCTGATGGAAAGCAGGTTGGAGTTATCCCTTCCCCCGCCAGGTTCGGGAAAAGAAAATATTTCCTCGGACGAAAGTGAAGAAGGAAATAAATTATTTATTTAACGAACATACAAAAGAAAGAATAATAATGCTAAAGAATAAAATCTCTCACTGTGGAGAGAAACCTGGAAGAGTTTAGAGTCCTTCTGGGTGTTGGTCTCTCTCCTCCCCAGAGCTGGGTGGGTGTGGGGGAAGGGCTCCAGTGAGGGTTTGATGTTCTGGTGTTCTGAACAAGGCCAGAAGGGAAGGAGAAGAAACCAAAGTCCCAGGAAAACACAGGAATTTCACTCTCTGTCTCTCTCTGGAGAAACAGAGCCCAGAGCTGGCTGGGAAGCAAGGAAGGAGCTTCCTCCCCTCTCTGCCACAGCAGCTCTCAGTGCCCACAGCAGCAGAACAACAGAGAGGAGCAGTGACCTTGGAGCACAGAACTGCTTTGAAAAAGTTCCTCTGGCTGTTTTCTCTCTTTCTCTCCCCTCTCAGGCTCAGTTTAAAAGGCACAGGAAGGCACAAGATTTATTTTCTGGGCACAGAGTAGGCAATGTGGGATACATCACAAAGTGACCCCAAGACAGGGCAGCAGGAGGAGAGCAGTGCCATGCCATGGCTTCACATGGGGAGAGATTAGCTCATCTTGCAGTGACAGACAGCAGCCTGGCCCATGTTTTCTCCCAAACATCACCTTTCCCAGGGGAGAGAGCACTGACACCCTTGTCTGTCCGTGGCAATAAGTGTCACTCATCCAGGGGACCATTCCCAGCAGCACTCCCCTGGAATGACAAGCAGCTGGAGGGAAAGAGCACAATGACCCATTGAGGAGAAAGCTTTTCTCCACGGGGCAGTGTTGCAGGTCTTTCTGAAGCTGAAGGAAAGGTAATTAGAGGTCCTGGATAATCTATTCCCCTCACGTCACCGTAATGGAAAAAGGACCTCCACGGCTTTTCCAAGAAATCTCACATCCTGCTGGAGACTCCCTTTGCTTTAGCCATATGGAATTTCAGTGCAGTCTGTGAGCGTGAGCATTGTGTGAGATAATTGCAGCGCCATGGAACTTTTGCTGTACAACGGCTTCACAGATTTTTTTGGTATTTCATGTCCATCTTACTTGTCGGAGGCCTGGGCCCCCACTGGGGTTGGAACTGGGGGCTCCAACCCCTGTCCTCTGCCCTGGGGCTTTTCTTCTTTTGATTTGCCATATTGGAAAGAATGCAGCAAGAAATCTTCTTTTGCTGTTTCAGAGTTGTTTATTTGTCTTATCAAAACCTCAGAGGGAGAGACAGCATCTCCTGAGGACACCAGGGCAGAAAGGCAATGGCTGCAGATCAGCAGCTACTTTTATATCTTACTAACAACCATTCAAGAAACAATACATATCTTATTTTCTTTTCAACACCAGTAAACCCTCATCTTATTGAGATGTCTTTTCAATACTAACTTTTGTCCACCAACCAACACACCACAGGAACTGGTGTCAGAGAAGAGAGGAAGAGAAAGAGGAAAGAGAAGAAGAAGAAGAAGAAGAAGAAGAAGAAGAAGAAGAAGAAGGAGAAACCGACACCCCAAAGCATCTATCTTGTGCCCATATAATACATAGAACAAAACCTAAATCTACAACTAAATTCTCTGTGCTGCAAAAGCAAAAGGCTTTTCTCACTTCTTGGGTTTTTGCAGCTCATCCAGGATTGAGGGCAAACCTTCCCAAGGGCTCAGATCAACATCCAAGCCAGCCTGGGGTGCTCTGGGGATAAACACAAATCCAATCGTGAGTATTTTGGTTAACACATTGACACAAAAACCCCAAGCCAAACAAATAAGCCTGTTTCAGTGTCCCAGCCTGGACCTATTGGGATAAACATCCAAAATAAAGTTGTAAATTGAAGTGAAAAAAAAAAAACAACAAACAGACAAAAGCCAGTTTCACCTCAAAAATCCCTGCTGTAATCAAAGTTTACAAAAAGTGTTGTAAAGGGAAAACTTGTCCTGAAATGGGAGGATATCAATCATTGGGAAATGCAGTTTTCCTGGGACAAAAACAGTTTAAATAAGAAGAGGTGACAAAACTGATGAGTGAAGGAAAGCTAAGGAAGACATGGCTTATGGCATGCTGAAAGTGTTTGATATCTGCCAGGCACAACAGGTGTATGTGGGAAGAACAATGTGTTCCCTTAAACATGAAGGAAAAGGGAACAGGAACAAAAGGGAAAAAATAAAAGGACAGAAAACATGGAGCTAGTGGCTTCCAACGTTTGCTGCAGAAGCAGCAGCAAGCTGGAGTGACAGATCCCCCTCAAGAACTTTCAAACACGTTGGAAGTGACTCCCTTCCCAGCAACTCAAAGTCTAAGCAGACAGGGGACACAAAGGAAGGGGTGGAAAGGGGAATAATTATCCAGACTTCGCGAGGGGGAACAGAGGGACTAAATTACTTGTCAGACAATGCCTCGTGCTTCAAACACTTCATCTCGCAGGGTGAGCAGTAAAGACCACCCTTTCTCCTGCCAGAGGATTTTTAATTGTGCTCCATTCACAGGGAAGGAAGGCTCTGTCACTGAGAAGTATTAATCCCCCTAATTAGGTGGAGTGCTTGAAAAGCAGTCAAGAAAACAAGTGAAACAGTGGAAGGAGCTGAATACCACCAGAAATAAACACAAGACTTCTTGCTAAATATGTCACTGCCATCACTCAGTGCCCCCAGGGAGAGCAGTGCTCCAGACAGGTTGGTGTTTCTTGAGGATCATTAAAAGCCTGAGGAGCATTTCAATGTTAAGGGTACAAAAGCTCCACGGAGCCCCTCTGGAGTGGGGCACAGCAAGTGGGAGGTCTGAAAGGAGCCCTTCAGCTCCCACCGCCTGAAGTCATTTCAGGCTCTTTTCTCGGCCCAGCATCTACAGGAGAAACAACCAAAATGGAAAACTCACCTTGAAATAAGAATCTAAACTCAAGACGTGGAAAAATCAGCAAAGGTTTTGTAAATGCTTTGCCCATTTCCTCTGGATCCCAACCCATAAATCAGGAGTGTGGAAAGCACCACCTTCACGAACTGCTTGGACAGCTGAGGGCAGAGGCAGCAGTGGGAGGGTGCCTTGGAATCCAGGTGCTTTTAAAGCTCCATTTTCAGTGTCCTTGCAGCTCAGCGTTGGCACTTGACAAGTCAAAGCTGAGGAGATTGCCTCAACTTGAACAGGAATAGATGTAGAAAGGAGCCTGCCCTGAGGTCCCAGGGCTTCTCCACAAACCACTCATGTCCATTGATTTTCTCAGAAGGCTTATTTATTAATATCAAGAAAACAGAACAAATCTTTCTCTCTCCAGCAGGTTCAGCTGCTGGGAAGGTCCCTCTGTGTCTCCCTCTGTGTCTGTGTGTCTCTGACCGTGTCCCAGTCAGGAATTCACAACAAGACAGAGGAAAGCATTTCATTGGTCAAGGCAACCACCTTACCATCAGCATTTCTCTTATTTACATTCTTTCATCAAAGCTTTCTCCTGGGAAACTACAAAAGTTCCCTTAGAAAATGGATTTCAGGACAGGTTAACACAAGCTTGCATTTTTCCCAGCCTTTCTCTGAGATTTCTCAAAAACTCACTACCAAGTCACCACCACAAAGAAACATTTCCACAAATGTGGCCAACTGAAGGTCTTTGGGACTCTACCTCTCCAAAGCACTCGGAATTTCCTTCTTAGCAAGAAGTATTCATGGTACCTTAGCAACTATTTGGGTCTAATTCTCCATGTTAAGTAAATTAAGTTCACATTTCCAAGTCATGTTTTCATGTGTAGTTACCAGACTTTCTGTTCTCATATTTTGGGCTTTTTGTCCTCCATCTTTTCAAGTTTGGTTCAAGCCTTACTTTTTACATTTTACCTTTTACTTCTTGATGGCTGCAGCAGCTTTTCCCCAATGCTCTTGGGCTCTGCCATTGAAGATGGCTCTATCCCCACCACTCATATTTTGGGATTCATTATTTCACCAGTTCCCTTTATCTATTTGTCCTTTTACCTCCTATTTTATACATATTCCTGATATCTTTAATGTTTTGATTATAAATAAATTCCTGTCTTCTCCCCTACTTGAGTCTGACCTCCACAACCACACAAGTTCATTCCCCACTTCCCTTCAAATATCTGTTTCTTCTTTCAAAACCAGTTCAGACTCACTTTTGCTGCTGGTATTATATCCCAAATGCCTGAGAAAATGAAATTTCTCGGAAACTTTTCTGCAGAAGGCATAAAAGCCTTTAAGTCCTCCATTCCCTGGTTCAAACAATGGAATAAGGAAAGCCCTGTTGCCTCAGCACTGTAAAGGCAGCAATTCTCCAAATTACAGCAGGGTATGAAGGTCAGTAATGCAGGCAGTCCTCCTCAGCTGGAATTCCTGACACACAGGAGTCATTGTCCACCAGAAATGAGCAAAAGGGAATTACTGAGGGTTTCTTCCTCTCTCTGAGTAAACAAGGTCAGACGTGACATCCAAGAAAACCCCTAAGTCAGCAAAACAAAAAGGGATTGTGTTCTTCCAGGACAAATATGGTCAAAAGGAAAGGAGGAAAAGGCCTTTGGACCATGTGAAGAGAAAGTTGTCAAAGGCAACTTTTATTTCACTGTGATGCTATTTCAGCACAACTCAGAATCCCCGGCATTTCTAGAGGGGGAAAAAATTGAAAAGCCAAATAATTGCTGAAGAACTGAAGTTAAACAAACAAAATACCGATCCACATTCCCAGAAATGGATTTCAGTAAACTTTTTATTTGATCCTCTGAACTTTTCAAGTGAGAAAAAGCAGAAAAAATTCTTCAATTAACACATTCTGGACTTTTGAGCCCAGTGGTCAAAAGGCACAGAATATATTTAACTAGAATAATTCATTTAACCTCAAAGGCTTGGTTTCATCAGTGCCTCATAAGATTTTTCATTCAGAATGTGTGGCCTTATATCTGACACTCTATTATAAAATGAAGTCTTAAATCATTGTTTTGAAAGTAACAACTCTTTTCTAAAACAGACGTTCCTCGAACAGTTTTGGTTCTCCCCATCTGAACAGACAATCAGGGAAAGGCTCTGTGCTCATTAAAACAACTCAGCATCAGAATGAGGAGTTGAGATTATAAAAATATTCATTTTTCCACACAGGCAAAGAAAAATCTGTAGCTGAACAATTGGTGCAACTGTGTGACACCACTGAAAAACTCCTTCAATTGCTGGTATTTAGTTTGGATTATTTTTGTATTATCTTTAAATGCTGTTAGAAAAACCTTTGGGAGATGTGGGCTGAATTTTTATTTTTCTTACAGAAAGTCAATTTAATCAGTGAGGCAGAAAAAGATCAAATTGGAGTAGAGCATTAGCAAAAAATTTAAATATCATCTTTCTAGAGTAACCCCATTTCAGAAAGCAGCACTGCTCTCCTCCCAGGAGGGCTGACATTTAAATATTTATAGGATCAAATGCTAATGACAGAAGATTTGCTGAACCTTCTTTCCTCGACAAAAAATGACACAGTTCTGGAATGTCTCTCCCAGTATTTTAGTTGTGCTTCCTTTTAAGTGGCAATAATCAGGGATTTCTCCTGTTTTGCTCTAGTGGAGGTCAGCAGGCTCAGCTCCATCAGATCCTTGTCCACACCCTCAGTGTGGGTTCAACCCAAAAATTGGATGAGGGGTTTTACAATAAAATATATCAATGAATCAACAGCTTTTCAGTAGCTTGTTGTATCAGCTCCAACTGCTCCTTTGGATCACACTCCCACTGACATCAAACTCACAACATCTCAGCTGATCTTGGAGCATCCTGATGATGCCTAAATGGCTCCCTAGAAACAGAGAGCAGACAGGAATAAAGGAATCAAGGAGAGATTGATTGGAAAGGCCTTCAGAGGTACACTCTGGGCTCCAGAGGCTCCTGCCTCAGTGCATCCCAACATGGACAAGGACAGCTCCCGAGTTCTTGCCACTTGGATCTCAGCATCAATTCCCCAAGCAGAAGCCAGGCAAGGATGGAATTTGCCCAAGCTTGCCCCCCTCTCGCCAGGATGAAGGTTTACAGTTCTTGGTCTGGGTGTCCTTGGAGAGCAAGTTAGAGGTTTTGTTCTGTCTATCTTAGCATAGAGAACAGCACTTAACAAGTTACAGAAAACTTCAGAGTCACACTAGCAGTACAGGATTCGAAAAATATAAAAGTTAAAACCTAAGGCATCACTGACAGATGAGCTGATTTTACACTGATTTAACACAAATCTGAACAACCCGGGGTTGCTCAAGCTTCACACAGGAACTCAAGGTTTTTGTAGGTACATCAACTACTGAATAAATTCTTTAGTTATCAAGCACTGGAATGTTAATTCAATGACAAAATGAAGTGTTAGGAACACATCCTCATAGAATCATGGAATGGTTTGGGCTGGAAGGGACCTTAAAGCTCATCCCCTGCCATGGGCAGGGACACCTCCCACTATCCCAGGTTGCTCTAAAGCCCATCTCACCTGGTCTTGGACACTTCCAGGGATCCAGGGCCAACTTCCTTGGTCCCTCTGAGGAAAACACAGTCTTATCCTAAAATTAAGACTGAAATACTACACATATCCAATGGGCAAGACACAGCAGATGTTGAGCCAGCAATTCTTTCTTGTTGGAAATACTTGGGATTATCACTCCAGGGAAAGAGAATTCACCACACAGGGGAGTTGTTGCTGTTTAAGGTGATTATTCCCAGTGAACTGGCAGGATTTGATGTCTCAGGGCACACTGGATAAATGGCACCTTGGAAAATGAAGCTTTGCCTAGGTGACACAGTTAAGGTGACACAACATCCCCTGTGTATCAATGCATTAACCCTTCCCTTCCCCGTGGGTTAGGTATAGGAACAGTCAGCTCCCTGCTGATATTAATAAAACATAATCATAATCCAAGTTTCTCTTTAAAATAGTGATTTCATATGGTAATTTTTTACTTTTCTCTGGCTGCCTGTGCAGGAATTAGGAATCCACTGCTACTCAAGTGATCCTCTGATAGAGTTATGTTATATATGGCAAAAAATATGCTTCAAATACCTGCAAGAAGCACTGAATGGATTAAAACAAGCAGGTAAAAACCTACTGGAGTGTTTCTCCTCTCTGCTTACATCTGATCCCCTCCTGCTCTCTCCACTGAGTTCTTCTGCAGCACTGCAAAGCTTTCCCCCAAAGCAACAACAACCTGAGCTGAAACAGTTCTTAATCACCTTTTCACCATGCAAAGCAGCAAATTCAGCCCCAAAATATATCCAGGGTCCTGGGCTGGCATTCAGAGGGGTGCCCAGAACACCTTATTCAACTTAGAACATTCTTCCCTCTGGGAACTGGAGTTTTTATGGGTCAAATCACACAAAAACTCGCTGATTTATTCATCTTGAACATTGTGATCTTACAGGCTCTAAGTATGTTCCTCATTAGAGGTGATATTTGAATTTCAGGGGGTGGTGGTGGATGAGGTTGCTTTGTTTTCTGCTCTACTTTTTTAGCCATTCCCACTGAGGTGTTTGTTAAATTGGTTTTAGAGTTTGGTGTGTTGAAGCAGGACAGGATGTACTGTACAATTTATGTATGTAAATGTATATAACATTTAATCTTCTGAAAGAAAGCCACATATCCCCATCCACTGTTAATTATTAGCACACATACAATTTATTAATCAATAACAGAGGCAAAAGAACCCAACAGAATCTACCTGGCTGCATTATGGAATAAATGATTTCTCCACAACACCCTGCACACAAAACGAGCATTTCCTCATCCTGGCACACCTCAAAGAAGTCCTTTTATCACAAGACAGAATGTCAAAGGGTTTCAAACGATTAAAGGCAAGAACAAATCACAATTCTTCCTCCTTCGCCCCCCAAAAAAAGATTAATGTAAAGCACCTGGGGATTTGTTTGCATAAAAAGCTTTGTGGGAAGTAATTGTTGTAAAAACGCTTGACAGCACTTGTCAAACGCTGTCGTTGAGGAGGTGACATCTCTATTAAAACCCCTCTCCATCAGGATTCCATTCAGCATCAGTGAATGGGAAGTGTCAGGCAGGCTCCATGTATTCCCAGCTGATGCAACTGACAAAGAATCTAATGCAAATTCCAGCAGGCTGATTCCGGCAGGCTTCAGATGCACTTTTAAAACATTTTCCTCAGAGCTTTTTATTTGCTGACAGATGCTTTTATAGACCTGCTAAGTTCTGAAGCTGGCAAAGAGCAATCGCCCAGGCAGAGGCTGCACGGGCAGAATAAGCAGCAGTGAATAAAACTCTGTATTTTGAATGAAACTTGAGCAGTTTTGCCAATAGCAACAGGTACCACACCATTGTTTCCTGGAGGTTCATCTGCTTGTGTAAGCTGTCCCAGTTCTCCCCTGGCAGGAAAGGGAAAGCTGCTTTCAAATTTCACCTACATCAGCACCAACGAGGAGCAACACCACAAAAACAGAATTAGTTCCAGTTTATATCAAGATTACAGAGGTTGAAGCCCTTGAAATTTCAATTTTCCAGTCAGTGAAATGAAGGCAGCAAGTAATACTTGCCTACCTTAGGAGGGGTTTGGGCTGACACATTAACATTTGCTCAGCATTCAAAAACTTCCAGCTCAAATAATTCGCATATTCTGAACTTGCCTCGAGCTCATCCTGTGCCTAATGCCAGTGATTTCAATCACCTCGCACCAGAAGATGTTTGGTCAGCTTTTTTTTTTGCCTGGAACACGCTATTTTCTGCTTCTCTGGCCAAACACAACACAGACAGCTCCCATGGCACCCAGCCAGACCCAAGGCTTCTTACCTGGCAGCAACCCCCAGTGCCAGCTCAGCGGCCTGAGTGCATCTCCCTACGTGAAAAACAAGAAACCACAAGGAACTCGAGCTAAATTTCATTTCCCTTCCCACTTTCCAGCCTGTAGGAGTGAAGGATTTTTGCTTCAGGCTTTTTAATTAAAGTTTCCCTTCTACAACTGCACTGGGTTAGCCCTGGAACTGTTCTTTGGCTGGCATGGCACCTGTAGAGCCAAGAACTGGAGATTCCTGGAACAGGGGAATGTGTCAGGCTGGAAAGGGCGAGCAGGACAGCTGCTGGTGAGGCTGGGATCAAAGCAGACACGCCAAGGTTGGGCTGCATTCTCCATTGTCCATGTGCAGCATCACCAGGAGGGCAGGAAGGCACGGGAACCCAGAAGTCAGCATTCCTTTTAAGAAACCGAAGTCACACAGGAATTTTAAGTCAAAAAAACCGTATTAAATATGTAATTTTCTTTGCTAAAACTGTAGTGTTGAATTACCACCACTGGCTGTTGTTGAAATCCCCCATCAGTGCCTCAGTTTACCTCTTCAAAATTCGACATGGGGTTTTGCTTTTCCAGAAGGCCCAGTCATGTTACTGAGAACATAAAATATTCAATAATTCAATATTTTAATCAAAAATACCAGAAAATGCATACAGAATGCTATGGCACTTTTTTAGCCTTTATTAGCACAGGCAGAGGAAGGATGGTTAGTGGAAATGCTGCTGTGATTCTGTGACTTCTAGCACTTGCAATAATGTTCCCTGCCTGTGCTCTGGCTGGGTGTGAATGAGATCCCAGTTCTGCGTGACAGTCACAGAATCCCAGGGTGGGACAGGCTGGAAGGGACCACAGAGGGGCACTTGGTACCACATTCCTGCTCCAGCAGGGCCATCCCAGGGTGGGACAGGCTGGAAGGCACCACAGAGGGGCATTTGGTACCACATTCCTGCTCCAGCAGGGCCATCCCAGGGCACAGGGCATGGGATTGTGTCCTGATGGTTCTGGAATATCCCCAGGGAGGAGACTCCACACTCTCCCTGGTCTCTGTTCAGGGCTCGGGCACTGCCCAAGGCAGAAGTTCTACCTCCTCTCCTCTCTCTGGGCTCAGTTCTCTGTACCTTTGCTGGGCCCCCAGAGCAGAGCCTGGGCCCTGCTCTCACCCTCCCTGCAGCCAGGGACAGAGGTTGATCCCTCCTGTCTGACCAGTTCAGGGCCCATGATACAAAACATCCTCTGGCAGATCACACTCACGACCAGTATTAATTAAACCAGTTAAAATACCTTTTAAAAGATCAGCAGAGAAAGAAGAAACATTATCTCTTCTCTCCTACAGCTTCCTAACCTTGGTGAGGGAATCCAAGGCCAGAGCCCAGGAAACATCTCTCAAGAAGACAAAACTACAATTGATGGCTGTTCCTGTGCTATTTTGGAGGTGTCCTTTGTTTGCTTATCTATAAAACTATTAAGAATTAAGAGGTTTGAAGAAGCTACAGTAACAAGGAAGAGTTGATGGAAATAGGGTCTCCCTCTTGAGCTGGTTGCCAGCCGAATCCAAGAGCCACACTTCATTTATTTTGCCACCAAATGGCAAAATGAGCCCATTACAATTTTTCGGGAGAATTTTATGGAGAAAGTGACATGTGTTGGGGATTAAAATGAATGAAAGGCAACCAAAACCTCATAATTTTGGAACATCGTGTCCTGGAACATAAGAGAAAATTTGGACCTAAAAATCAAGGTTCATTTTCACAGCAAGTATTTCCCCTTTGCTGCCAAAGAAGACAAAGAGAAAATAGGAGATTTAATGAAAAATAAGCCAAAGCCTGCAACGTCAGTACAAAATAGGGACATGGATGATACCTAAAAGTGAATTATAACCTTTTGGCTGTGTTGATTTCCAGAAGAGGCCACACATGAAGCAGCCACACAAAATCTGGGACTGCAGTGCTGCAGGAAATGGATGCACTGGAAGGGCAAGGCATGAAAAAGGGCTGGAACTTTTTCCTGAGATGAAAATACTCCGCACTGGGCCTGGTGAACCCCAAAATGTACTGAGAGATGGACTTCTGTGTAGTACCAGGCCACTGATAAATTGGGAAGCACACGGATGCAGAATTAGCATATTTAACAACAGAATTATGACAAACTCTGATTATCAGGGCACTCCTCGTTTAATGGGAGGCCCAGACTGGCTCTTCAGGCTGCATCTCAGCCCAGGTGGTCACAGTTTACCCAAATCCACTGAGCAGTAGGATTTTACCACAAAATACTGCAAGGATTTTTCTTCAGACCAAGTCCAAGTCCTTCCACTCCCAACCAAAACATTTTACATTTCCCAGTCATTTTTTCCATAGAAAAGTCCTTAATTTTTCCCATTCAGAGCTTCAAGCAAAGGGCTGGGCTGATGGATACAGAGAATATTCAGAGCTATAATGAGGAGCTTTGCCACAGGGCCAGTAATTTTTAAACAAGGAGCTTAAATTCCTCGTGGGTCACTTCAGGAATCAGTCATGAACAACCCCAAGTTACTCCACAGCTGTCAGCACAGAGCTCCCTGAAACAGCCAAATGGAGATGAGGTTAGTTCGATAGAAGACAAGCTCTGCAGGTCAGTCCATGTGCACATGAACTGTTGGTCTGATGGAACAGCTCTGCTTCTCAGGGGCTGCTCCAAGAACCAACAACATCCATAGATTGAGTGATCAGAAATCAGAAGGCTTTAATAAGATTATTTAGATGAAACAGAGAGATGAAAAGGAGAGGAGAATCCCTTCAGCTTGCTTGGCTTCTGGGATCTTCTCTCTCTCTCTGTCTGTCTCTGTCTGTGAGAACAGAGCAGAAGTGTCAGTGTACAATTACAAAGTATGAAAACAAATCCCAAAATAGAAGTGTTTTTCTTTGGCCAAAGAAACAATTTGAGATATATAAAAAACAATGCAAGAAGAGAGCTGTGATGTTTGCATATCATCAAACTGAAAACAATCCGACAACTTTAAGGCTGCAAGAACCAGTGAGGCACAAAAGTGCCTAAAGAAATCTTCTCAGGGTTAGCAACAATGAACCTTTTGACTTCATGAACTATGCCTGCAGGTGAGCTGTTTTCAAATAAGATTTTACACCCTGAAGAATTCCCATTCTTCTTCCTATATCCCTTTCCAATAAATCACAGAATCCTTCAGGCTGGAAAAGACATCTGAAATAGAGTTCAGCTGTTAACCCAGCACTGCCACGTTCACCACTGAGCCATGGGTCCAAGTGCCACATCCTTGAGTTTTTTGAACACTTCCAGGGTTGGTGATTCCACCACTTCCCTGGGCAGCCTGACTGCTCTTTCAGTGAAGAAGGTTTTCCTAATATCCATCTCAACCTCCTCTGGTACAACTTGAGGCAATTCCCTCTCATCTTGTCACTTGACCCAGGAGAAGACCTTGACACCAACCTCTGACACCAGCTGACACCATCTGCACTCCAAAGTGAATGATTAACCCACAGCTCCTACGTTCAGTGTGAAATTGCTTCCAGGGGCAGGAGAAAAAATGAGACCCTATGTCACCCTGGATTTCAGCCTTCTGATTGTTTTGAAAAGTTGTTCTGATTGTTTTGGATCAGAATTTTGTGGAGTTCTCACGAAATTCTTCTGTAAACAAGCTGTGTTTTTGTAACTGTCTCTCTTGTTTTCATTCCATTCATGGTAGAAGAAGTTTTTGATGCACTTCTGTCCAAACCAATGGAGTTGTATAGGAGAAGATCTCACTCACACTCCAATCCACGGAGTTTCGAAGAATTGTATAAAAGCTGTGAAAAATTAAACTTCCTTCTTCTTCTTCTGCCACCTGCACCGTGTGTGTGTGTGTGTGTGTGCTCATTTCGTGCTCTCTAGCAACAACCCTGGGTTCGCCAGGCAACATAAATCATCCATAAATCTCACTAAGAGCGCAGGAGGCTCTAAGAGAGGGTCTGAAGATCTCTTTATCTACCTCACGTTCGTTGCAAGACCCTTCAAAGACCTCCAGCAAACCCTGACTGGAGTGCTGGCCTGGCTGAGGTGGGATATCTGCCAAGGTGTTGCCTGTAAGGTGTGCCTCACTGAGAGCTGGTACGCATTCCTAAAGAAATCAGTGCAGGTCATCGTGGACTGCGTTTGTTCTGGCTGCCAAGGTGGAACAGGACTGCACTGAAGTGAAAAGGACTGATTTTGTCCAGTACACCTGTCCTGTACCTCATTATCTGTCCAGTACACCTGTCCTGTACCTCATTATCTGTCCAGTACACCTGTCCTGTCCTGTACCTCGTTATCTGTCCAGTACACCTGTCCTGTACCTCATTATCTGTCCAGTACACCTGTCCTGTACCTCGTTATCTGTCCAGTACACCTGTCCTGTACCTCGTTATCTGCCCAGTACACCTGTCCTGTACCTCGTTATCTGTCCAGTACACCTGTCCTGTACCTCGTTATCTGTCCAGTACACCTGTCCTGTACCTCGTTATCTGTCCAGTACACCTGTCCTGTACCTCGTTATCTGTCCAGTACACCTGTCCTGTACCTCGTTATCTGTCCAGTACACCTGTCCTGTACCTCGTTATCTGTCCAGTACACCTGTCCTGTACCTCGTTATCTGTCCAGTACACCTGTCCTGTACCTCGTTATCTGTCCAGTACACCTGTCCTGTACCTCGTTATCTGTCCAGTACACCTGTCCTGTACCTCGTTATCTGTCCAGTACACCTGTCCTGTACCTCGTTATCTGTCCAGTACACCTGTCCTGTACCTCGTTATCTGTCCAGTACACCTGTCCTGTACCTCGTTATCTGTCCAGTACACCTGTCCTGTACCTCGTTATCTGTCCAGTACACCTGTCCTGTACCTCGTTATCTGCCCAGTACACCCATCCTATACCTCATTATCTATCCAGTACACCCATCCTGTACCTCGTTATCTGCCCAGTACACCCATCCTGTACCTCATTCTCCAGAGTGACAGGCCCCTCACAACAATGGCAGTAGATTTCCCCACCTTTTGCCCAGTTGCCCCTCACTTATGAAAAGGCTATAAAGAGATTTTCGAAGAAGCCACGATGAGATCTCCCCACGGAAGAAGATGGACTTATTGACTGGACCACGAGGGTTCTCGTCTCTCTGTTGGTAGCTATATTCCCCTTCCTCCTCTTTTTCCTCACTAGCCTTTTTTACATCTTCTCTCTCTCTCCCCTCTATCGCATAAAACTGACGTTGGCACAATAAAAGTGCATTGCTGTTTTGAGCAAAACTCGTGTCCCTTTGCTGTTCGCCTTTTGCACCCGGGGATCAGAAGAACCTGATCACGAATCCTGCCCTGCGGATGGTGCCAGAGGCAGAGCTCGCTCTGTGGGAAGGGGCGAGCGCAGGGTGCGGAGGTGGCGATGTCCCCGCGCGCTCCGGGACAAGGGCGCTGTCCGCGGTGCTGAAACACCGACAGCGGTGCCGCCGGCTCCCCGCCACGGACAGGACACCCAGGGCGCGCTGGCCTCATTAATCTTCATTAATCTTCATTAATGAACATCCACCGGCACCCACGGTGACACAGAGTCGCGTGTCCAGTCTACTCCAGTTTTAAAACGCCCCTGTGGACGCTGACAGTTTGGTCAGAGGAGAATTCTCAGCTTTTGGTAGCTGTGGAAAGGGAATTGCTTCCCAGAGATAGAAGTTGAGGAACCTCGAGAAAGCTTTGTAAACTGCTTGGGATGTTTTGAGAAAATTTATCTTAATGGTGTTTGTTTGCCTTTGTTATCCTGACAGATCTCTCTGGCACCAACCAATTGTAGTTACTCTTACTCTTGTCGCTCTCAGCTCCTGACCATGGCTGAGGAAGCAGCAGCCAGGTCAGAGAGCAGCTGGGATCTCTTTAGAGATCTCCTTGTCCTGTCTGCCTGTTTGCTTTGCATGAATTATGCATTAAATAAAGAAGATATCTTGCCTTCTGGTCTGGAGTCATTTTTATGCTGCAAGAGGCCAAACCTGGCCATAAATTGCAACACACCCCAACACTTGCCCACAAAGAAACTGCTGAGATGAGACAGAATCCATCTTTCCCTCCATCATGTCTAGAAAGGGATTCCTGGGATTCATCACCAAAAGCAAAACTGCACCTTGGATCTTCACCTGTATCCCAAACTGACCTAGTGCACCTCAAACTCCCATTTCCTCCCAGTCCTGCAGAGGCTTTGAGGGCAGGGAACCACTCACAACAGCATGAACTGAATGTTCTTTCGGTGTGAAATGCATCCCTGTCAGCTTTAGCAGGTAGCACTTGACATGAAGCTTGAAGGGCCATAAGAGCATCAGTAAAATGTGAAATTGTCTTGATACATCTTTAATATGAGGAAAGCAGAAACTAAAACCAGTCCAGCTTTTCAGCTGCAGTTCACACTGCAACAGTAGAAGCAGTTATGGAGACCCTCCCAATTTACCAAAGGTATTAATGAATCTATTATAAGCATCAGCATTTAACTGAAAACAAGGAATTTTATTAACTGACTTAAAAACCTAAATTGTTTTCATTCCAGATTGGGATAAATACTTAAAGTCTTGCTCTACAGCTGAAACATCTGTTGGAATAAAGATGAGCAGAAGTCAATAACCCAGGATGGAAAATCAGCTCGAGCAGATACAGGAGGCAGCTTTAAAATGTACTTCTGCTCACTGCAGTGAAAGCCCCAAGAGTCTGACCAAGCACCAGCACTTTGACACTGCAGCAACTGTGGTTTGAGAAAAAGATCCATTAAAACCATTCACGGAAAATTCACATCTGCTCCCAGTGACAAAAATAGAAAGGCAAGAAACAGCTTGTTCCTAATTCTTTCCCTGATTGCCAGCCAAACCCTCTGTAGTTCAAATAATTTCTCTGAACTCTGCCTTTAAGCTGGATTTTATGTATTCTTATATCACAACTGCTAAGAGCCCGGTTTCAATATGATTTAAATTAACAAATGAGCAGAGCCAGAGCCTCCACATGCTGCTGAGGGCTTCTCTTGCTTGTGGGCTCTGCTGAGAAGAGCTTTAACCATAACATCATCACACACTTCCAGCAAGTGAGCAGAGCAGGATCCCCTTGTCTTTTCCATGTTCCTCAATGTTCCTTGGCACCACTTCCAGGGGCTTCAAACACAATAAGCAGATCTTGAAAGACAGAAACTCCTTCAGAGACTTGAACCACTGAAATTAGAATCTCTGAACAAATGAAATAGGGATCTTAATGAGTTTTTCCTCACCAAAGAAAACAGAGCTCCTGCTGTGGTAACCACATGCTAAGGGCTGTGATGAAGACATCTGTTATCCAACAGGTTACATTTGCACCTAATTTCATTAAATTCTCTTTCTCTGGCCATTTTACACTCTCATTACTGCACCACCTGAACATCTGTCTCTGTGGAATTAATCCTTGTAATGCCATGAAAAAAAAAAGGCAATAACAAAATATCCCAGCATGATACAGAGCTTGCCAGGGGTGTTTCAAGGAAACAAAAATTCTGTATGAAATGCCACTGAAACTGATTCTTGTCCCTCTCCAAGAATACACCCTTTGGAAAAACAAAGATTTCTCAGGTGCAAAACTATTTCTAGTCATATATATACATATATATGCAGACCAGGAAGGATTGGAATTGATTATGTCACATGTTTGATATGTTAGAGAGGTGACACATTTGTAAATATGTAGAGATTATTTTTCTTTTTTATTTGAACTTTACAATGAGAATCAGGGTCCCAAAGATGAGGAAAAGTTTGATAATCAATTCTTGAAATCTTGCTGTACCCCAAACAGTCCCACACACTCAGCATGGTTGAGAATTCTTACAGTAAAGGATAAAGAGTTGTACAGGTGTTAGAAAAGAATTTCTGTCCAGATTTGAAGGTCAGGTGTTGTGAGGAAACAAAACCCCACTGAAATTCTGTATTTTCAGAGTCCCTTTGTACCTTTGCTTTCCTTCGTAAGAGTCACAGCAGATCCCTCCCTCTACACCACCTAAATATTTTCCAAACTCTCTTTTTTCAATTAGGCTTTTCAATACCTCTCAGCTGTGTCCCTCAACACAGACACTTGTATAATTTTTCTCTGTAATCATCCTCCTGTTGGTTCATTCTCCACAATCACTGCTCACCAGATAACCTGGCAGACAAATCCCAGACTCTATCCTGGGTGTGCTGCCCCACAGCAAGAGAGGAGCTGGGAAGCCAACAATAATATTTGTTTTTCCAGGGGCAAGATATCAGCTGGAAGCCAAGGCAGTTATCTTCTGATAAACAGCAGCTTCTCACCCAGGAGTGAGGAGTTTTATGGGGCTTTATCTACCCCACTGAAATTGCTCCATTTACTCCATCCCAAATTAGTTTCGACTGGGAAAATGAACCCTTTCAAGATAACGTTTGTGGTTACAACCACACAATCTCCAGCACTTCACACATACAAAGGATTTGTGGTTTCTTTAAGTGCCCTCCTGACTCGGGCACTGCTTGTGCTGCACAGGCAGCAAAGCTGCATTTGCCAGAAGGGACAAAAAATGGCCAAACAACATTGTCAAAAACAAGGATCAACTTTTATTGCTCTTTACAGGCCTTCAGGGCTTGAGGACATATCAAGAAGTGGCATAAATAACTTGGTAGTAGAAAAACAGCCCTATAAATAGATATGTCTCTGGGTTTTTTAAATTTGCCTTGTCTTTTTTAGGGCCATGTGGGAATATTTGGTTTGTTTGTTGTTGTTTTCCCTAGAGAAGAAATCCTGTGGCATCCAGAGCAAAACCCCACAGCATCAAACTCCAGCCTAAGAACTTCCAGTGAAGATTCCCCTTGGAAACTGCACATTTATGTTTATTACACAAGAGCAGCTCCTGACCAAGGTACACAGGACTCAAAATAGCTGATCCCTGTCCTCTGGGGGAAAAAAAAGGCTTTTTATGAGCTCTTTTCCCCATCTCATCTCTCCCTCCCAAACTCCTACGTTTACCTCTCTGCCTCCAGCTGCACCAAGAGTTTTCAGTATGTCCAAAAATTGGACTTTATTTTTCTGCTAAACCAAATGGCTGCTTTGAAATCAAGGTTGAATTCAATGATCCTGGAGATCTTTTCCAACCTTAATGATTCCAGGATTTTCTGAAGGGCCACAGCTCCCACAGGACAGTTAATGATGACTTGGGTCCCAGATTTTCAAAAGTGCATCTCATTAGAATACTAATTAAAGATCCATTATGGTGATCAAGCTTAATATATTGGCTTAAGACACTAAATTAAACAGGAAGAAGAAAAGAAAGTGCAAATGGTCCTGGGTGTAAATAAATCCTAGAAATTTCCATGCAGGGCTTTCAGCCACACTGGAAACTCTGTGGAACAAGAAAACTTGTGATCATTTGGCAAATGGCATTTTATCCTGAAAAAAAAACCCAACAAAACCTCAAAAGAGCAACACCAAAACAAACAAACAAACAAACAAACAATCCCCCAAGAATCAAATCTTTGCTGCCTGGGACAAATATTGAAGTGTTCCAAGATATTTAGCAGTTGGTTGCTGTGAGAGTGCTCTGAGGGGTTGGAGAACACATTTTCCAGGTTGTCAGAGCAGTAAAACCACATGGCCTGAGCTTACAGAAGCCAAGTTTTGGAACTGCTGGTGGCATTACTGTGATAAGACATCAATGCACTCAGGAGGGAGTGACAGACTCAGTATCATTGTTAGAACTGCACACATTTACAGAGGCCAAAGCTCTTGAAAATTCATCCACTTCACTCAAGTTGTTTCAAATTTCTACCTCCAAACTACTTTTTTCTTCCAGAGGTTCCAGCATTTCTTTTATCTCGAGAATGGCAGCTCCATGGAGGTCATTCTTTAGCTGTTTCTTTTTTAATCCACAACAGCTGAGTGATCCTGATTGTTCCATCTCCTTTTGCTCCAGTGGAATGGCTCTGGGCTTAATCTCAGATATAATAATTACATTAAATTCTAAGGAAAACTGCCTCTTTCTTAAAAAAAAAAAGTCAAAATCAGCAGGACACACACATTAGGAGCCAGAATTATGAAAATATCTTTAAACTCCTGCTATTTTGAGTTATTAGTTAGCAAAGGAAATTTATTTTGCCAGCTATAAAGGAAACGTCCCATGTGGTTTTACACCTCTTGACTCTGACAAATGGAATGGAGAACTCAGGAATCCTGATCTTGCAGGGCTGTGGACTGGAGCACTGCTGAGCTCCCCCAGTTTGGGTTTAAATTGCTAAATTTCTTGCCTCTGCATTTTGCACCACCATGGACTCCTGTGACAGAAAGCTGCATAGCTGGATTTCCTTTTCCACTGGAGAATCTCTGTTTTCCACACAATTTCTAAGGAAAAACAGTCTCCAAATAATTCCATAAAGCAGGAAGGAAAATGTAGGTCAGACTTCTAAATACCTAAGATCCTCAGACCACCTGGGTAATGTATTTCTAGTATCTCACTATATGATAAAACCAAACTGCGCCATCGCTTGCCCTATTAAAATCTAACACTGACTCTGAAGACAAAGTACATGGGAATTGAAGAAATTTTTTCTGTTTTCAAGGTGAAATTCTAGCCCAAAGTCACAAACAAAAAATTCTGAGTGGAGTTCAATGGAATTTCCTCCTTTTAATCTCCACACCTCACAGATAGGTGAAGGATTTCTTTCTAGCAATTCAACATAATTCAATGTCATCCTCTCCACAGAGATATTTACAAAGTGAATATACTTTGCTCCTGCGTTCACGATGGTATAAAATGAAAAAAACCTTCCTCACCGAAAGCTTTCAAGACTTTTAAACCCAGAGACATCAGGCATCAACCACTGGGTGTCATGTTTTGAGAGTGGTCAGTAGGGAATACCCTTCTCTAAAGTGTTCTAGATGGAACAGGGAGCCCTGAATGGCTGAAGAGAGTTCCATGTGTCAGGAACATCCTCCAACAAAGCAGACTCCCAGAGACCTTGTGCTCCATGTGAGATGTGCCCAAAAGTCTGTGTTCTATCACCATCTCCATGAGCTGCTGGAACCAGGAGGGGCAGTGCTCCCTGCCTGCTCCCTCTGGGCTATCTCCTGGCCATGGCCCAGCAGTGCTTGCCCATGGCTCACAGATAACTCTGGGCTATCTCCTGTCCATGGCCCAGCAGTGCTTGCCCATGGCTCACAGATAACTCTGGGCTATCTCCTGTCCAAGGCNCCACCATCTCCTGGGGCTGCCACTGCTGCCCTGACTGTCAGGGTGTCAGCTCCTATCTGACTCTGTCAGTTCGAACCAGTGCTTTTCTGCCTCATTATATATATATAAATATATATTAGTAAAGAACTGTTATTCCTATTTCCTGTATCTTTGCCTGAAAGCTCCTTGATTTCAAAATTATAATAATTTGGAGGGAAGGAGGTTGCATCTTCCATTCCAAGGGAGGCTCCTGCCTTCCTTAGCAGACACCTGTCTGTCAAACCAAGACACCTTTTCATTTATGCTGCAAGAAATAGGAGGAAGGAATGACAACCAAGCCAGGGAGGCTCTCTCCTAAAAGACTCATCCAAAGCAGTAGAAAACCAGCACTGGTCTAGAAAAAAGAAAATATGTGACTAATACTAGTGTTGGCTTTGATCTCAGATTGTCATGATCTGCTTTGGAATGCTGTTTTTAAATGCAACTTCTGATTTATCTCTAACAGTGAGACAGTTTTAAATTCTTAAAATATCAATTTTATCCGAATATTAAGAGTTCCTTTATTCAAATGAACCCTGTGCTTGCTAAAAGGCTTTTTCAGCATCTAAGAGGTTCCTAAAGGTAGTTTAAACACACAAATAGGGGGATATAAACTTCTAAGTAGAAAAAACAAGGAGGACTTTATTTTTTGTTGTTTTTCTGATTTAAAAACTTCGGTCTGCAGCCACAGTAGTTGGTTGGTGAGTTGCATGAAGAGCAGAGTCACAATTTTGGGAGAGGAAATAGGTGGGATCAGTTTGATCAATACCTACCAATGTCTCAGAACAGATCATTTTACTGTAATAACTTCTGATACGTCTGATACTGGCAACATCTGATGTGACTCCAACTATTTTAGAGGAATGGTAATCTTAAGGGTAGACAGTGTCCATTAATGAACTCATCCAAATCATGGTTTTCTGAATAGAAGCAGCCTGTGGCATTACTGTAACTAGCAATAATATTCCTGATATATAATGCAGTTAACTCTGAAATGAATCATGGTAATTAATTTGGCTTTAAATATGTATTAGCGAAGGCACGGGGAAATCTGGGCTCCAATTTTCCTCCTGGCTCGGGAGATGTAGAGGCTCCAAAGCCAAGGTGAGAGTCCACTGCAATAAACTAAACCACTGGGTCTGGGATTTTTAACTACATCAGAGTCGAGACACGGTGGAATCCAGTTGGAGCTGCTCCAGACTCCCTGCTCCATCAGTCAGGCTCTAATCAGAGCCAGCCCAGGGAACCTGACTGCGCTGACTCACGCCCTCGGCATGCGCTGCATAAAAAAGTAGCAAATTATTAATTTGAGAGACAAGCCTTTGCTAGAGGTGATGCCTTAACAAACACAGAGCCCTTCCAGGGGGGTGTCTGTGTGTAAATCCCCCCGTTGCTAAGGGAAGGACACGTTATGAGTGCAGGAAAGCTGCAGGGCTCAGCACACCTATTCCTTCCCCACCCTCCCCTCCCTCTCCCTTCCTGCTAATTGTCTGGCTATGTGTGACTGAGGCAAGAGCTTGTCACAGTTTCCCATGCCAGGAGCCAAGCTCAGCAGCAACACATACGAAATATTCGGGATATTGCAGCAAAACCCGCGGGCAAGGACACAAAAATTCCAAATCTGAAAGAAATGTTTGGACATGGAACTTGCCGAGCAAACATCGGAAGAGCTTTCTGCTCTTTATGTGTTCTTTCTTCTCGTCAGGCATAATGTGCAGAGGGACCTGGACAAGTTCAAGTGGTGCCCAGGGGAACCTTGTGAGGTTTCACCAGGGCGAGTGCTGGAGCTGCTCCCGGGGCAGGGCAGCCCCTGGGATCAATCCAGGCTGGGATGAGAGCTGGAGCAGCCCTGGGAGAAGGACCTGGGGGTGCTGGGGGTGAGAGCTGGACCTGAACCCCCTGCCCTGAACCCCCCTGCCCTGGGCTGAGCCCCACTTGGGCAGCAGGGGAGGGGGGATTGTGCCCCTCTGCGCCTGTGCTCAGGTGAGACCCCACCTGCAGAGCTGCCCCAGCCTGGCACCAGCACAGGAAGGAGCTGGAGCTGCTGCAGAGAGCCCAGAGGAGGCACCAGGGGATCAGAGGGATGGAGCAGCTCTGCTGGGAGGAAAGGCTGGGAGAGCTGGGATTGTTCAGCCTGGGGAGGAGAAGCTTTGGGGTGAGCTCAGTGTGGCCTTGCAGGGCCTGAAGGAGCCAACAGGAACCATGGAGAGAGACAACTGGCAAGGGCCTGGAGTGCCAGGACACAGGGAATGGCTGCAAACTGAAAGAGAGAAGGTTTAGATGGGTGATTAGGAAGGAATTCTTGGCTGTGAGGGTGGGCAGGCCCTGGCACAGGGTGCCCAGAGCAGCTGTGGCTGCCCCTGGATCCCTGGCAGTGCCCAAGGCCAGGCTGGACATTGGGGCTTGGGGCTCTCTGGGACAGTGGGAGGTGTCCCTGCCATCGCAATGAGATGAGCTTTAGTGTCCCTTCCAATCCAGGCCATTCCATGATTTATGACATTTCCTGCAGTGTGCTCACAGCTTAACCTCTGCAGGGAGGACTCTGCAAATTCTCTTCAGAGCTTCTGAACCCACAGCAGCACCTGCAGTGCTCAGGTTCTACTGACAGGTGATCCTCCAAAGTGGCTCTCCTGAGCTGGCTCTGGGTTGGTATCTGAAAGCAAAGACATGAACCTAAAAATCAAACCAGTTCCCTGATGGAAATGAAAATGGAACAGCTTGGCACAGAATTCATCCATTCTCTCTACCTCCAGCAGTGAATTTTGTAGTAAATGAATCACATCCCCGCAGAGTCAGATCCAAACTGAGGTTTGAACTCCACTCTTTTTTCCCACAAGCCTCCCTGCTGCTGGAAAACTGCATTTCCCCACACAACACCTACGTGCTGTTCCAGCATGTCCAGTAAGTGCAGCTTTCCACAGCAGCACATGTTCTTCCTGAGTGTCCTGAAGTTCCACTGCGCCCTTGGCAGGGCCTGCAGGGGACACTGCTCACAGATGTGGAGGAGCTCTGTGTTTGCCTCCAGTGGACATGAGCAGACTGAATACACACATAAACACAAGCATATGCTAATTTGGGATTGTACACACTCAAGTATCTCTGCTTGGCAGAAGGGGAGGGCACTTCGGGAAGCTCCCTCCCCAGAGGAGGGAACCTGGCTGGAAAATCACAAGCCTGGAAAGAAAAATAGATTCTCACCATCTCACCTAATTATAGGAAGCCGGATTCAAAACTTCAGAGAAGGAAGGCAGGTTTCCAAAATTAGGGGACTTAAAACTGAGGATTTCAGCTGGCGGTGCTGGGAATATCTCTGGGATTTCTTGTCACTACTGATTACTGCAGTTGGCTGACATGGAAAACTTGGGACCAGGATGGATCCTGTTGCTAGGGCACACACACACACACATGTGCAGGTACACACACTCAGACCCTGCAAAGCCCTCACTTGTCTGGCAGGCTGGAAAATGTGGGACAATTGGGGAATCTTCCTGGATGAGTCACTGCAGGCACTGCTTAGAACCTTCCAGGGCGGTCTGGGGGCTCCTCTGGCTTTTAATGTATTCCAGCAAAGACTGGAGGGCTTGGTGTAATCTTAATGAGATTGTTTCCCTTGGCAGCTGTCCACCTTTGTGAGGTAAAGACTGAGGTTTGCAAGAGCAGCAAGGGAAGAGGGATTAGTGAAGTTATTCTCAGTAACTCCCTAACCTCCTCCATTTCTTCTCCTCTTGGCTCTCAGCGTTTCTTTCCCCCCACCATCCCTCAAAATGCACTTTAATTACTCCATCATTGCCAAGCAGACCCACAAAGTCCCTGCAGACTGATCTTCCACAATAAAACCCCAACACACACACATATAAACACACACACACACACTCTATAACAACCCCTCCAAACCCAGAGTGATTTAAGAATTTCTAAATATAGCACCAGCTGTGGCTGGAAACCCCGGGGGTTTTATATTTTCCAATCTGGGAAATAAAACTTTCATCAGTCTGAAATGCAGCTCCAATAAAACCAGGGAGTGCCTTTCACTTGCCATTCCCACAGTGGCCCAGGTGGTGCTGAGCAGGGAAGGGTCAGCACAGGCACCTCTGGATGGAGCCTTGGAAGGAGAGCCACAGCTTTGGTGAGCACCTGCTGGAGCCCAGGAAAGCCTGAAAACTTCTCCTGCTCCTCTGGGGTTCCCTTTTATCCCCAGAGCTCCTCAAAATAGCTTAGCTTGTGACCTAAGCTTGTGGGAGAAGCTCCCTTCACTTCTGGGAGGACTTGAAAGCATCAGAGAAATGAAAAAGATTTTTTGTTTAGTGTGCCACAGAGAGTGTAGTTGTAGTTTTAGATTTTGCTCTATATATTATATAGAGACAACATGGAAAACCCAGGGTGTTGGCTTCTCCTTCTTCTTCTTCTTCTTCTTCTTTTTCTTCTTCTTCTTCTTTTTCTTCTTCTTCTTCTTCCTTTTCTTCCTTTCTTCTCTAAGTTCCTGTGATTTATTAATTGGTAGAAAGAACTCAGTGTAGAAGAGACATGTTAATAACATTGATACTCACTGGTTTTAAAGACAAAAAAACCCACACAGAAGTTGTTAACTGGTTGATAAAAGGTATAAAAGCCACTTGTTCTAAGCAGCCATTTGCCATTTTGCCATTGTACTCCTGGAACCAACAGCAGAGTCTGTGCCTCTGAAACTTAGATAAGAAAAAATAATCCTAGAGGCAGCAGAAAGAGGTCTCGTTTCATCTTTTCATGACATGGGACAATGAAATAAGGAAGACAGCCAGGCCAGAAGCCAGCAGGGTCCACAGAACCCCAACAAGCACCTGGAGAGTTTCTGAGCTTGCTGAAGACAGTGTGACATGAAGATGCTGCTCCACTGGGACAGCAGAGACATCCCAATCTCCTGTCCTTGGAAGGGAAGACACTTCCTTGGATAAGGATTACACTGGACAAAGGACAAGCAAAATAAATGTGGTGAACCCAGCTGAGCCCAATCTGCCAGTGCTGCAGGAATATATAAAGGCAGGTTAATTAACAGCATTTATTCGTGAGAACCATGACGAGCAGGAGCTCTGCTGACCTGGCTTAGGTTAGTTTAAATCTTCTGAGTTGCCTTTAGCAGGGGACTCAGGTTTCTGGCACATTCTGCCCATCCTGTCTAGGCCCCAAACACATTTTCACCAGGACTCTCTTGTTACACACTCTCAAAAATCCTTCCAAAGATGGAGACTTTGGGGTTCTCAACATGGGGTTGAGAACAAGAGGAATCAGAAGTGATTGTGCTGCACCTCTTCACTACCTCTTACCTACTTTTGTAAGTGCATCCCACTGATTTATGGATCTGTGCTGGGGAAGAGCAGAAGGAACAGAAAGGACCATTAAGACCCAGAAGCTATTAAATGAAATAACGAGGATGGGCTGTCAAAGACAAATTAGGCTCCCAGGACAAGTACAGTGCCCAGAAAGTTAATGGTGAGTGACACTTCAGCCTTCTGAAAACAAACTGTAATGCAAATTATCATGGTTTCTCCATCGTGCTAAACCTAAAGGACTGCACAGAACTGATCTTCTACACTGAACTGACACAGGGGACAAGTGCAGGTGATGCCAGAATATTTTTTGCTTTTTCTTTCATGCCCCTCTCACACACCCTTTTATACAGTTTGATGTATTCTCAGTGCTTTTAGCCCCACACTTGTACCTCCCCAAGGCTGAGAACTCAGCTCAGCCCCACGGCACCGTTAAACCAGGAGAGCAAACATCCTGGGAGCCCCAGACACCAAGGGCCTCTCCAGAACACATTTGGGAACCTCAGCCAGGCCCAGCCAGGGGGAAGGTTCCTCACAACGAGGGCTTCACTCCAGCCTCTCACTGGGAGATCTTTGATAAATATGTTAATGTTGCAAGGCCTAGAATTGTGTGTATTTCGGTGTGTGGAGGCAGTGTGTGCATTTTTGGGGCATTCCACCTGGACCAAGTGCTGCACCCAAGGATCCTGAAATAAATCCTGAGGTAAAAACCCCTTTTCCCCATAAAGTGTGTTTTGGTTTTAATTTTAAAACCAGAGAAAGGCATCACAGGCCTGAAATCCTCCTCTGAAGCAAAGCAAGAGAGACAAGACCTCTGTAGCACCGAGTTCTGAGTAGCACCCGGGGAGGACCAGCAGAGCAAATGCACGAAGAGCAAAAGAGCTGTGCCCCAACCCCTGCTCCATCAAACAGGGGGGGAAGCAAACCTCAGGCAGCAAAAGGCTTCTGCAGGAGCTTTGAGAGGGCTGACTGCAAAAAACTGAGCCTAAGCACTCTCACTTGCCCCACAGGTCTCCCACCATGGAGCAAAGCAGCCAAGCCCTGCAGTTCCTGTGCCTGTTCTGGTCCTGGCTTCTGGTCAGGCCCAAATGAAAGCAGGATGCATTCCCTGCTGCTCCCGAGTGTTTTGTCTGTCTGTTCCTTAACCTCACTGATGTAAACTCTGTACTTTTTCCCCTCCTGCTTCAGTGTTTAATTCCTGTTTCACCCTAATGACCAGCTCACATGAGTGTTTGCTTTTACTTTGATTTATTGCCAAGCTGTGTCTGAAAACGACGAGGGGTGATGGAAATGTTTAAAAACATATTAAAAGCTATTAAAGCTCATTGCTTTTGCATGTTCCATGGGTTGTTTCCTTGTCTGAAATGGAGTTAACATTGTTTGAACACTGCTGCCTCATTCTGCCTCCTGCCCTCGTGCCACTGCCACATGCAGATGTTGTCCTTTGATGAGATGTTTGAGATCAGACCATCTGAGTTTGCCTGAAGGAAAAAAAAAGACAAGCAAACCTCATTTTTCTTCCAAAATACCAGAGTTTTACAGTGCAAAAGGGTCACTGCAAAAAGGTGATTATTTTTACCCAGTTGGGGCTTTTCTACAGCAACTCCTGAGCTCCAACTGATAAATATTCCTGCACCATCCCCAGTTTGGGGACACTTGCACTCAGAATAGTTCTGAGACATCCTAACCCACAGATATATCTATGTTGAGATGGCCAGGGCTCAGGAGGAGCTGCACATGTCCACAGAAGGCTGAACTCGACCTCAAAGACCTTTTCCAGCCTGTTTGATTCTGTGTTTCTGTGATTCTGTTTCAAATCTCAGCCTTTTAAACATCAGTTAAGACACAGTGACAGAATGATGCCAGATTTCTCACACGAGTGATGACCAGAGAAATCTGCTTGGGAAGAGTGAAACCCCAGAATCTGACAGAACAAATTCCAATTTCATGTCCCTTTGTAGGAAGAGTAAAGGAAACTGGAGGGCTGTGCCATCACCCCACTGACTTCAGAAGTAATTTTTGATTTACAATCGGTGTGGGTGAAGACAGAAAGAGGAAAGAACAAAAATGTGAAGCTTTAGGTGTAATAATAGGGCTGCTGTTATGAAGTAGGTGCATATGACAGAGGTTTAACCTAAAGTTTAGCTGAAGGATTAAAACTTCTCCATACAGTCAACACTACAGCCTCAGGACCAGCCTGAGCCTCTTGTACACCCTCAGAAAACAAGAAAAAACCTCCTCGTGTAGCCTTCTCTTTGCAGAACAGTATTTATGCTTAAATAACACAAACAGAGCAGAGAACACTCCCAAAATCCACACTCCAGAGTGTACAGAGTGCTGCCACTGGGGAGAGGATGAAAGAGCAAACCCTCCCAGAGTCATTTGTCATGTCCTGCAGTGACACTGGGTAAACAGTGCAGGAGTGAAAGTGCACCCAAAGGAAGCTGTTGGACTTGCTTTAGAGAACATGCTGTCCCTAAACAAGGTCCCTCTTCTTCCTTTTTCACCGCAAAAGGGAAAACAGAACCAAAATAAAGGCAGTCTAGGGTCCAAGATGCTCAGTCTGAGCAGACAGGAGGCTGTGAGCACATGAAGGTGGTGGTGAATTGTCACAACTTTGGTGCTTGTTGCACCAAGAGCTCAGGGACAGGGCCAGGGACAGTTTGAATCCATTCTTCACCAGTATGTAAAACACAGACACACAGAATTCAGAGAGGGGGAACTCCCAAAGACAAGTTTCTTAGAGTTCTGGCTCTTGAAAATTCTTTTACTGGGAGTCCATGCCAAACATTGGCTTGTTCCAACTGATGCCTTAGGTTTGAACTTTTCTATATCCCCAGCCCTGCCCTGCCCAGTGTCACTCTGCAGTTCCCTGGAGCTCGTTCAGTGCTGTTCTCTCATGCTCACACACACACAACAAAGCCTCTCCAGCTCTCCAAGGACACCCAGACCCTCCTAGGCCCAACAACTGCAAACCACAATCTTGGCAAGAGCGGGGCAAGCTTGGGCAAATTCCATCCTTGCCTGGCTTCTGCTTGGGGAATTGATGCTGAGATCCAAGTGGGAAGAACTCGGGAGCTGTCCTTGTCCATGTTGGGATGCACTGAGGCAGGAGCCTCTGGAGCCCAGAGTGTACCTCTGAAGGCCTTTCCAATCAATCCCTCCTTGATTCCTTTATTCCTGTCTGCTCTCTGTTTCTAGGGAGCCATTTAAGGCATCACAATCAGGTGGAACTGAGCTTCTGTCTCACAGAGCTCTTCTTAGGACAAAGTGTCTGGGGCTGAAAGGATGGCAAAGCAGGGAAAAAGCAATCTCAGTGCTACTTCTTTAATGCCACCTGAACCAGAGCAAGTTACAGGAGGGAAAAGGTGGTGGGAAGTTTCTGGAAATTGTTGGAGTCCAGGAAAACTGGGAAACTTTTCCTGTTGCTCAGGAAGGTCTGGAACCCCCACCCTGACACAGCCTTTGATCTGTGCCCCTGGAAAAAGCTCCCAAAACTTTTGCATGAACTGCAAGCATGGAGAATGTGAGACAGATTGGAGTTAGTTTATCACAGGGTGAAAAATCAGAGTTTTGGGGTTTGTAGTGTGGAGGTGAATGGGGACAAACATGGAGGATTCAGGGTGGTGGCCCTGGGTCTTTCCTTCTTCTCCTTCTCCTCCATCCCTGCTGTGCTGGTGGCACTGAGGGATTGCTAGGATGGGTTTGAGGTAGAAGAAATGTGTGAACTAGGATTAATAGTTATTGGTACACTGTTGGAAATATCTTACATTGGAACTGTTAATTGGGTAAAAAGTCTTTAAAACATTCTGTGCTCAAGGCCTTGTGACCATTCTGCAGTGATTCTGGCAGTGCTGAGCTCAGGCAGGAGCAGCACACAGAAAATGAGATAAGAACTTAATAAACAACACAAAAACAGAAGCTGCACTTGTGACTCCTTTCTTTCCTGGTATGGAGCCTGGAAAAAGAAGAAAGAACAGCCCAGCCAGGGGCAGTGGGCTCATTCAGAACTGAGGCACACAAGAATTTCCAACAGATAACAGCAAACCTGGGTTGGTGCTATTCCCCACTCTCATCATATAATCCCATCTACAATTGTAAACTGATGTATTAAAACGGTTTTAAGGCAAATTTGGGACCAGAAATTCCATACATACACACAAAATCCAGTCTTTTATTTCCTAGATTCATTATACTTGGAAATATTTCCAATAACATAGCTTAAATTAGCTCAATAGGCCTAACTTGAGTCCATCTCGCCCCCTGGGCAGTGCAGGGCACAGTGAGCCACATTTGAAAATAGAGTTCCTGCAAGAAAAGAAAGTGAGAGGAGTGGAGAGCAAAAATCAAAGAATCACTGAGGCAGGAAAAGACATTAAAGATCATTAAATCCAACTACCACCACCACATTCACCACTAAACCCTGTCCTCAACATCCACGCTTTCTCAATGCTTCCAGGGGTGGTGGCTCCACCACATCCCTGGACAACATCTTCCAGTGCTTTACAGCCCTTTCTGAAGAAAATTTCCGCGAAAAAAGAAGCAACTTATTACAAGATAATGCAAATTAATTAGTGCAAGCGTGGTCAGCTCAGAGCAGCAGGAGAATGGCCCAAGGATTATTACAATTTATAGGAGCTCAGTAAGAAAAGCACAAGAAGGGAAGATGCACCCAGATGATTTGTTAGGGTCCTGTGAGAGGCACTGAGCAGCCTGAGGCAAGAAAAGTGCAAAGTGAGTCAAATCCACAAGGCCACTTGGTCTCTCCTGTGCCTTTGCAGTGCTGTCTCAGCACTTTCTGACAAGGTTTTTGCCAGCTAGCTCTCCCCCCACCTTTAGCAGCACACACTGTTTGTAATGAACACCAATTGTCTTTGGAGATCAGCGTTTTCCTGGTGCAAGCACATGGATTAATTGGAATAACTTCAATATTCACCTCCTCAGCAACACCACCAAGGCCAAAGCACCTTTGTGCAACTCACAACTGGGAAGGAAATCACAGCTCTGAAAGGCAAACCCTTGCGTTATGCCTCCATTAAAAGTTCATGATTTTAAGAGCTATTGCTAGAGCAAAGTTATGAAATAAAACATTTGGAAAAAGAGAGTCAGAGCAGCAATAACCTGTTATGTAAAAGCAGTAGCAAGTGGAAAGTAGCAGGGGTACATCAGGACAAGCACTGAGCCACGTCCCTTGAAGCCACTACATGATACAGCTTGAATGCAGCCCAAGCTCTCTGCTCCCTGTTGTCAGGGCAGCAGCTGTTTCGCAGCCTTAGGTATTTTTCCACAACAATTCAGAGGAGTAGGAAATATCCAATCTCCTCGGAACAAATTCTTCACCTATTCCACTCAGTTTTGCAAAGAAACCCGGCACGGATACCTCCTTGTCCTCCCCTGTCCCTCCCAAGCCTGGACACGCACCAAAATAAAACCTGTGAACTGAATCCAGCTGGATTCCTCCTCAGATCCTCCCTCTGGACTAAACCTGGTCTCCAAAAGCATTTTCTCTGCACTGGGGTCCTTCTAATTGCTGAGTGTCAGGACCTTTATGCAAAACCTGCCAGGTGTTAAAGCAGCTTTAATCGACTACAAGGACTGAGAGTTAAATATTAAACCACAAAATAAGAAATGTTTAATAGAAGAGAACACGATTTCTTAGCAGAGGTGGGAAATAAATCTCAGAACATCACATCCAAACAAGTGGCAGGATCACTGCCTCAGTGCCCCAGAGGTGAGGGCAGCATCTCTCCCTTGATACAGAATCCCAGAATGGTTTAGGCTTGAAGGGACCTTAAGGACCTTTTATATCTACTACATCTCATTCCCATCATCATGGGCAGGGACACCTTCCACTAGACCAGGTTAATCCAAATCCCATCCACTGAACCTTTTCAGGGATGGGGGCATCCAAAAATTTTAGAGATGAGGTGCCTTCAGAAAAATAGTGCTTTAAGGAAAGAGGGGAGAAGATTCCTTACAGGAGGAACAGGGAAATGCTTGCCCTGCATCTTGCCCCTTCTCTGAGCTCTTGCAGAAGCTCCCTGGAGCTGAAGCCTTCCTGCTGACTTCCTTCTTCCTGCTGACTTTCTCCCCAGCTCAGGCATTTGCCTCTGGAAAGAAAAGCCTGGACATGAATAGTGTAGAGTCATGAACTGAACAAACACGAGTCTGGCCAAACCAAGGACTAGTCCCTGGTTTGCAGCAGCAATTATGGTTTTCCTGAGGATTTGGTCAGCTTTGGAAGGCCACACCGTGCATCAGTCCACCTCCTCAGGCTTTGCCAGCCAAATTATGCTTCTTTATCATCCCTGTCCTGCCCATGGGCAGCTCCCAGAGCCGCCCAGTTGTCTGGTGCCATGTCCCCTGCCAGCAGTGGCTAAATGAGAACCTTCTCTCTGGCATTTCCATTTCAGCCCCGGTCAGCAGTCCCCGTGTCTGCCTCGCTGGCCAGGCTCCCAGCTGGCCAGTGCTGTGCACATCCTGCACGTCAGCTGGGCTCAGGGCTCCGTGCCCACGCATTTCCACCGTGCCCACAGCTGGAAAGCACATTCCCAGAGAAACCAGGAGGGCAGGAAAGCAGTTCACCTCTGCTCCCAAGCAATAAAGCTGAATTACAGCAGCACAGTTTGTTGGTTTCTGCAGAGCTCTTTGGTTGTTGGGGCACTGGGGGCCACGACAGCTCCTGGCCTGGCTGCCTTCTTTATTTCAATGTCCCGTGTCCTGAAAAGATGAAACAAAGCTTATTTTTTGCTATTTCAAGGTTTGTTTATTTTTTCTTATCAAAACCTCGGAGGCACAGGCTGTGCTGTGGCCTCCAAGAACAGAAGGGCAGAATACAATGGCTGCCAGCAGCAGGTAGCTTTTATATCTATTATTAACCAGTTAGGAAGTTTTACATATCTTATTTCATTCCCAACACCAGTAAATCTCTATTTTATTGATATGTCTCNTCAACATTTGGTCTGGCCTCTTAAAAGCTCATAATGAAAAAAAAAAAAAAAAGAAAAGGAAGATTTTTTGAAGGCAAATGGAGAAGCTGTAGGGATATGGCTGCCTGAACATGACTGCAGGCAGTGCAATGATCTCGAGCTGTTCTGAGTGCCCTGTGCTCCCAGGGTAACCAAGGAACACTGCCTGTCCCCTCCAAGCTGTACCCAGGAGCACAGCACTGCTCTGGTGTGCACCACAGTGCTGCTGGAATGTGATCATCACCCACCCCAGAGCCCCAAAAGAGGCCCCTGGGACCCAGATCTGTGTTTTACACCTCATGACAAACACCTGCAGATCCTGTAAGTGCTGCTCACTCTGAGCTGACAGAGTTAGCTCAGGACTCCTGGCCTTGCCTCTCACAGCTTGGTTAATCCAGGTTTTGTCACTACTGCACATAGGTAAAACATTATAAAATGAAAGCCTCACTGCCTTTGTAAAATCATGGCCTAGGCCTGTTACTCTGGCTGGAGAAGGACTGTGAGATGAGCCCAGGAGAAGGAAAACAATTAGTTTTACCCTCTGTAAATGTAGTATCAACAGAAGCAAGAAAGCTAAACAACAGAAGGAGAAAAACAGCAAGATATCTGTACCTGGTATTTTTCTGAATGCTCGAATGCTTATGCTATAGGTAGCCAGTGGCAGGATATTGTAATTAACAATAGCCAATGAATCTACTGTGGTAATTTAGTAGCCAATAATTATGTAACATGAATGATAACATCCAAAAGTCTATAAAAATAATCTGCTGTGTTTAATAAAGGTTTTTTTGCACATTGTCCAAGGCACAGTCTGTGTGTGTCATGGCCACCCCAACAGTGACAAGTCACCATTTACAAGAGGCAGAACTTGTCAATACAAGTCAAAGGATTCCATGTTCCATCTGCTTCTGAACAGGAGGTGCCACACCTGAACCCAGTGCAGCCCCACCACTGTGGTTACAATTGTTCCACATGCACTTATTAATTAGTTTGCAATTAGTATTCACCTGCTGGATTACTTTTTCCCCCTTCCTTTTGTCCATTATCACTTTCAGCTTGATGCCTTAAGTGGCTCCCTAGAAACAGAGAGCAGGCAGGAGTAAAGGAATCAAGGAGGGATTGATTGGAAAGGCCTGCAGAGGTACACTCTGGGCTCCAGAGGCGCCTGCCTCAGTGCATCCCAACATGGACAAGGACAGCTCCCGAGTTCTTCCCACTTGGATCGCAGCATCAATTCCCCAAGCAGAAGCCAGGCAAGGATGGAATTTGCCCAAGCTTGCCCCCCTCTTGCCAAGATTGTGGTTTGCAGTTGTTGGGCCTAGGAGGGTCTGGGTGTCCTTGGAGAGCTGGAGAGGCTTTGTTGTGTGTGTGTGAGCATGAGAGAACAGCACTGAACGAGCTCCAGGGAACTGCAGAGTGACACTGGGCAGGGCAGGGCTGGGAACAATATAGAAGTTAAAACCTAAGGCATCAAGCTCATACACAAGATCCTGCTTTTCATTTGCTCCAGGAGGGTAATGGATTTTGCTTTCTCTTCTCAGAAACTCACTGCTTTTCCCTCTCAGAGCAGCACCTGCACACTTGTGCCATACCAGCTCCAAGAATACACAGAATTCCTGTTTTCTGCTTAGGGGCAAGGGCTACCCTTGGTGGCCTGAACATATATTGCACAACAAAGCAAAGCTGCTGAGACAACTTCAGACTTGCTTGAAACCACTCCAGACTCTCACAACACTCCTGCCTGCCCAGGTAAGGGCAGTCCATGTGCTCCCGTGGGGCGAAGTCACCTTGGGCAGGCAGAGCTTCGCAGGATTCACGGCATTGCTACAAATTCTACCTCAGGCCTTTCATTACTGAAAGCTGCAAACACCTCCTTCAGCTCAGGGGAGTCTTATCCTAGAACAGAATCATGGGATATTTAAAGCTGGAAAAGACCTGTAAGGATCCCAGTCCAAATTCCTGCTCCTCACAGGACTATCTTATCTAAACCATATCAGCAAGAGCTTTGAGCTCTGACAGGATCAGTCCTGCTGACACATGAAAGAAACCTTAGATTTGGGGGTAGATTTTAAGGACAAGCTTTTTTGGTTTTTTTTACTGCAGTTGACAAGAGATTTTATTTTTTTTTTTTCAAGAATGGTAGTGAAGCATTTTAGACCCAGAGCACAGCAGGAAGACAATGGTAGTGCAGAAGTCGTGATTTCAAATACTCCCAGAATCTAACAGAAACTGTTAACAGGACTAACAGAAACTCAGGTGTGAGTGACTGAACCTGCAGTCCTGCTGCCAGTGAAAGCAGCTGGAGCTGACTCAACCTTCAGGGGAGATGGTGTTTCACCTTCAGACCTTGAGGCAGGATGGAAAAAGTAACCAACTCCAGCTCAGGAAAAGGATGTTCGACCACCTGAAGATTAAGAGGGATTTGAACATTCCCCCTGTTCAGCACAAATGCAGCTGTTTGGGAAGTCGAATCATGAAAGGAAATATAAAATTTAGGTCTCATCTGAAGCTCCTACTGAGCCTGTTCTTTCCAAGACCTACTTAGAAAAAATGTCTCTAAGCAACAGAGAAGTGATTCAGCTCCAGTTAAAATACATTGGAGTGTGACTTTCTGCTCCCAGTTTACATTGGATTACTAACCCTGATAGGCAAGTGGCCCAAACCTACACTTGCAGAATCACAGAATCACTGAGATTGGAAAAGATCTCCAAGGGCATCGAGTCCAATCTGTGCCCAGTCCCCACCTTGTCCCCAGGCCAGAGCTCTGAGTGCCATGTCCAGGCATTCCTTGGGCACCTCCAGGGATGAACATTCCAAACCTCCCTGGGCAGCTCCTGCCAAGGCCCGAGCACCCTTTCCATGAGGAAATTCCTCCTAGTGTCCACCCTGAGCCTCCCCTGGCACAGCTTGAGGCCATTTCCTCCTGTCCCAGAGCTGGTTGCCTGGGAGAAGAGCCTGACCCCCACCTTGAAAACCTCTCTCTGTTTTAAGGATCAAATTTTTAACTCCCGCATGTATTAAGCTGAATCAGAGCTATTGAATAGATTTGTAGAGGAGCAGGGCTGAAGAACAGCTCGATATTTGGAAAGCTCCTGCAAGGAAGATAAATAATTTTTCCAAAATGAGAGGGTGGCTGGGCAGACAGTGAGAACTTTGACAGAGATCTTTTGTGGAAAGGCAGTCATTTATCTCTATTCTCTCTCCAGGGCTCCAGGAGGAGCAACAATCACTGGGATTTATAACTGGCCATAAATACACTTAGTACCATTCCTAAAGCAGCCCAGAAGGACCACACCACATACTCAGGATGTGAGACTTCCCAAAGAAAGCTCAGAAATCCACACAAAAGAGGCCCAAACATGCAACAGCTCAGACACACTTGAAAATTGCTTATTCTAACCTGTTGCCTCTGCGATAACATTAAACTACCCAAGAGCTTTATTTCAAAGCTTTTTGGAGGGGCTCTCTTTGCCCCATCACTTTTAGCTTTTTTTCCTTGGATAATGGCCAAGGTTTCAAGGACAGCACTGATGCAGCATTAACTCAAGTGAAAACAAATCGGCCCTGAACGAAGGAGCCCTCACATTCTGCCTTCCCCAGTGGGAAGGAGCCAAGGTTTCCTATTTCCTTAGTGACTTACAGCTTCTGAAGCTTCCCCAACAAAGCACCATTTATTTCAACAGTACCCAACTGCTTCCACCAGCTCTGGCCACGGGAGCTCATTCCAGACTTGCCTTACAGCTCGGCCACTGCCCAGCCTCTGCTCTGCTCCACACTCATTCTCCTCATGTCTGCTTTTCTTTGTCTCCAGCTTTAAGGTTGTGCAGCTCCCAGGTTTTGCTCTTATTTTGGGATTTCTGTGTTCACGTCTGGCTGTACACTGGCCAGCAAACCCCATAATCAGCAAAAAACCATAGCCCTGGTCTCTTAGAATCCCAAAAAGTCTTAAGCTGAGAGGAACTCAAAGATCATCCAGTCCCACCCCTGTCCCTGCCCAGACCCCCCAACAACCCCACCCTGTCCATCCCTGGCAGCGCTGCCCAAATGCTCCTGGAGCTCTGGCAGCCTCGGGGCTGTGCCCATTCCCTGGGGAGCCTGGGCAGTGCCCAGCACCCTCTGGACTGTGGTCTGCATCACAAAACTGAGCTTTCAGAGATGCTCAGCACTTACAACTCCTCTTGAAGTTGGGGAAAGTGGAAGACTGTCCTGGGCTGCAATGTAACAT
>VZTN01018153.1:323-44605 GCA_013400515.1 Erpornis zantholeuca
ATTCAGATTATTATTCTTCAGGATTCAAATGGGAACAAAACTTATCTTTTTTTTTTTTTTAAATTCAAGATTCAGATTTAGTATCATCCTTAAAAAATGTCTGTATGCTCCCTGAACTAAGAATATTAAAACTTTGTGTTCAAATTCTGATACTAAATGAATATAAAATAAATCTCACTCCCTGACCCTCTCAAAGGATATGAATCTTCTAACAAAGGTAGATGAGAGTCCCAACATGATATCATTCATCATTCTATATTCAAAAACAGTTGCTATCATGTATCAGCGGCAGAATATTAGCAGGACATGAAACCTTCAGCTTGTAAGAATAATCAGAATAGTTTTAAAAGTGAGACATATTTCCTGAGTAACAGACTATCAGGAGCATTCACTTTTTAATCTGGCTTCCTAACAGACTATCAAATAGTATTGTTGGACATGGGTATTATTTTTATGTCATTCAACAGTGTCAGTCAACTTAATCTAAAATATCTTGTAGTAGCAGATGATTAATCTGTTGGCGAAACTTCCATTACTCAAGCACAAAAGTAAGGATTTTCTCCTTAGAACACTGGGGTTGATCAAAGGATAAACTAGAAATTATGGAGCAAATTGTGCATCCTCATAATTTCCCTCTTATATCAACTCTAAGGAAAAGAAAATCTCTATCATAAACATATTGCAGCATGGCTATGTGTAAATAGGATTAAATAAACCCTACTATACATAAGAGGAATATAGAAATAAAAATATTAAAATAAAGAAGAACAGTGTATTTTTGATTATAAAGGATATGCTCACCCATGATTGGAATAGCTCATACAACCCTACAAAGCAAGCCTTCAAAACATCTGTGAAGAAATCTGCATTTATATTCTGCTGTTGACCATGAAGGGTAATTATTACATTGTACGTTCAATTACCTATGATGTGAGTAGAAAAATGCTTGCAAATACATGTTAGATTATATGATTAAAAACTAATTGCTGTAAGCACAGAATTCAGAGGAACATTGCCAGGCTGAGGATGCCCAGTAAATCAGTGTGAAGGGGGCATCAAGGACCACTTCCTTGAGGCTTTTCAGGGAGAATGGTGGGACCTCTGTCCCTAGTGAGAAGCCCACCAGGACACTCATTCATGCTCAGTCTTGGTGGACCTTGGAACACAGAGTCACAACAGCCTCACCTTCATTGAACTAATGGATTCAGCTGCCTCTAATGATTTTAAAATAAGTGTCTCCAAATCCTTACAGCTTGAAATGTTGATCCATTAGCACAGCCACGGTCAGAACTGTGTGTTCCATTTTATTTTAACAAGCCCCACTCACCTGCTCCACCCACAAAATATAATTAGAGGACTTTCATGAAAATCTTCTCAGCAAGAATATCACACATTTTCTACCACAGCAAGAAAATTTGTCTTGCACAATTGTCCTAAATAGGATGTAAACCTATAATATTAGATAGAAATTTTGGAACAGGATCAGGACTTAGTGTTTGAACCATCAGAAAAGTGCATCATGTTTCCAGTGATTCAGAGAGATGGCTGAAAGTAGAAAGGGTGCCTGAAAATACAAAACATGAGCAGGAAAAAAAAAAAAACCACAAACCTTTACACATCCTATTTTTTTTTTTATTTTTTTATGTTATGTTGCTGTGATAGTCTGTATCCTCTTGGCTATTCCTACCAACATGATACAAATGATCTGATGCTTTATTTTGCACGTGTCCTGAATTATGGTCCTTGTCTTCCTCAGAAACTGCTCCTACATACACACTGATTAACTCTGATTTCTTATTTTTATCAAATTCCTGAAGCTTAAATCAGGGTTATGAAGTTTCACCTGAAGATGATAACACATTTACTGCCTTATGACACTTTCAGCATAGGAGTGGGAAAATCCCTAATCATAGACATCAGACAGCTCCACAGTTTCTTACCAAATTAGGATTGGTACAGTGCTGGAAGGATGCAATCTGTAGTCTCATTTCCTAAGTTTATTGAACTGTGTTCAGCCTCAGATCCAGTCCATCCAAAGCAAATGTCCAGTTACCCAAAAGGAACATCCCAAAGGTTATAACCCATACCTCATCACATAGGCTGGAGAGGGAGGAGTCCACCCTCTTCTTCTGGACATGCATTTTCCAAGACAGAGCACTCTTCAGCTCCTTAGATTATGTAAAAGCTGTGAATTTTTTTCATTGATATAGGAGTGACCCCCTCAGCAAAGGCTCTGGAAAGAGAAATGAGTAAGTATAAATTCTGGCATGAATTTAGAATATCTTATTGAACATTTTCAGATTCAATATCTTGAAAGTTACTGGAAAATAAATTGCAAAAAATCTAACAACACAACATTGAGATTGAAAGTGTTGAGCTGAAATTACAAGAAACTCTCTTTGATATGCAGCTTTTACTTTGTATGAGCACAGAAATTTAAGAAGACATCCAATAAAGTATGAAATATATATTTGAGCCCGAGCTACAGTTGTGGTGGAAACCATCATTGTGAATTTCCTCATTTTGGTAAAAAAAAAACCTACATGGGAGTATAATGCCTGTATTTTTAAAGTTTCAACTAACAAAAAAATTGGAAGGCAAAACACACTACTAAAGATTAATTTCTTAATTATAGCCACACAAAAGAGTTCTCCAAAAGATCTTTGAACATAACTTTTCAAAATAATGAATTTTCCTTGATATATGAGAAAAAAATGCATGACATTTAGTGAGCAATATTTGAGTTTATGTAGTTTAAAAATATTTATTAACATCAAAAAGGGAATATTGAAAATAAGAAAGAGATAATTTTTGATTTAGCACAACAGCAAAGGCCTGAACCCAAACATATTTGTCCACCTACCATGGAACAATTTTATGAATTATAACAAAATCCAGGTCCTGCTTTCTCTTCTAAGGTTGAGAGCTAGAACATCTTTTCACTTTGGACCTAAGCTGGGGTAGTTGTCAAAAAGAAGATACATTCAAGAAGAAGTGGAAAATTTTCAGAAAGCGAAAAACTGCCACAGGAAGCAGTAACCTACATGAAAACACCCTACAGTGATTCTACACTGGCAAAGAATTATGTATAGTCTGTGTGTTAAGGAATTTTTTATTATTCTTATAGTAACAGTCCATGACTGACTTAAAGCAGAAACTAATTGGGGAACAGATTCACAATAAAATGCATAAGGAAAATTCCATTCTTAGGTACTCAACCAATAGCAAAGTTTTATTTTCCTTCATATTCTGTTTTATGCAGTTCTCTTTACATTAACCTCTCTGTTCTCATTATGATCCATAATAGCACTAAAACGCTGTTATTATTTTAGGTCCACTACTATATCAAAACATTTATTGCATTAAATATAGCAAGCCACATACTTTTTAAAAACTTCTCAGACAATAACCACATAATCTGTAAATCTGGGAAATGATAGAAGTGAAAGCATGAGTGATGACAGCCACACTTTCTGGCCCCTCTGAAAATAAAGACCTCAGAGCAAGGTAGTTTCATCTAGTAACTATGTGAGCTAAACAAAATATTACTAGAGTAAAATTTAATCCCGAGGTCTTTCATGCCCTTAAATTATTTGCTCCCTGAGTTCATATGACACTCACTGTTCTAGTTCACAATTGAATTGCTTCAGCTCAGATCCTCAGGATCAAGAAAAATCCGGAAGGCACCTGGGGCAAATCTCACTGATTTCAAAAATAAACTATTTTCAGCTTACAAAGAAAAAAAACCAAAAAGGTCCAGCAATTTTTGATTATAAATATTTTCTGCTTCTTTAAATGTCTTTTATTGAAATGATTTTCCAAATGTATAATGCTCAGGTTAAAAAAATTCATTTTATCACCAAAAGTATGTACCAATTTTTCAGAATATCTTAACTTCTGTAAAATAGTATCTTCCATGAAACAATTATCAAGTGTAAAAAATAGGTTGAAGCCCCAGCTGTAAATGTACTGGTAAATTTTGGAAATGACTTGAAGCAGTACAGGATTTAGTCCTAAATATTTTATGGACAGGATTGTGAAAGCACAGGGAAGTTAAATAAAATTACTCTTTTAGGAATCCTTCAGAGATCTGAAATACTCTGTAGTTTTGGGGTATATATTAACAAAAGAAAACTGAGTCCATTTAGTAAGCATCAGGGAGCATTCTTCCTTAAAGTGTGGAAAATAAGGGAGAAATTCAAGGCCTGGAGAAATGGGATTACCTTAGGTGTTATATTTCCATCTTCATCTGTGACAATCTGGTCAGGACCTGCACCCTGACACACTGGCAGATGCACACATGGATCTCTCTTGCTGTCTCTTGAACTAACACAGAGTTGTTGTGCCTGGAGTCACAGTGCTGGAAGAACATGTGAGAGAATGTGGTGGGGCTCCTATAAACAAAGGACCTGTAGATTTTCAGGTTAGAAACAAGAATTAAAGAAAGCAAATATCAAAGTTTACTAAGTGATTTAATTATTTTATAAAGTGCAAAAAAGTGATGAATTTTATTATTTGAGGAAATAGAGAGCATTCAGATTTCCTACACTGGGGGTAAAAGTAATACTGGCTTTCAGACACTGTTTGCTTTTTTATTACTCCTTACATATTTTTAAAAACTAATGACTATTATTGGAAGGAATTGACATGATCTTTCCATATTTGTAAAGGCAAGTTCCCTACTGACTTTGGCACAGGCCATTTGCAGAGAAAGGGTGCTGGGTTGTGTCTACAACAGCTTGGGTTTATTTAAGCTATGATTTTCATTAGTGCAGCTCATGTTTGTCATTTTCCAGGGAGCAGTTTTTTCTCTGATCCTTTTCTATAGGAGATACTCAGGCTATGTCTTTTCCATAGCTTGGATGTGCACTGATATGTGTGGATATGTAAAATTACCTCTGATTGATTTTACCATACATGTAGGATGTGAAATACTGTGCCCTTAGACCTGCAGTATTTTTTCAACCTTGAAATTCTTTTGACGTTTTGTGCTACTTACAGGGTCATGGCTATTGCTGCATGGGGCAGCTGGTCTATACCAATATTTCTTCAATATAGTCCAATATTTCTTCATGTCTTACAATTATATATGTGACTGCGAGGTAGGCAGGACAAAAGGAAAGTGCTGAGAGTTGGCTCAACCTGATGGTTACATAGGTGGAGATCTCTTAGATGAAGAGAAAGGTGAAGATGCAAAGACTTTGACTTTAAAGGAGAAAGTGTTGGCTATCTCTGCATCTGTAGAAGCCTAGAAAATGAGGTGGATCATGTGTACGTCTCAAACATGGCTGTGGAGCAACCAAGGATTGCTGGTAATAACTAAGGTTTTTTGGTAATAATATGTTGTGAGAAAGAACAGGATGTGACTTGAGCAGGGGACCATGCAGCGTTTTCCTGGGACAAAGGTTCTTGTCCTGGCTACTGGAAATAAACACAACACAGTCCAGCACAAGGGCACAAATGAGATAGAGAAATGGGTATGGAATATAGGGGAGGGACAAGACCAGCCAAGGACACCCAAGCCCTCCAACCCATTTCCAGAAAGGCTTAAAAATGGACTGTGCATGATAGTTAATTGGCATAGAGAGCAAGAAGCTTATCTATAAAAAGGTTTGCCTACAAAGCCCTAGACACACCATAGATGGATTGACACTGGAGCCAGGATTGGTGATGTCTCTTTCTTTCTTCCTTTCTTTCTCTCTCCCCCTCTTTAATGCAGCTCTGTCTCTCCCCTTTATTCAAACCCTGCTGCTGTGTGCTTATGCTAGGAGATCAGGGACTGACTTGTACCAACCTTCATGACAACTGTGTGATTTACTAATAAAATTTTGTAAGGTTTTGTGGAACTTCTGACTTTTATCTTACCTTCTGATCACAAGCGTTTTGAATCTTGGGTGCTCCCTTCCCCTTTTGAGTGGGACACCACACCATCTCTGGGCACCTGTGCTGGTGCAGACTGCGTTGCACAGCTGTTCACCACCACTGCAGCAGAGGCACAGGTGTCTCATGCTGCATGCCTTGACTGCAGGATGATGATGTATCACTTCATGCTACCTGATAATCCATTTCCAATTTGACAAAGCATAATGGCAAGCTGGCTTACTTTGAAACATCTGCTTAACACTGCTATGCTTATAGTCAGGGCCTTGATTAAGTGCTTTGATGACTCAAAGCCTTTCTGGAGATTAAAGAGAAGTGACAAAGTGTTAAAGTCAAAACCACCTCATTAATCCTCTCTTTTTTCTTATTTATTGACAGATAAGAATTTCTCAAGACTTCACAATACATAGTTATTACAGTAGAAAGTCAAAGGTGTATTTTCCAGATCATGCATCACCCTTACATTGATTTTCATTAGCCTCTTAATGTTGAATCAGCCGTTATCTACTATGTCAACATGCATTAAGAGCTACCATTAAATAGCTTTGTATTTATTTAACTTCAGCTTGAGAGGTAGAGAAGCCTGCTTTATTGAAAACTTTCTTAACAAGAATGTTAAAGAAAAATTTAAAATATTACACCTGCTTCAGACAAAAATCTCTGTTCAGGGAGCTTAAACTTTTTACTGAGCCTAAACTTTTTTCTTTTTGTTTGCTTTGGTTTGTTTGTACAAAGAAGCAGTGGTTTTTGTCAGTGTTGATTTGCACACTGAAACCCTGCTTTCCCCTTTGTTCCAAAATCCTGGCTATAATACCTGAGACTCTTTCTTTTTTCTTTGTAGGATGACATTAAATGTGGCCAAAAATGTAAAAGAGCTCAAAACAATAGGCCAGGTGGATACTAAGTAAAAACACATTAGAATAGGTGGAATCTTGCAGAGCAGAAGCACCATCACTATGTCCTATTTATATCATCCTTTCAACCACAGTTAGCTGTGAATGATTTTGCTTGGAATATCTTCCTGAGAACACTTATGACAAGATAGGAAGATAAGCATTGTAGCTCTGCTTCTTTTTAGTCAAGTAAATAGCTGTAGGCTTAAATGACAAAAAGATATACTAAACACAGACAGCTTCCATTTGGGAATTTTTTTTCAACCTTCCACCTTCATAGTTTCTTTTTATTGTTTGGAGTTTCTTTTTGTTGTTCAGAAACACTGGACAGGATTTTTGGAATTTTTCAGAGAGTAGAGAAGAATCTTGTGGGAGGGTGGACTAATTTATTGTTTACTTATTTTTTCTGCTGATTTCAAGGTGTTCAGGGGTACTTCAACATTTTAAAGCAACACAAAAAAGGCTCAGTGGTCTGGATCATGAGAATTATTTACATTCTTAATATTCACCTTCACTTTTGAAGATTTCAGATTCCAAGCCTGTAACAAGTGAGATCTACTTGACATAATGATAAAAATAAATCTCTCTCTTTTGGCAAAAGAAACATGAGAGTGAGATTAATTCAGTCCACCCTTAAAAGTCATAAAAAATCACTCTTTAATTTAGTTCAAAGACTTAACAAAGAATAGTGGCACACTGATATATTTGGTACAATGGGACATGAGTTTTCATGTTGCATCCTGGCCAAGGGATGACAAGGTAAATTCTTCTGCTTAGAAAAAAAAAAAGGAAAATATTGAAGCAATTAAATATTATTAAACTGATGACAGTGGTTTGGGATACAGTTATTTTAAGTACAACCACAATATTTGCTGAAGTAGCCTTTGAGTATTTCAGCACAGTAACATTAACAGAGAATTAGTTGCACAAAGACAGCAAATGAATTAGCTGAATAATTATGTACAGCACTTGGATTTTTAATGGGCTACCCAGTCCAAATAAACAACAGAATAAGAGTATCAGTGAAGGTGAAAAATATTAAAAATACCTCAATTCTATTTTAAAGGTTAAAAAATTACACTTGGATATTCTATTCAGGGATATCAAAGTGATGAAACATGGGTCTCCTCCAGGGGCTGTCCCTTTCCTTGGAAGTCAGGGGGACTTCACTGTTTGCTTTAAGTTGCAGAGGAGTTTAAGTGCTCTGATGCAGCACCTGCCATTCCACTGGATAGGGCTTGTATTCCTCAATTCCTCCATCAAGCATCTGCATTTCAAGGAGCACTTGTCCCCAGAGTTGGCTTTAATAACTTGGCCTGTTTGGAGATGCAGGCACATGGCAGCTTTAATCCACTGCAAGATCAAGTGTTTCAGGAAGAGACCAATGTCAGTGATGTATGACCATACCAAAGGCTCAGTTCTGCTCTATTATACTCACATTAATATGCACAAGTTATTTCGAAAAGAACAATCTTCAGCCATATGTACTTAACATCACAATTTTACTTGACTTCCCTTATAGATTAAATTCATTCATGAGTTTTGTGTAAATTTGGCCAAAGGAAGTGGAACCACATATGCAGTCAAAGCAAACCCTGTACTAAAGATACCTTGCTGAAACTGCAACAGGTTCTTGAAGAAAGTTTTACTAGCTCATAAAAATATTTTCATTAATGGGTTCCTAGATAGTTATACAATTTATGTCTCGAAATCTCCAACAAATCATTTATCCATATTTTTCACTCTCTGACTGAACTTTGGGACGATGAAGAGGACAAATGAGTCCACTTGTACTCCAGAGTCCTTGAGAGAAAGTTAATCTCTCCATCAGCCCTGACATGTGCATTGCACTGTATACACCACTCATACTCTGAAGCAGCTTTCTCATTCCTTCAGGATAATTCCTTTATGAGCATCTGAGTACTGAGCAGAGCACATATAAACCAACTGGCAGATGTTCTTAGTAAATCATTGGGAGGCTTGCATTAAAAATTAGCCACCTGCGTATTTATCTGTTCTTTTCTAAGTATCAAAAAGCTATTTAAAATGTTGAAATGTCTGTCTGCATTTATCAGTGTATTTTTGTTCATTGGTACTTACATTGCAGTTTCCCAGGAGCCAAAAGATAGGAGAACCTTTTAAATAGAATTTTTAATTTATAGCAAACAGCATAATCACTGGGTGCCATAATTCAATTCCTGGCAAAAAAACCCAACAAAACAAACCCAAAAACTTTAAAAGATACAAGGTATTCAGGTTTCATCAGTTTTACTATTTGCTTGTTGCTTCAAAATAGCAGCTGCCACCTGTAAAATATGTAGGTCCAAAGCAGACATAGAGTAGACCTTCCCTTTGGGGACAGCATGAAATTTGCTACATGCAAATTCAAAGTTCTGTTTTCCTCTTCAAAGTGGCTCATTGATAATAGCACCACAAAACCTTCTGTTTCTTATTTGTAGTTAGGTGCAGTAAGAGTACTATGTGAGGAATTTCTGCTGTTAAGCATATTTTTTTGACAATTGAAATTCAGTAACATTTAAATCTATTTTCTGTTTTTTCTTTTGTTCTCCTGATTCTTGTCTCCGTGGTATGACTGAGATAACTGAAAGCTGTAGGGGTTTTTAGTCCCCTCCTAAGTTCAGGAGATCTTTAGTTAGAAACTATGAAATTAGCAGTTCCTGAATGTGTGCACATCTGGAGATCAAACAGATGATCAGAGCCCTGGCACTTGAAATCTGGCATTAGGTGCTACAAATGGTGGTAGTTGTTAAAGTTCTTAAAATTCAAACCAGTTCCATCTGCAGGTAATCAGCTGCCTTCTGATTGTACGTGTGAGACAGGGATCAAATAATATCTTGACGATCACCTGGACCTCATAAAAACCTGCTAGAATCTTGGTTGATGAGGAGATGTGAGTATTCAGGTTGATTCTGCTGAAAGGGTTTGAGTTGATGGAAAGATCATGATTGATAGCTTGAGCTTCTGCTGAGCTATTTTGTTCTGAAACAGATGTATTATGTGTCTGAGGAAAAAGCACTAAATTTTTTTACTAGGAAGTATTTCACCTGATTATGGTATGATAGGAGAGTTATGGTTAGGGACTTTTCCTTTCAGGAGCTTGATTTTTCTCATAAGCAGATTCCAAAATTGTTACAAATAACTAGGTCAATATGTTACTATGTTTTTGATCTGATTCATCCTGTCTCTTTTTCACAGTAAAAGCTGCTTAGGGATGTTAGTGAACTTGGGTGATAAAAATAATACTGTGCATGAGAGCATTTTCCCTTTTTATAAAGGTTTTCAGCTTCACTACCACAAGGTTCTCTAAACACTCTGTATGAGAAGAAAATCATATCTTTTCAAGGATATGATCTTCACTTTATCCTCTTTGAGAAAAGAAAGCTTTGAGAGATTTTGTAGCTTTGAATTCTAAGCTGAAGCAGGTACCTGCCAAATTGTCAGAAGGGTAAATGTTAAACCACCGTATGCTTCTTTATCATTTCTGACTGTTCAGCTTCTTGAGGATGGAGCTACACAGAAATTCCTCTGCAGTAGCTTCCTGCACTGGTTAATGAGACCTGATGCCTGCCCTGAGTTCATAAATGTCCAGGGAGGCAGATATCAAAAAATTTGGTTGAGGCTTTGCTATTATAATCTTACATGTTTTAATGCTCATACATAACTGGGAAGCTCTGCTCCACTGCTAAGGTTAGGAGAGGATAATAGTGTATTGACATGAAAAGGAAAGTGGAAAAAGAAATAAAATGCATACCTAAAAAATCAACTTACTCTTGATTGTTGTTACTGAGGAAAGTTACATGTGAGTGCTGTAAAGAGTGAAATGGAGATGTTGAGGTTTGGATGTAAAATAAACCAATTAAACCATGCTGTTTGATATCAGGTGGAGTCACATGTGATGACCTGGTCAGACCAACAGCATTAGTGAATAAAAGCAGAAACTCCATCAAAACCAGATGTTACATCAGGATTTAACTATCATAAGCAAAATACATTTGGAAGTCAGTGCAGTGAACAAGGTACTGTAAACTCACCTTCTATTTTGACTACAAGCACAGTACTCTGAAGAAAGCATACAACCTAAATGATAGTCTTAAAAAAGATGAATAGGGCTATATAAACAAGGAAGGAAAGGAAAAAAAATCCAACCCTTGTTGCTATGTTACTAGTCTGGAGCAAGATCATGCACACATGGAAATCAATGTCAGTTCTGTTCTTCAGTTTTCCTCCTGTGTCATAACTCTTTTAGTTCCTGGCTGGGAAACAGATAACAAGGCCAAGTCTTAATAAACTTTGAGTGGGGTACTCCAGCTGAACAGAGCATATTTTAAGAAGAGAGATTCAGTAATTGCTCATAGCAGGAATTGTAGACTTTTATTAATTGTATGCTGAGACTGTGGAGTGCATTAAGGCACTTGGAATGTGTGGCATGGAAGCCAGGAGAGCTCTGGGAGACACTGTGGCTGAGAGGACACATTTCTGGGACATTACTTAATTCTACCTCTAATCCCTGAAACAAGGGATGGGGGGGGAGGGAAAGCAGTGCCACAGCATCAAGATCAGCATTGCCAGAGCATGGCTTTGTTGTACTGGATGCTCTTGAGGCAGAACAAAACAATCTTGACCCAAAAGCATTGCAAAACGTACAAGAAATACGTGGACTCACAAGGAGGATAATATGGAGACAGGTATTTTTGTTCAGAGTACCAGGCAGAAATGTCAAGGCATCCTAAGTGCTTGTTGCCCTTGCTTCCTGTCTCATGCAGCACTGAAATCTCCAAGGGAAAAAGAGAGAGTACATTGATATTTAAATCTATGTAATAAAGAAATCTTCTCCAGCCAGTTTACATCTAAGAAACAATGAAAGCATTTAAGTTAGTCTTTCACTCATTTTCTTTGTGCTTTCACTTGGGCAAGTCTAGGGTCAGGCCATAGATGGTTGGGGACTAAAGCATGTGATATCTGAGCAGCAGCTCAGAGAACTGCACTTCTTCATCTGTGGAAAGACAAGGCAGGGAGGGCATCTTATTGATACCTTGAGCTATGGAGTTAAAATTAGTCCTGCTGGGAGTGCTGGGGCTGACCGGATGACCTCCAAAGGCCTTTGTCAGCCTTTGATTATATGATTGTAGGAACAAGGTCTGTAAATTGTCAAAAATGGGTATTCTTCAAAAAAATATTTTACCCAGGGAACTTAATATGAAGCATCACGATATTGTAAAAATCAGAACAATTACCAACACTGCTATGACACATTTTGGGACTGAAAATGAAAACAGATCAGGGGTCACATAGTCCTTAGCTAACCTGTGACAGTACAGCTTAAAGGGAACAAAAAAGCCAGCTGCATGGTTTCAAACAGCCATAAATATTAGTGTAGTTACTTCCCCAAAGGGAAAATAGACTCTTTCCTCTCCTTTCCAAATCAAATACTCAGAGCTGCTATTGCATAAGCATTTTGTTCCACTTATCTCTCTTTCTAGCAGTTAACCTCAAATCTTATCTCTGCAATATATTCAGAAAACTTCTAAATTCCCAAAAGATTAGGGAAGCACCCAAAGTATAAAAAAAGTGTTTTATTTATCTTCCCAAATGCAAATTCAGGAGGTATTCCTCAAAAAATATTTTATATATTTTAATATTTATGCTTTAATATGCATATATCCACCTGACTGGAGATGACTGTAATAATGAATAGTGATGTTTTCTCTTTTTTAAAGATCAAGCCAAACAATTTCCAGTCTCTTTATGATATTCACTAGCAGTTAAATCTTCCAGTTCTCCAGTCTTTTGTCTGAGTATCTTTTTTAGAAGTCAGATTTGCATAGGTTGTAGGAGGGAAGAAAACATCTCTTTCCCTTTCTAATTAGGCTGCAGAAAGGCAACTGAAGCACTCCAACATCTCCACCCAAACTGGTTACCATTATTTGGGGTAAATATCATAATTTTATTTCATAGTTTATGATCAAGTAATGAGTCTGTACAGGTCTACTGTCTATAAACACAACAATGGTCACTAGATCATACATCTACAATTAAAAAAAATCTACATTTATTCACTGAATCCCAGTACTTTTTCTAAAATTCACTTTAACAATGTGTCAGGATGGATTCATTGTATTTTTGCCATAATTTACTTTGTGCAATCATATTCTTCCCAATAAAACTTCCATGTCAATAGTACAAAGATACTTAAGGGCATGGCTTAGTCCTCGAATGTGTGCCACGCTGCTATTTTTAATCAGTATCTTCTGCATGTAAGGAAATACTATTTTTTCCCCCGCCCAAACCAAAAAGAACTTGGATTCATTACATTTTTGTCAACAGTTTATTTAATTTCATTTTCTGGTAGCTTTTATTTAGAAAAAGAGTCTACATATGCCTCTTAACATTTTCCATTGAGATACATTTTTGAAGACATTTTATTAAATGTAGATCTGTTTATGAATAAGCAAATTGTCTTTCTCAGACTAGAACTTGTTCACTACTCTAACATTCTGAGATGTTTTAATGGAATTGCTTTTAATTTAGAAGGAGTAAACGAATTTTTAAAAAATACTGGGTTTACTATATTAATACAGTTTGGAAGAGATTTTTTTTTAAATAAATTAGAAAGGTCTTCCTTCTATTTTTAAGTAAAAACCAAGTTCAGCAATTTAAATGCTTGCAGATATTAAGGGAAGTCTGCTCTCATGTGTGGCTGCAGCTCCAGTAGGAGAGCAGAGACCTTGTGAGGGAGCACACCTTCTAAAAGTGTCTGAAGCAATTTAAATATGATCCGTGAATGACTTCTCAGTGGATTAGCCCCTAACCTTTAACTTTTGTGACATTAGTCACATCTCATCTTGACATCTATAATGGAATATTCTCCTATTCAATTGTTTAAAAAATGTCTGGTTTGACTTCCGATTGACCTCTGATGAGAGCTGAGCTCTTTAAAAGGGTTTAACAGTTGTAGCTCCATTTGTCTCTCTGGAAGAGACTAATGATAGGTGGGAATTATTATGAAGCAGAAAAAATACAGCAGAAAATACTTCCCAAGATTAAAAATAATGAAATAAATGATACTGGGCTTGCTTCCTTCCATTAAATATGTAGAAGTTTTCTATTCCAAGAAACTATAAAATAATGATTAGGCTCTTCTCTGATCTATGGGGGAAAACCTGAAAAATCCAAAATATTTTTACAAGGAAAACCTCAGCACATTTAAAGGAGGAATAAATTTGGGCACAATCCACATCCCTAGTATAGTTGGAGTTTGAGCTTGTTCTTGTCGATTCTCAAGTCCAATGAATGATTTAAAACTTGAATGCCATTGGCATGTGTCGCAAGGACAAATATTCTTGGAAAAGATTTTTGCTACAATGATGCTACAGAATTTTTATTGAACTGATTAGAAATTGTTATTTACTTAAGCCAAAGATTATTATATGTGTCTTTGTGTTTCAGTGTCATATACACCATTTGTTGGTCTTGAAATCCAGCTTTTGGAAAACTGTAAGACAGAAAATTCAGGAAATTTTAAAACATCCTCTGTACTACATGGGATGATTTCTTCAAAGATATTCCTTAAAGAATTCTTTAAAGTAGGTGTCAGCTACTGGCTGTGCACACACCCTGTGTATTTGTTGGGTCTCTACTTGGCAGAAATTTTGAAAAAATTGTCTAATGAATAATATTTGAATATGTTAATTTTAAATTTAAAAAATGATACAGAGAAGTAGTCTATTACTATTCTCCTTTGGTGAGGAAATGCATACCAGGGACATTCCTAATGAGCTCTTTGCTCTCATGCTACACAGATACTGACAGTGACTATCAGGATGCTAAAACCTGATCATCTTTGCAAATGATCATAAACAGCAATTGATTCTGATCTCCTGAATACTTTTTCTGTATTTCAGCAATCACATGTAATTCAGAATACCACAGGGAAAGTGGGGGCTTGGAAAACATATTTATTCACATACAATAACTTTCTTGAGGTCTTTGAGCACCAATGTTTCCAGTATACATGAACATGAAATTTACTTATTTCAGAGGGTCAGAATTTCTGCCTTCCTCACCATGGCTTTGTCTTTAGGGTAATGACAAATAACATACAGATTAACCATTTTCTCTAGTTGTGACAGCTCTTAGGTTTTGGGGTTTTTTTTTAACTTGAATTTTTTTCAATCCTTTGTTTTTCTTCTCTCCTAGAAAAACCTTGTGAAGTAGCAGCTGTCTTAGTGAGTCATCAGAAGTAGCATGTCTAGCATCAATATTTACTACCAAGCTTCAGATGGTGTAAATCACAATAAAATGGACTGTCTTGGTTTATGCCAAGAAAGGATACATAATGTTATGTAATGCTCCAAATTAATTTAAGAACCTGTTAGAAGAATCATGAAGAACCATAGAATGGGTTGGGTTGGAAGGGACTTTTAAAGGTCATCTAAAAGTCCAAGTCTCCTGCAGTAAGCAGGAACATTTCCAGCTGGATCAGGAACTCATCTAATTGTGAAGGGACCTAGGGATGGGGACAAACTTTTTAGAAGGGCCTGCAGCTATAGGACAAGGAAGGGGTAATGGTTTTAAACTTAAATAGGGTTAATTCAAATCAGATATAAAGAAGAAATTTTTTTACAGATAAGGTGTTGAGACACTGAAACAAGTTGCCTAGAGAGGTGTTGGATGTCCCAATATTATTAAAGTGTAAGTAAAATGAAACAACAAATAAAAGGAGTAGAAAAGAGTCATTTTTTACAACTAGTTTCATAGGCAATAGGCTATGTTCATCAGCTACACAGATCAAGATATATATAGTAAAGTTTTCATTAAATGAGTAGCACTAGCACTTTTTTTTTAAATGTCTAAGGAATTTTAGTCTGAAGACAGTAGTCATCTTAATTTTAAGATGGGTAAGTCACCAGTGGGATTTAGGAGCCTTTGTTCCATGCCCACCTGAATGTTTATGCATAGAGTGCAAGCTGAGGAACTGAAGGGTAGTTGCCTCAGGTTACAGAGACTGTTTAGAGCTTGTTTTCAACATGTAAGACCAGATAACTACCTTCTATGGGGGGGAAAAAAATATCCCTCCAAATGATTCCAACTCTAGAAGTTTCCCATTGCTTCTCATAAAGAAGAAAATGTATGGAACTTGTCTGCTTGTATACAACTAATGTGTCCCACTGTGCACCTTCCTTTACAGAGGTCTGTGTGTTGGGGACTCTGCAGACAGAAGAGAACTACCTTCAGCCAGTTTTTCTTTCTGAGGATTCTCTAATGATCAAAACTTCATTATTCCAGGATGTACCCAACACAGAACAAACTACTCCTGTATTTTGATCCCTGGAAGTCACTTCACTAGGGAGGGGTGATTTCCCTGCCCCTCGCCACACATCTGTGTGGCAAACATGGTTTTATGTTGGTGTTTCTATTAAATTCCTAACATTTAGGAATTTTGAACTTTCATTCAGTGCAGGAAAATTTCACTGCATGAGGATTTTGACTTTATATTCTATAAATGACACTTATTTCCTGAGCGTCATTAAGTGTCTGCCTTGCTCGTCATCGCCTTTGAAATGCCCTACAGGATCTCAAGTGAAAAATTTGGGTTTTTCTCTAATCTTATAAAAACTGGCAATTCTCTTGCCATTTTTGTGCTGTTGTTATTTCCCCAGGAAAAAAGGTATGTGCATTTGAATTGGCTGCCTCCCTATCCATCTGTTAATTTCTCTCTCTGCGTTCTCTTCCTAATCACCTTTGAACATTTCAAACAAATTTGAAAGCAGAAAGTCTAAAAAAAATGAAATTCCTGCAAGTTTTGTGAAAACAGTCATCTGCCTCTCGGAAAGAGATTTGAATTGGCAGTCCCATTGTGGGAAAGACAGATCAAATTCAGACAGATAAGGCTCCTAGATCAGACAGACAGAACTATATATTGCACTCAGACAGATGGCTGCCCTGCCAGCATGGCAACAGAGTGTGTACTTCAGGATTATCAGCAGCACATGTTAAATCTTTTCCAATTGCTGCCTGTGTCCTGCCATGGTTACTGCTGGAGGAAGATTTGGGTCAAAAAGAACACAAATCCGTAAGAGATCAGCACTCATTAGCTTCACAGCACACCAGCAAATAGGAAATATGCTCCTTTTTTTTTAACTTTACATTTGCACCAAGGATTTATAATAAGAAATCAGAATAAGTTTGTATTATTTTTCTTTTCTTAAACCAAACAACCTTGGCAAACAGTATTCAAGACACAAAAGCACATGGAATCTAACTATATATCTTCTCCTTTATTTGAATCAACAGACAAAAATCAAAACCTGTTTCCAGAAGTGTATCAGCTAAGGATGCCTGTGCCATCAGGAAAAAGTAGATACAAAAGACGTACTGATGAAGATGCTATTTATAACATGTGACTTGTATATCCAAATTGTGATGATTAAATCAACCAGTCAGCCATATATTTGTTGAGTTTGTACTTCCTAAACTACTGCAACTTCAAGACAGGAAAATCTTTTTTGTAAGAAATTTGAAATCACATTTTCTGTTTACCTAATATAAAGAATAATGGGTTTCAAGTGCATTGCACAGCTGTTGAGGTAATTATGTTTGAAGTTCAATGCTTTATTTTATTTATCACTGTCAATCAGCATAACTGCAATACCTAGAAGCCACTGTATGACAAGTGAAGACATGGAAGGTAAACTCCTATGTGGAGGTAATTAAGGTGGAACAGAAAAGATTTCCTTGCCAGCAACTCATCTGTCAAACTTGGAGATCACCAAGCTCTGCTCAGCCCCCCCTTCTTAGTCTTTCCTTTAAGCATTCCTCTTTCACTGGGAAAGAAGGAATACAGATCTGTCTGTGCTAGCTTTGTATTGCACATAAGGAATTCCTAATGTCCTCTTGAAGACACATTTTCATCCTTCTTGACTTCCCAGAATGAATAGACAACTTAATGCAGCAGGGCTCTGGCTGATACCATTGCTGGGATGACTCTGGTGCTTTTGGGAATGCTGCCCACACCTGCAGTGGTGTGCACTGTGGGCTGTGACAGGCTGTGGTACACACAGGCTGTAATGACTATTTAGAGCATGCAGCACATAATGGGTGGACACAGCAAATTAAATGCTCATTAAACATGACCTTATGAAAACTTTTGATGAAAATACTAAGGATACATAAGCTGTTTAAACAGCTTTGCTTACGTTTCTTATCATTAAATCGATCCCCTGTGGCTGCAAAATAGAGGAAAATTTTAAAAGTGTAAGATACTCCTTTTGTTTCCAGCTCTGCCACAGATTTTTCAAGTCTGTATAAATTGTCTTTGTTTTGTGACATAGCACCCACTCCTAAACTTCCAGGTCTGTTTTATGGATGCATTCATTAGTGCTTGTAGGGTGCCAGAGATGCCTAACTGCTCCCAGAGGAATTAATTATACCTACAAAGACCAAAAGAGAGTCAGGAAAGTAACTGGCTGAAAAATATTAGAAGTGTTAATTCATTATTTATGCTGTAGAGAGTTTATACTAGACTAATTATTGAACTTCCTTTCTTTTCCTACTGCTCATTATATAAATCCCACCACTGCACTCCTTTCATTTTCCTTCTGGAATAATCCTAAAATGTAGAGCTATAAAGTCCTGCCCCATTACTAAATCATTCACAAAGTTTGAGTTTATTAATAAGCTTTTAAAATTGATTTTCATTTAGTCTTCAGCTTCCTTCTGAAAGATTAAACAGTATTATGTAACAGGAAATTTTGTTGTGATCCATCCCAGGATAAAAACTTCTCACTGCTGCTACAAGACTTGAGCAAGGTGCAGGTTAAAAAATACATAATTTTAATTCCTCTGTGCAAAGACTAACAAGCCAAGTCTTCTACCGAGTGCACACAAGTGGCATAGTGAAAAATCATAGAAAATTCAGGGATGAAAAGTCCTGGCTCTTATTAAGTTAATTTTCAAAATACTGTGTTTTGACAGCTCGAAGTTCATATTTAATTGTTATAGAAATTCCTTGCTAGGTCTGGTGCAGACAACAAGTTTTTCATGGAGGAGAATCACAGAAAAAAAGCATGCAGATGGGGGATGGAAAGGGAAGGGGAATTAGAGAAATCCTGGTTGCCTAAGCTGTGTACAGAGGGCCCTCTGGCTGCAAGGTGTGTGTCACCAAGGCAGCCAGGGGCTTGCAGTAGGCTGTTTGAATGGAAGAAATAAACAGAAATGGACTTCAGTAATCACCCAGAGAAAACACAACCCAAAACTCAGTGATACAAATTGTGAATAATAGTTTTCTGCACATATCTAGCCGTGCATAATGTTAAATTCCTGAAAATATCTAGGAGTGGAAAAAGCAGGAAATGTAGTTGTGAAGTTTTAATGAACTTACATCATTGTAGTTCCCGGTTTTTATCTGTTAATTTCCATGAATAGCGAAAATTTTTTAAAGTAAAACCCTGCAAACACTGACATTTAGTGGGGGAATAGAAAACCTTCTCTGAATAAAGAAAAAGCAAATTACTGTGAATCTCAGAAACTGAAACTATTTTTCAATCACTTGTCAGGTGCTGTAATCACACTCCTTGCACTTATGAAGTGTAATCACACTTCTTAGCTGTTCACACCGGGACAGTAAAGCTGCCCTCACCAAGACCAAAGAAATCTCTACCAGATCTTGACAAAGAATTTTGGAAAAATTCAAATCACAACTAATGAAAGCCAAAGGTGTGACTGAAATGGGAATGCATCTCTCTGATCACTGCACCTGTTGATTTAAATCAGAACTTCAAAGGAGAGAATTACAGGGGAGAATACAGCACAAAAGACCTAAAATACCAAAAGAGATCAGCATCTATGAAATATTGAACAGATTTTTTGTCTAAAACCATCTTTCCATTACACTTCAACTTCATTCATGTATTTTCAAGATTTTGATATGGTTTCAGGTGAAATGATAGCTTTTGTAAACTTACCAGTGGGACATCAGTTTTTTAGTTTTTCATTATGACTTTTTAAATATCTTTGACCTTTCATAGAGTGAAGCCAAGTCCAATATCTAAAATTGCCTGGAAAATATTTGCTAAAATATTTGATAAATATTATTTAAATGTGTCATTTCAAAGAAGTTTTACCAGGATATTTTCTAGTCTTTAAGAAAATTGTATATAATATATAGCATAAGTATGACCAATTTATTACTTCTGATCAAAACTCTATTTAGCCCCATAAATTTTGTCCGGTAAAGTCTGGATGTCAATGCCTAAATAAAATATAAGAGATTAAAAATAAAATTTTACGACCCCATAATATTTTCAACAGTTTGATTTTGGGTCTTCCTGAGGTTAAAATGTTGTCCCTGATGGCTTTCCCTTCCAGGAACTTCCTCAGCCTTGCGGTGTATTCATGCAGAATTTACCACCACCAAGTTGTGGCAAGAAGTTCCCTATCTTAGATCCTTCATCATGTTATTGAATAGGCAACACCTGTGTTTATTTGCTTGTTCCATTTTTCGTTTCCAGAATATTTGATGTTCCTTAGTTTTCCTAGTGAAAGAGAAGGTAAACAACACTTAGTAGTAATCATCTTCTTGCCATATTTTAAAGATGAGGAAGCTATTGCTTAGACACTAAGTTGATACATTAAAATGCCATTTTTGCCAAAATAAACTTTGTAATGTTGCTTTTTCATTTTTTAAAAGCTGTATTTTAAAGCACAGATTCTGCAAAGACTGAAATTTCCAATATGTTTACATTATATTACCATGAGAGAAAATATCTCAAATTGTTTTGATAACAAATATTTTTGTTTCAGTTGGAGTCTAAAAAATCCATTAATGCTTTCTCCCTGAAATTTGCCACAGAGCTGAACACAGTACTGCACATAGATTCTTGCTTCTTGCAAGAATCAGCAGCAGCTTCTTGCTGTTTCAGTCTCTGTTACCATTAACCTATTTTCAGATATGTTCTTCTATTTAGAAGAGAATTTTCAATATGGAAAACAGTAAAAAATGGCTATAAAGAAACCGGATCAAGAAAACATCATAGATCATATAATTTATTTCCTTAAAATAAAATAAGTTTTCTAAGACCAGTGTAAAGGACTGCAAAAATGAGTAAAACAAATCATGTATATCACAATGGAAGCCCCAAATGAATGGAAGAGAATTGTTTATGCCTGCATTTCTGAAATAGTGAAAACAGAAACACTGGATATTTAAAATAATTTATTCCTCATACGATACTTTTCTAACAGGAGGTACTTTACCCTAAAGCCCAGCTACATTCTCTAAACTTCCCAATCTCTTTCTACAGATCCTTGCCCCTAATTTGAGGTTTCAGAGAAAGAAAAAAGAAAGATAAATGGACAATTTTAACTATATAAGCCAACTCTTTCATTAAGAGACATATAATTTTAGATGGTTAGAAAATTAGATCAGCTTTATGACCTTTTCTGCGGCTCTCCAATTAAACAAAAAGGCCAAGACTGTCCTGAGGTGTGGAGGAAATGCCTAGATTACACAGAAAGGTGTAACTCGGGTGAGGCAGAGTTTATGGAACCCGCATAGCTCAAACGGTAGTAGTTGTCATTAAAGCTGTGTGCCTTTCCACAGGACCTAAATACACATGAATCCTGAAGGAACATCTGCTACCAATTGTGCAGAGTGGCTTCCCATACCCTTAAGCATCAAGTTTGGGTGCTTGCCACATGCCTGTACCTCTCACCCTTGACAGACATCTAGCGCCGAGCCTGCAGTGCCAAGTCCTCCATGCCAAGTCCCAGCAACTTGTGGCAGCCTCCAAAGAGCCAAGGATGTCTCTGCTTCTGTTAATTGAAGGTCTTTGGTCTTCTCTGCCCACCAGGGCTGCAATCTTCCCTACTCCCTTTAGCCCCTGGCAAAACACTCTTGCTCGGTGGCACCAGCAGCGAATTCCCTTTAAAGGATACACACACTTCAGCTTGCAGCAGCTGTCGGCTCAGCTGAGTGTTTTGTGAGGGTAATGAACCAAAATTTGCCAGGGATTTGGGAGAAAATGATAAATAGCTAAAAGGGGATGTTTTTCAACTGGCTTCAGACAGTTTGGAGACCAGATGTTTATTTTTTGTGCAAACACTGGAAATGTTTGCTCCTTGGATCAAGTTAGTACCTATTTGCATAACTAATAATTACAGGGGTACACGTTTGGCTTGCCCCAATCTGCATAAGGATAAACAGTAAAAACTCCCTTGAGTGGTGCTATAAGCCACACCTTTTGGTTTGTACAAGTCAAGGTTAACAAAAATCCAAGTAATAGTTAGCATAGTTCAAAGCTTTAAAAAGACTTTGGTGGCATTAGATGTCTCATTCCAGTTATTGACAACTAAGAGATTTAAAATTAAATTTATTGTTGAATTTTAAATTCACTTTTCCTTCCTCTTGTATTATAAAAGAAGTTATTTTTTCCCTGAAATTTAATTTATTCTGTACTAAATAGTCTCTAACCTCAGCTTCAATCCTTAAATATGATATAAAATGGTCACAGGTCAGACTGTGACAGTTCCCATGCATTTACAGTGACAAATTAAGCTCATTACACTTAATATTGACATAAATATTTTAAGGATCTTTCAAGTTTCTTGACTTCAGATAAAGTTCCAAAGACTAAATTAAGATCACAAGTCTAACATCCTTTAAGTGCCACTTTCTAAACCAAGAGAGGCAATGAATGTTTGAAGAGAGGCAAAGGACCATGAACACAGGAATTCTGTTCAAATCTTCCTGTGTTCAGAGAACCAGGCCAGGGTGCCCATTCCTTGTAGAATGAGCTATCAGATCTAGCTGACTCCATCATTGCTTTCCCTTTCAAAACAAACTTGGTCTTTTCTATTATTTCGTTATTTTTCTCTATCTTCAAAATTGTTATACTAATTTCCTTTAAAATTGATGCTATTTCAAGATAGAAATTTGTCAAAATTCTACAGGCTGGAAGCTGATCAGGCTTTAACTTTCCTATTACATTATTCAAGCATTCACAAAATGAAAGATCAGATTGTAAAACCTCCTAAAATTGATTGTTGTTCTTATAAAATAAACAAAATTTTTCAAAAATTTATTCCTGGCTTCCAGGATAAATAGTTGATGTACTTGCAACTGTGTTGTCTGAAAACACAGACTTTAATAACCTCTTTTATTGGACTAGAGAGCTAAGAAGCAGCAGATATATCTTCAATTGAGAAGAACATATACTTGAATTTATTGTGTGTCTAAAATACTTACAAGATTATTAAAATCAAGTACAATATGGCAATTATTGTTTGCTGTCATAATAATTTCTTTTGTGAAAAGGAAAGTGCAATTTCAATTTCAAGAGCAAGGATTATTGCTCTTCAAGAAGTCTGGAAATCAGAAAAATAGGAAAATCTACTGGAAATCAGTGAAGTAGGAAGGTTTTCTTCTCTGGATGAAGATATAACATATCAATATTACACTCTGTTGGCATTTTGTGTAGTTACCTGAGTGACCTGAGTAACATGGAAAGAAAATCCTCTACCTAATCACTGTAGGACACTTCAGCTGCTGTCCTCTCCATGTTCCATCTTCAGTGTCTCAGCACACAGGTGCTATGGACACTGAGGCCAAGAGTAATTTTTCCTGCTGCAGATGCTAATTTAACATCTTCCCAGGTCCATCCATGCTTGGGGAACATGAACAGGTACCTTGAGAAGATAGCATAGGTAATAGGTGGGTTTAATGACCCCCCAGAAATTCAGCCTATATTGCCATCAAAGAGTTTGCATCTCTCCACTGATCATGGAAATGGCTTTGAGACACTTGGCTCCTAATTTAAATGTCTCAAAATTCTTAATTGGAACAAATAACTGTATTTAGTAGCCCAAGCTATTAACCTTGAGCAGGATGCAATCAGGTTACCTACTCCTGGTTCCTATCTTCTGCCTTTTTTGCTATTCCAGTATAAAGTTACAACTACAAATTGGGGTAAAATTGGAGTCCTGTAAATGTACTGGGTATTGGTGAGAGGGCTACTTTTAACAAGGAGACCATGAAACAAATCACAAGGCAGTTTGCCTGAGAGCCAAATATACTTCTGTAGTTACTGACTTGGTCATTCACTTGGACTCATGAGAGTCATATCATTTCTTTCATACAGTTTCTACTTGTTTGGTCTTTCTGATTTGCTTCTCTTCTAGAAAAGACATTTTTTTTAGAAAAATACTTGAAAAAATTTTGTATAACCAATAAAGTGAATGGGTAGCTGGTGGGTAGCTACCCAAATACCTAAAAATTAAGTTGGCTGTCAAGATAATTTGAAAAATCTGGCTTGACATTTTCTAAAGAAATATCTGTTTAAATTAATGATCACTACATGATTGATTGTATCTCAGGTAGATATGATTGTTAGAAAGTAGAAAGATTTCACTATGAACTCTTCTCCTATTTCAGCACTAAAGAAATGCAGAGAAGAATATCCTTAATCTGATTAGAAAAAAAGATGTGCAGCCGCAAAGTCTCTCCCATGTCCCACAATCAAATCTGAAATATGCTATTATCTGTGATGCTAATGAAAAGACTACAAAGACCTTCACATCGCTTTGCCTTTCTCAAAGTTGTCTGAATAAAAATAGAACATTAGAAATAATCCTCATTAAAATGCAGTAAGGTGATCACATTCATGGGATATACTGGAATTAGCCACTAGTTTCAATGTTTCCTGGATCATTATATGAAGGTAGTATAAAACTGCCATAATTATCAATATGACTATAAAATAATGGTAATGACACAATCAATGGGCATAAAAATGCAAAGCAAGATTAAATTGATGATTTAAAGGAAACATTACCGATGAATGTATCAGTGTCCTTTGAGGGAAAGATGTCTTGTATGTATCTACTCAGCTGTAGGGTTTTTTCTACATGTTCTAAATAAATTCCACTTATAATCCTTGAAATGTAAGGAATGTTTTGTAAGTGTATTTTAAGAATTCCTACTTCAAGTTGCCTTCTACTCGATGGTTAGTTATTTTCTAGTGTTTGGAAGGCTTTTTTGCACCTAATGTTAAAAATATTTAGGATAATGTTTACCTTCACAGATAAGTGAATACCTCAGTTTTCAGGCTTGCAAGAATACCTATTTGGAATGCCTTACTAAAAAGCATACATTTATCCTGCAGTTCCAGCTTTCTTACTTAGCAGTCTTTCTTATCTTCTTCATCTTTGGAAACATATTAAAATGTCATTAAAACTAAGTGCTGCTTTCCAAGGCAGTTTCAAAAATTACTGGTCCTATATACAATTATTTATTATTCTTAATAAGTATGTGGAAGGTGGGGGGGTTGTGGGGTTTTTTTTGCTAATGAAAACTTTGAAGTCAAATGCAAGGAAAGTTTCATTCTGGACGTTCATTTCTATTCCTAAATAGGATCAAGCTAAGATAATTTTTGTACTATGAGCAATATCTCTGGAGTTTGATACTCCATGGAATAATATCAATTCACAGTTCATTGTTCAAGACAGGTTAATTGCTTGTGAAGGAATTGTTTTTGTATCTGTATATAATAGAAAGACTAGTAAGTGAAGAATGCTTAATAATATAGATACAAAATCCTCTAATAGTCACCTGTCCAGAAATTATCATGTCAAAAAATCTTTTTATATTCTCTTCTGCAAGTCTGTTTGATAAGTCGGCAGAGACCCAGCATTCTGTGCTGTCAAGTTTATCCTGGACACAAAAGCATTTCCCACCTATTTCATTAAGTTCCGATCAAAGTTTTTTAAAATATTTTTCCTTTACTTCCCATTTTAAAAGTCACATAAAATTAAAAGTCTATCTTATATTGCCTTGTTTTCAGTATAATTAATGACTGTTCGACAAATTGTGGAAAATTGTTCCCACTTGTTTTTCCAGTGAAGAATAAGAGTCTTTCTAGTGGTTCTCAAGATGTTTATAAGGTCCATTACCAATTCCTTCCAGATCTCTCTTTTTGGTATTACTTGAGCAATTCTCAATTCTCATCTGTTTTAATAACAATTCAGTTGTCTCTCTAACCTCTCAGCTAATTAATGAGCCATAGGGGATACTCTCTGATGCAAAACCATCATGATCACTGGAGACCAACCTCTGAGACTGTAAGGGTAATAGTTATTGCAAAGAGTAGGGCAGAAGGGTTAGCCTTCCATGTTATGTTCAGAGTTCAGATCTATTCCAGTTTATCAGTATAAATAACAGAAGTTCACTCCTCTCAGACTGCCTGTGTATATTTTACAGTTTTAATGAAACATATATTTAAAGTGTAATAGTATCAGATTATTAAATTCATCTGCTACTTTCTGGAAGGATCAAAACTTTTTAATCTTCACAAAACTTTGTAATGCAGCACTTTTGATATAATTGTTACTTTATTTTTCCACTTTTCCACCAGCTTGTTAAGTCTGGATATGTCTGTAGTGATGGTCTTGGCAGAAGCAACCAATTTCTATAACTCTTCTTCAACTTCTTTTTCATGTAATATCTTCTATGAATTTCTATTAAATTATATAATAATAATGTAATAATAGTAATAATATATAGTGACCATATTCACTTTAATAAATAAGTTCATAAATACACTCTACTTTTTTCTTATTGCACTTCATCTGTAAATCCTAATTCACTTTACAGAGAAATCCTTTTCATTATCCCCATGTTAGAGAGGATAAAATGGAAGTAGTTTGTTTAAGGTAGCACAGATAATAATTTATCCTAGCAAGACTTTGTTTCTTGAACTGAACTCTTCTATTTAATTTGCCAAAGCAAAAATATTTTTGCTGAAGTTGTTATTTTGTACATTGTTAATAGAGATGATTTTTTTACATAATTGAAGAAAAAGCATATTAATGTTAATCGAAGCTACACAGCCTAATGAAATCTGAAATAAATATTATCCAAGGAGTTCCATTAAGAGAGACAATAAAAGAGATCTCAAAGATAGAATTATCTATACAATTAAAACTATTAAAGGTACATAAAATCCCAGACAATTAGCTTGAAAGTACTGATAGATTTAATTTTTCTTTAACTGTAGAGGTAAAACAGGGACTTTTTTTAAATTAGACATTCAATTTCATCAGAAATATTTCTTACTCTTTTCACCTGAGCACCACATTTCTGATATAATGTAGGTTGCTATCTACTCAAGCATTTTTCATAGAGAGTTCATTAATTTTGGAATAAAAGAGAAAGTAAGAAACTCCATTTCAGATCCTGGTTTTAGACTGAATTCTAAGGAAACCGAAAAGAGAATTTTATGTGTCTGTCTGCCTATATGGCTTCTAAATAGCCTGGAATACAATGGGCAATTTTAACAGAATATGATAGATTGATAAAGGTTTTAAAGAAGTGCTATGAGCTTCATACCAAAAGATAGTCTGGTAGAAACATACAACCTTTAAAATGAAACTCAGAAAAAGGATCCAACTTTTAAAAAATATGTTAAAGTTATAGATAAAATTATTACTATTGCAATGAGATCTGGTTGACAGTTTAGGAGCACTAAGATTGCTAGCTGATAACATCACAATACCAAACTTGGTGTTATTATGTTTCAGAATCAGAAAATTTTAATATTATTAAATATTAATTCAAATATAATTAATTAAAATTATTTTAAAATATAATCTACTGGATTTCATAGAACGATGTGGGTTGGAAGGGGCTCCAACCCCTCTGCCATGGGCAGGTGCACTGGGTTTGCATGGCAAGGTTTTGGTAGCAGAAGGCTATTACAGATGTGGCTTTTGTGCTAAAAGCTTCTCCCATGCCCAACAGAGCTCATGCCAGTGGCTCCAAGACAGACCCTCCAAGGCTGAGACCCTCAGCACTGGCAGTGGCATCTAGCCAGGGTCAACCCACCACAACAGGGACATCTACTAGACCAGGCTGCTCAAAGCCCAATCTAACTGGACTTGAACACTTCCAGAGATGGGACATCCACAATTTCCATTCCAGTGTTTCACCACCCTCACAGTAATGAGTTTCTTCCTAATCTACCCACTTTCAGTTTAAAGCCATTCACCCTCATCACTGCATGCCATTGTAAAAAAGCCCTCTGCAACTCTCTTGTAGGCTCCCTTTAGGTATGGGAAGGTGCTTTAATGTCCCCCCAGAGCCTTCTCTCCTCCAGTCTGAATGAGCTCAGCTCTCTCAGCCTTTCCTCATAAGAGAGGTTCTCAAGACCTCTGAACATTTTTGTGACCTCCTCTGGATTCACTCAAGCTCATCCACGATCAAAAGTCTGTTTCATTGCAGAGCCCTGTGTTGGACACAGCACTCCAGGTGGGGTCTCATGAGAGTGTAGCAGAAGGACAGAATCACCTTCCTTGACTTGCTGACCACAGTTCTTGTGATGCAGCCCAAGGTACAGACTTACCTGCTGCAATAACACTTCAACTTGTTCAGTTATTACAGGAATTTTTCTCACTGTTCTCTGTTAATTATGGCATGAACTGCATATTTTACAAACTAACTCAATGGCAAGATGTTAATAACAATGTCTTTAATGTAAAAAAAACCTCACTTGGTAGATTGAACAATTTCTGTCCATCTTAACATCTAAAAATACCCCAAATGTCACAGAATGGCTAGTATTTGCTCCTGACTGCCTGAGAACCTGAGGGACCTAAGCACAGAACCTATATGCAACTTCCTGACAGTGTATGTAACCTTGATTAATTCAAGGTTACATACCAGCCTGGAATATAGTTTTTTTCAAAAATAAAAAGTTTTTATCCTTCTTGGTCCACTTTCTTAACTGTTTGCCAGTTATTGCCTCAGGCTATTCTATGGGGCTTCTGAGTGGTTATAACTTCTCCTCTGGATGCTGTTGTGTTAGATTAACCTCTGGTTCTCAAAAGGTCATGTTTTTATTCATTCTCAGAATCAAACCAACAATACATTCTCTTAGGAGATCCCAAAAACCCCTCTGTATTAAACAAAGGAAATTGTTCATATGTCGTCCACAAGTGTTCTTTTCCAAATATATATATATTGACCTTATAGCACTATCTAGCCTGAACACAGTTTCATTGTAAAGCATATGTGAAAGGAAAGAGCTTTTCAGTGGCAAACCAAAAATAAAGAACCCCATGAGCTCTTTCTGTCAGCAGGACTGCATTTCCAGTTTATTTATAGCTGTCTAAAATGGGTGCTTTCATTTTGAATTTCTGCCCATGTTACTGGAATTCATAATTGAATGCAAGCGAGTACCTTACCTGATTTTTTCATGTTCCAAATACATTTTGCTCCTAATGGCTCCAAGACTGTTCAAATCAAAACTATTTTCCTACTGAATCTAGACATCCAAACTAGAAAACAATGTGCAGAATCCAGTAAGTTGGGATAATGACTCTTCATTCTCTTCATTTGTTTTTAACATTTTATGAGGAAATGTTTCTGACTTCCACTTCATTCTTAGAGGAAAGAACCTATTTAAGGGATTTACTTACACAGATGTTATAAAAATATGAATTCAATTAGTGAGGGGGGATGGGGGAAAGACAAAATCTTATGTGTGCTTTCCTTTAGAGAACTATTCTGAACCTCATGGCCCAGCCCATAAACATCTGATAGGACAACTGCCCTCATTAATTTTGACTACTGAATTTTGTTCTCTAATTACCTACTACAGGTACAAAGCTTGCCAGGAAGTAGGATACATCAGGCAGTTGGCCACATATGCAATGGATAGTCCTCAAAGCTGGAATTCAGATGACCTAGATTCATTTCTACATCCCTGCTGCAGATTGATATGTCCTTGCAAATGGATCTCACATCACTGCACTTCAATCTTCTCTTTGTCAAAGTAGTCCTGTAAAGTGTTCTCACATGTGCTGATGAAAAGTGCAATAAAACAGTAATTTATTAATTGATACAAGCTGGTTTATGTCCCAAATTTATTAGAGTCCTTTATGCTGCCTTCCAAGCAAGTCATAGTTTAAATTAAATAAAATCAAGGGTGAAACAAATAGTGTGAGCATGCCCCTACACACTTCCATCTTGTTTTAACTCCACTTGTTTAAATTGCCTCCACTCTTGGGCTGTGGTGGTTTGCTGAATACTGAGACCCTGCACACCTTCATTCATGAACTCTGATTTGTTATCTCCTTTCCTATGTGGTTGTGGGCTGCCAGGAATTATATATGAAAGTTATCCCTCTATACGTCAGATCAAGGGAAGAAGGTCTATTCCCTAACATACCAAAACATAAGTGTGAGGGATTTTCAAAGGAGGTTTTAAAGGCAGCAGAGGAGCTGTTTGGCCTGGAATAATCAGCAGGCTGTTTCAGAGCTACAGGGTGGCATAGTAATAAAGGTGCAAAATGTTCAGTAGATTTGGAAGACAAAGAGGGCAGTCAGAAAAGGAGAGCTGGCAGGCTGCAGAGAGAGGAAGAGGTGAGGAGGGCAGTAGTGCAAACAGGGGTGGACCTCTGAAGTGTTCTAAAGTGTGGAAGAGAAGTTTGAACTTAATACATAAGGAAACAAGGAAATAGCAAGATAGAAAATCTTTGCAGCTGTATTTTGGATGGAGTGAAAAGAGGCCAAAAAGCTGAGAGCAATGGATGCTGCTCATCCAGATTTGGAATTTTATCTACAAGATTCCCACAGCCTAACCCACCATCCTTTGATCTTTATCTTTTTCAAGTACTCACAAGAGCACAAAAGCACTGCTGCTGTTGAATTGAAATTGCATTCCACTGCCAGATACTGGAAGTAACTTACCTCCACTCAGTCTAATCATTTTGTCATATCATCATTTAAAACATCAGTTACCCATTCTTCTTTGAAATTACATAATGATGTTATTTCTGCTACAGTGAATCACTTCACTGTTCATGTAGGATAATGTGTAGGTTCTCATGCCAGAGCTGAATCTAGAGTGTTCAAGCAGATGTTGTCTTTACATAACTTGATATTTGGGGTGAATTTAAGGACTTTCCCTGATGCTACAACTTGATCTTTATTTGGAAGAATTTACTCTACATCTTTGCAGCACATTGATTTTCCTCTCTCACCTTTGCTGCAAGGTCCCAAATACAATGTCCTAAATGTATTTTACAAAATTTGGAATATTTTCAATCACATTAAACCTGGTATGTTAATTTTCCTGTAAAATTTTCTGACTGAGAATCGAAATCTTCCCACTTGGATTTGACCACTAATATTTATTCATTTGTACCTAAAAAAATTATAACCTGCAGATATTTGATGTTTTGCATAGCAAATTGCCACTAAAACTAATGACAGTATTGTTTCATATTTTATTCATAAATATTTGAAATATATGAGGTTAGTTTGAAAAAATTGAAGGAAAAATCCAAATTTAAATTTCCATCATTTATTATTATCATTTAGACAGGTAGAAGGAATTAAGAAAATACATTTGCTTACAGCTACATTTACAAGGCTGCCCTTTTTATTTAGACACATTCAAGAATGCATTGTATTAGATTCCCTCTCTAACACTGTTAAACAGAAAAGCCATAAATCTGAACTTCTTGCTAGCACCATAACAGCAGATTTCCAGTATTAAATCCTCTATATAGAATGGTGATACAGGCACATGAGCTATCTGTTTTCCCACTTACATGAACTCTTTCCAGATGAAACAAAATTCTCCAATCATGTCTGAGGTCCAGGTACAACACTCAGTCTCCTCTCAGAGATCTGCATCACAGGTTTTCCATGGAACAAAAATATCAGTCTTATCTAGGAAGCATGTTTTCCACTGCATGCCCATTTTCAAGTTCTTTTTTCAGCTGTGGTAACAAAACAGTCTGAAAGATTTCTAAATTGCACTGAACTCCTCCTTTAATATCAAATTGCCAAAGTACAGAATAACTTTGAAAGGATGATAGTCTTCATTCATCCTCAAAGAATGAAGAATGTCATCAGTGGTTCACCTTTTATGGATCTATCATCTCTTGATCAGTAGACAAAGCACTCAGACAGAAGAACTTTGAGTTGTAGGATCCTGGAGGACAAATGATGGAGGAAAATCTGAGTATACAAACAGATGTCTCCTCAAGACAAATAAATAGTGTATTTTAATTTAATCACAGCTTCTGATATTTTCTTTAACCTTCAGCTCCTGGAGTCATATTTTTACATAAGAGTCTCAGTTTTTATATAGACACCACCTCACCTTAGCCCTCGTGGTTAAAATGTTTACTGTAAAGTCTCATGTAAAATTGAAGGGGGCAAATAAAAAATGCAAACATGGTCATGCAAATACATATTTTTAAAACAAGTTCATTATTATTCAGGAGCTAACACATTTCTTTTAAGTGTCTGAGATCAGCATTGTGTAAATGACAGAATCTTTAACCTGGTAATGTAGAAGACCAACATAAATCAAAAATGCTAGGAAATGGTAAGGACAGTAGAGAACCTGTCCTTACCTGCCAGGAAAAACACTGATACCATTATGTTCTCTTTCCATGGGTGCTTGTGTGCATCATAGCTGAGTAAGTGAAGCAACTGGAGACATTATACTCAACAGCAGAAGTGGCTGAGTAACTTCAGTGGAGAAAGGCTGTTGCCTTTGTGGAAGGGTTTGCAGAGAGCAATATACAGGAGACAATGTCAAAGAAAGTGGAGAAGTGAATAAACAGGCTATTAAGGACCACATTGCTGAGGGACATAAGCAGGGATTACATATTAGTTTACATCTGTCTAAAGCTCTTTGGCTTAGAAAGAAAATATTTTTTTCTACAATAACAAGACATAAAATAAGGGGTTTATATATTTTGAATTCCAAAAAATAATCACTTTTTACCCTAATGAAAAGTGTTTCTAAAACCTCAGTATAACAAATTTATGATTTTGAAATTTTCATTATTTTTCAATCTAAAAGTTCTAAAGAAGAGGTAAGAATATATTTGCATTATGGTATTAGCTTAGATGCTAGTTTACAGCTCACATTCAAGTGCAAACTCCTTGTTATTCCTTTGTCCATGGGTGGATTTGAGTGCTAACTGTGCTCTGGGAAAGCCAAGGCTGTCCCTCACCAAGCTTCATCTGTTCAGACTGTATAGTTAAACATATCCAAGCCACTTGGCTCCAAAATCTGAAACCAAACCACACAAAAACAGAGAGATCCCCTGTTCATCTGCCTCCAGCTGCTTCAGATCACAGGGACAAGTGAAATGCAGGTAACACCTCATGGTTGTGTCCCTGTATCTTGACCAAGAGAAAGCCATGGAAGAAATGAAGTATTACAGCCCCAGCCCAACCCTTCCCTCTACTCTTCCCCCACGATGGGTGCAGCTGTCACTGGCAGTGCAAGGATTGTGTGCAGGATGGGGACAGCACCTACTGCCCACAGTGTGAGGTGGCCTCTCTGCAGAGCCTATTCTTGGCCTTTCCAAGTCTCCAGGGAGTAATGCTTGGCATATGCAAGCCCTCATTTTTTAAATGTTCTTTAAAGATGTTTTCCCAAACCCCTTTAACGAGATCAGCAGTCTTTAAAAGAAAAATACAAAGCTCTTGAGCTGTTAAATGTGAAGCTTTGGAGCTCCCTAAATACAGAGAGTTTATTTTAGTTCTGTTTCTTTACTGGGTGATTTTCTTAGTTTATTAGCACTGTACTATATGATTCGTATCCTGTATTTCTTACTTGAATAATTTCATTCTTCAGAGAATAGTCGTCTTTCTACTTGTCTATAACAGTATGTTCTCAGTTGGCTATTATTTATTTTTCATTACCTACCCATTTCTAAACACTTAATTTTAGCTAGGGTTTTATTTACTCTGCTTTTGAACACTGCCAACTTAAATGAGGAGTCAAGTCAAGTCACAAGACTATATTATTTTGTATCTGTGCCTACACATATAGTATCAAGAAAAAATAATTTCAGATGTATCCTCAAATTTTGCCACGCAATGTATTGAGCACTGACTAGAACAATTCAGCAACAACTCAGGCCAATTAGCAGCATTGGGATCTGGTCAGCCTTGTAATATTTTTCAGGAATATATTCAGTTTCTACATCACTGAAAACAATTCATTGCCTGAAAACATATTCTCTACCAGTTTTTATGACACCATGCAATGGAAATGGAATATAACTTAGTATGGAAATTTAAATACTGTCATGTCAACATCCTGATGATTTAGACATGCTTGAATGCATGTACACACACTTTTTATTAGTTCCAGTGTAAGGGGTGCTGTTTCATGTAAAGAAGCCTGGCCTGGAGCTTAAAAAAACAGGTTTTGCAATTCTGATTTTTCCAGGGCCTGTTAGCCATCCTTAGGAAACATTCTGATGCCTTCTGTTTTCTATCTGCCTAATGTGAAGATCATACTGCTCTCTTTTATGCTGCTTAAAGAACTACAGATGAAGTTAATGAGGGATGGGAAGTTAAAAAACCCAAAAACTAGAAAGTCATTACATTGTCTCTAGCTTCCTTAACAGCTTAATGTTAGCAAATTATGAAAATAAGTATCTAATGGCTAGATTGTTCTTTGACAGTTTTCACAAGCAATTATGTGAAAAGACAGTCTGATTTCCCCTAAAATTTCCCCTCACATCACAAAACAACACAAACTTGTATTTTATGTCTCTACTGTCTAGGCTTTATCTAAAACTTTGCCAAACTTGCACAAAATCATCTCTGTGTTCCACAGACTGGAATGCCATCACACTTGGGTCTGGCACACAACACTGAATTTATCCTGTGACAAAATATGGGTTTGGATAACATTTATCCTGAGTTCAAATGTATATCTCAAAAGGCATGGATTCAATGGATGTGACCTGTTCTCAGGACTGGCCAGAAGTAAAAATATGAGATTTGATTTAGGGTATCTCTGCTCTCCCTTGATCTTAGTGCCAGTTTGGTCACTAATGTATATGAGAACAGCTTCAATAAATGCAAAGTTATTTATAGCCCCAGAGGGGATGTATGAACCACTGGGTATGTTCATTATTCTGAAATGATCCAGCTACGTGTGCTAGGGGAATCATCTGGCCAAATGTAGCTGCCTACAGGAGTCATTTAGATATTGTTTATAGTCAATGGAGAGAAGTAGGTACTTGTAGGGCTTGGTTCATCTCACTCTGTAGAAGACATCTAACACAGATCAGATAAAAGACACCCTAGAAGTGCCAGAACATGTTTCCAAGATGAATCTGTGGAGAAAAGAATTTAATTTAGGATTGGAGAGTGGAAGATAGAGAAAGAGGCAAATGCAGACTGCAAAATATCTGGCTAATGTTATCCTATTTTAGGGTAAAATTTTAATCCTTCCTGAAGATCCCCACTTCTCTCCTTTAACTAAGAGATCATAGGATGTCAGTCTTGGGTAATAATATCTAAGTGGGCAATTCTAAGATGGCAGGATAAATCCAGCTCTGGAGCAGGTTAGAACAAGTTTGGCCAGATCTCCAGGACTTAAACATTGCAAAATCTTCATGTAAGTTTTATTGGAGCAGATGAAATGTATTGGTAAAAAAAAAAAACAAACCAAACAATTAAAATATAGTGTTATTTTAGGAGTACATTCTAAATGTTAATGAATCTCATATCTCTCTTTAGAGTTTTATTTGCACCCAGTTGTGAAATGGATTCTTCCTTTCTTATGTTCCTTCTATGTCCTATCAAATTATTATTATTATTCATGATAATGATGATATAATAATAATAATAATTGAAATCTAGTTACTTCACACTGCAGCCCAAAATTGCTTTGCAATGGAAACTAATTCAAGGACTTCATGCAGGTGTGCCCCAAAGGAAGCATGGCTGTGTCTGCCTGGTGCAGCACCATACTAAGGTAGGTTATCATCTCTTGGTCTATACCTTCGAGTTACTCAACAATTTCTGGTAGCTAAGAAAGCAACAGAAAATTTTATACTCTTCTTGAGAGTATAACTCTTCTTGAGAAGCAAATATGATTGCAACCCCAATTAGTACACCCAGGACCAAATGACCTGTTGAGAGTATAGGGTTTTTCTAATATTTTAGCAGGATGAGACATGGATAAATATTATTTGAAAGTCGTTTGAAACAGAGCTTCACATGATTAACCTAAAGCAGTCTATGATACTTCGCAAAACTAGTTTTTATTTGCTATGGATCTGTTAATTTTAATGGAGGAATTAAGTATTTGTATATTTGAGCAAATATAGCTGATATTACTAATTTACAGATTCAGATTCATAATGTAGGGAGAGTAACTGTAGTGCAAAAGAATTTCACTTCAAATTATGATTATTTACATCTCTGAAATTCGTCTTGACAGGATAAAGTGAGGAAGAAATTTCAAAGCTAGGAAATTCCCCAGAAGAATTTGGCAAAAGAACTAACATAAGGACTTTGTCTTAGCCATGTGCTCATTTTTTAGTGATAGTCTGGTCTGACTCAATTTTTCTCAATATAAACTGTGTTTATTTATTTTCTATAAAATTTTATTATGGAATTTAAAAAATACTATCCCATTAACTACAGAAATTGCAGTTGCAGATACTTTGTAAAGAAGTTGCATATTTAATGTTTTCAGACACCAAAAAATTTGTTGTGGAATGTAATATCTTTTTCTGATAAGACTGCTAGTTGCTACACGTGCATTGAAAATAACTGGTTGCATATTAGTGAGACTTAATCCTATGATGTCAATATGAATCTTCTACTTTTTTTAACATACTGCACAGCATGCTCAGCAAATAGGAGCTTAACTGATGTTAGTAAGAAGGAAGCATAAAAGTTAAGAGATTATTGCAGTCATTAACACAGTCGTCCAAAGATTTTGGTAGAAATCAGATCTGTCTTTCACATTTTTGGTAGAAATTAGATCTGGCTTTCACATTTTTGTGTCACAGGTTCTCTCAAGGCTATCTGTATATTGTAATGAAGACATTCCAATGAAATGTCTCTTCAATTGACGTAGAAAGTAGCAGCTGGAACTGATACAAAACATATTTCTTTAATAGTGCTTTGGAAGAACTTGAATTTACTGCAAATAATTGGGGGGAAAAGTACTAAAAGATTATCACATGTAAGAGAAGTGTATCCCTGGTGGGAGTCAAAACAAATGTCTAAAATCCAATCAAAAAAAACTACTATTCCATACACTAAATTCATCCATAGAGTTGTGAGAAAAGAGAAAGGAGACATTTTTCAGGGACTTTACAGAAGTTTATGTGGTAGAAAACTTGAAAGAATTCTTAGAGTTCATTGTGAATTCAAAAAAGTGAATAGTAGTCTGAAGGATAATGTATAAGGGAGGATGTTTGCTTCCTTTATAATTTGCTCTGAAGATCTTCCATGAATTATGTACAGAACAAATTGCCTTGGTTTTCATGTGTTGACAGTAATATTTTTGGAGACTGACACTGCCTGTAGTAGTTTAAAATAATTTAATTTCTAGAATGTCATGGGTTGCAGTGTATTCTGTTTCCATCTGCATGAGCCGTTGAAACCAGGTGGGGCAGTGTCCTCCCTCTGTACTATCTCCTGTTAATGGCCCACCAATGCCTTTGCCATGACTCACCATCCCATTGTAAGATGTTCCACCCAGAGGGAGGAACCAAGCATTTCATCCTGGATATAATCTGAAATTTCCAACACCACAGACAGCCCTCACCTACAGGACTCCCAGAGGACAAGAGCTATCGTTGGACCTTCAGGTGAAGACCAGACCTTTCTAAGGGATCACTGCTTCAACAGGACCTCTTCATCTGGACTGCTGCCACCACCCTGACTGACAGGTGTCAGGTTGTACCCTGACTCTCTTGATGCTCTTGTACTGTTGCATTTATTCTTTTTAGATTTTCCTATTAAATGATAATTCTGACTTGTGAGGTCCCACTGATTTGTTTTCAAGCTAGTACACAAAATAATAAGAGTTTTCTCTCTAAAACAGGCAGTATCCTGTACAAAATATTGAGACTATATTTCCAAGTGAAATGGTACCAGATGGATAATTCCCTTTTTCAGGACCCTCATATAGCTTAAGGAGAACACAATCAACTTTCAGAACAGTAAAGGACCACTTTGTGGGTGACCAAATTTTTCTTCAAATCAGATGAGAAAGAAGGAAATACCTTGCACTGAAATACATCTATCCCTTCAACCATGCTGGAGCCAACCGTGGTTGAAAATCAAACTTAGATCAAGGTCAGCCTCAACATTCTTGATAGGCCTGATATACTGAAAAATGGGATTTAAGTAGCTGTAGAGAGTTTTTTTTTTTCAGGAATTGATTCTGATTTGCATGATACATTGAGGCTCTGGAAAACTTTTCACTCATGGGATCAAGAAATAATGTAACTGTTATTTACAAACATAGAACTTTATAAGCAGGATTTATTTTAGAGAAAATAGTGATCCAGTTCTGATTCTAAATGACTTAGTGCCTTATAATGTCTAAATGTAGTAAAGTACCATTTCAGTCTGACAATAAAAAGGAGAAAAATCTCAGGCTTAATGAAAGCTGAATTATTTTAAAAGACAGAGAAGCAGTGTTCTGCTAAACAGAAAAGAGCTATTAGAACCTCACTGTTGAGTTTGTGGAAAATGTTACTGCTCTGACACAGTCCCCAGGCATATTCTGGATACTGGCTGCTATTCTTAGAGACTTATTTACAGCTCTTTAAACAAAACTATCTTCATGGACCTTTCCAAGGAATGCCACATAATTATCATTATTCTTCATTATTTGCATTCCTTTAATGCCTGCAGAAGTAACCAAGAGGCATTGAACACATTGTTTAAACATAAACATAGGTCCAAAACTTACTAAATGCATCCAAGAGGAACCCAACTGAAATTCAATGGAAACACAAAAGACTTCTTTTCTTATCAGGTATATGTTGCTGAAAAGGCTTGTCTTTGAAATCAAGATTTCTTTCTTTGTGCTTGTTTCAAGAATCAGAACTATTAAATTAGAACACTTCTTGTGTTTCTACTTTGGTGCAGATTCTCAAAAGTATTTCAAAGCTGTAAAGGATGACCTAAACTAAATTAAACCAGAGTTACTCTCTTCACACTTTTAGATAGGACTGAAAATTCACACAGATGAAGTAAGTCACTGGAGACAGATGGAGGAAAACCTTTATTATTTGAAAATAACAGAGGACTGACACATTTCCTTCAGTAGGGTTTCCCTTTGCAAGGAGAGATTGTTTTTTGAACATGTTAATGGCAGAGCCTTCTGCATAACAAACCCATCCTATCACATCCCTGCTGTCCCGTAGCAGTCTGACACTGACTCCAGTGAGAACAGGATTAAGCTGCAGTACATTTTTCTGGGGGATCTTTCTGAGATATTTTGTTGCCAGAACCACTGCTGATTTCCCTATCTAGCTGAAAATGAGTGTAAAAGAATTGCAGAAAATTTTGCTGAATGACTAGTTAGTAAAGACTCACTCTTATCTTGCCGTTCAATTCAACCCACACTTCTTGAAGACTTCTTTCTGCCTGTTACCATTTTCTAATGTCTTCAGTCCTTTATCTGCTCCACAGAACTGCCATCTGAACACACATTTCAGACAAAATAAGGACCCTAAAATCTAGCAAAGATTTAAAAAATACTAAAATGTTGAACCTATTTTGGTAAAAAAAATAGCCAGTAATGAATTTTGTTGTATAGATCAGCTGACATGTCTGCATTTGGCCAAGGATCTGGATAAAGCGTGGAAGGAAGCCTCCTTGCATGTTAAATGAAGTCCCTGCATGTCTCTTGAGAGTCGTCAGATTGGATGGATTAGTTTGCCTGCCTTGGCAGTCTTTCACCCAGAGCCTGCAGACACATGCTCCTGGTCGAAGACCAAGGAGGGGCTGCATGACCCCAGTCCAGCTGCCTTGGAGGATTTTCTCTAGGACAACAGTGATTCCAAGTCCACGATGCTTCAGATAGAATAGGAAGACATATTCTCAGTCCCCATGAACTGAATCAATTGTCACAAAGCATTATGATAGCTTCAGATAAAACAGATGTTACAAGAGTTGCAACGCTGACTTATCACGCAATGTTGAAATGAGATACAGCAAGGAGCATTTCTAGAGCCACTTTCTTCTGTTATTCTCCAATAGCACTTCTGCCACTTGGAGTATCCCAAGAGCATCTCAGTGCTAATCTTTGTTTTTTTTCTTATAACAGAGTCTTTACTATGACATGATATATATTGGTAACTGCTATGATATTATTTTGTGACTATATAGAAGATATAATTATCTTTCATATAATTATTCTCACTTCATTTTAATTTCTTTGTATGCTTTCAGTTTATATTTATAATTTTATATATATTCATTTTTTACCATACCTAATTGACTTTCCTAAGATAATACAAAACTTTTTGCAGCAAAACACAGAGTTGAACCACCATCTCTCAAATCATAAATAAAATACCTAACGAGCTGTCAAACTCAGAAAAAAAATTTGGTAAGAATATGTTCTTCTGAATTGAGTGCCTTTTGAAATTATTTGGATTTTTGTTTAGAATCTTCAGAATTCTTTACAAACATAACACTTTGAACAGAATAGAATTTTATTCCTTAAAAAGCTATAAAAAATGCAATATCCTGAGTAATGCCTAGCACAGTGTAGAAAGGGAGGAGCGGTGCCTGGAATTTTGTGAGTGGCGTGTGTGGGCAGACTGAGCCATTTACACAAACCAGCGTTGGTTGATGCGGATACACTGCACCATTTCAAAAGTAAATGCATCAATAACGACTTTGTTGTGCTGAAGGGTAGACCAGCCAATAACCACATGATCCCATCCTGCGCTCTTGGCAGTCTGAAACTTGAGTTCCTGCATATAGCAAAGTATAAATATAACTCATTCAATAAAAAAATTAACTTAAGGCTTTCAAACCTTTTTTTTAATAAAAGGCTTTTGAATTTTGTTCTTTTCTATGGAAATCTTCAAGTCATGTTCTTTCCTGCAACCAAACCAGTCAATCTTCTCACATAAAAAAAAAAAAAAAAATAGTGTTCTCCCTACTTCCTGTCCTGTTTTTGCAGTTGTGAAGATTATAGAAAATGTATCGGAACAAGTTTGAATATAAGAGTGCGTTTCTCCTTTTTTTTAAAAGCAGAACTGTCTGGACCTATAAAAAGCTAACCCTCATTTAGCATTGCTTTTGGTTAACTGGATGCTTGCAAAGCTACAATCACATAGATCAGACAACCCTAGTGAGCTAAACCTGATACCTCTGTAGTTATATTTTAAAGGTAAAATGATATTAAACCTGAGGTATCACAGGACTACTTGAATGAGGTGTTAAAAGCTGAGGCAGATTAAAATTACTGAAGGGGAAGAGGAAAATAAAAAATAAAGGGAAGAGAAATGAAGATTTAGTATTCATGAGAAACTTGCTTCACTGAATTGGTGAATTACATCAAGAACTGCTACAGATGCATGTTAGGCTTGGTGGCAGATTATATCCATATGTAGTTACCACTCTGTGGTACATTATTGTTCTGTCTGTGTTGGGCCTTTCCAATCAAAACTAGTTATATCCATACAAGAGAGACTGCCTACACTAACATCAAATAATCCCTTGAGAGGTCTGCTATGATCCTCTTTTTGTTGGCTGACAAAGGCAATAACTTAATTTATTTTAATTTTTAGCTTGTGCGACACTCCAAATTTTTGGAAGCAGTTTCTTCCATCCTGATTTTATATCAAAAAATTTTAAAAGTAACTCTAAATTTTGTATAATTTTTGCTGTGAAGTGATTTGTAGCACTTTCTGAAAACATTACTCATAATATTAATGCTCCCAAAATACTTGTAAATATTAGGCCTAGTAAGACAAGTAATAGCATAAACTGGACCAATGCAGCTGATGGTATAAGAACGTGGATTTACAAGATGTGTTTGTTAGCCGGTGAACTTCTTTGAGGAGGTGGTTACAGTGGGTGCTTGATCAAAAAGTCATTATGGTACAAGTAGTAGAAGATTTCTCTAGGGATAACATCAGGTCTTAGGATGCTGATGGTGCAGAGAGGATGCAGCAAAACCATAGTGGCTACTGTCCCCATATCCTACAAGATTTAGTCACTAACAGAGTCCTACTGGTGCCAGGCACCTAGGTAGGATTTCTGAAGGACTGAGCAACCCATGTTACTTAGATGGTTGAGGAAAGTACAGGACAGAGAAAGGCAGGAGAGATCATGCCCCTTGTGCAAAAGATTGAAGGAAAAAAAGGAGACGTCTCCTCCAATAATTCGATCAACATGGGGACATTTTAATGCTGAATTCCCGGACCTTTCTGACCATTATGAGAAAGGGAAGTCTAAGCAGCAAGCAAGACTGGATGAGATTAAAATTTAAGGCTGATGCCTCTGAAGGCATTTTGATACACACATCTGCTCCCTTGACCCTTATTGAAAACAGACATGGTCACTTCTGTCAAAATTTTCAAAGGTTTCAGAAGCATGTGCTGAAGCAGCTGAGCTTTACCATGCAAACACTAATTCAGGTCATTGAAGCATATGAAATATTCAGCAGAAAAAATATATGATCAAACTTCCCCATTTGTTTATGATTGGAGTTCAAATGTCATCAAGATGTTTCTGCCATTGTTGTGTATAAATCTGTCCTTTTCATAGGAAAAACTTGTTCTTCCTTCCCTCCAACAGTCCCTCCTCTCTTTTCTTCATGAACCTGCAGTCATTCTTGCTTACTTCAGGCTCTGCTGGGTGGAGGACACTCACTCAGGAAGGTATCTGTGCCATACCTGGCACTGGTTCAGGCCCTACTCTCAGAAAATAATTCATTTCTCCAACAAAATGATGCAACAGTTTTCCAGACAGTTTTTCTCTAGTTTTTCATACCCCAGAGAAAGAGGCCAGCTTTAGCTCCAGACATGAGTCATACACCAGGCAGGTAGACAGTAACCCTTTCCTGGCTGGCTCGTGCTGTTCCTGCACTGCCCTGTCCTGTTGAAAGCGTCACAGATTGCCTCTGCCTCTCACCCCACTCGCTATAGCTCTGCAGTCTGAAGCTGTGTCTTCATCAGCACATGGCTACGTGCCACTCTGCTCTTCAGCCAAGCTTTATAGTGCCAGTCTTTTATTGTAGTAACAGGATAAAATCACATCTGTACAGGAACGGCTCTGCCTTGTCACAGTGGAATCTCAGTGCAGAGGCTGAATGCATCTCCACCCGATGGTACAGGTCCCTTGATAACCCTGACCTGTCACTCCAGCTCTGTAGGGGGTTTCACAGCTCCCAGAGGTCTCCTTTTAGGCAAACAGGAGGGTTTTTTGGCCTATTCTTACAGCTGGATCTGATAGTCGGTATTGATAAATGAATGTGTTTTTCAGTGTCGTTTTCTTGATATGTATCAGATGGTATTTCCACAAGAAAGAATCTTGTTAGAAGAAAGAGGCCTTTTGCAAGAACAGAAGCTCAGGATTCCAGACATGTACTGACCTTATTGCAGTATAGATAAGATTGTCCTCATGCTGAGAATTTCTCATAAAGTTATTTTGAATAAAAATAACAATAACAATAAAAAACATTGTTCTTACTGTAAAACGGAAAAATATGGAACTTCCAAAGCAAATAGGAAGAAGATAAATTATTCAAATAGGAACAAAAACCATTTTCTAATAAAAATAAAGCCTCAAGCTACAGCCGAATACCTCTCAGATACCTCTCCAAAATCTTAGCATTTGCATTATTCCTTCTAAGTTATGGTGGAACAAATCCAACTCATAAAGTCAGAACATATTATACAAATATTTATTTATTTGGAAGAGATAATAAGAAAACCAAATAAATGAAGAAGTGGGGTACCATCTTTCAAGTTTCAGTAAACTAATGGAAACCAGGAATAAAATTTCTTAATAGCCTGATTATGAAATATTACTCACTGTATAGTATTTTTCATAGTATTGACAAAAAATACTAGAAGTGGTCACTGCCAATGACAGTAACACAGATACCTCACAGTTCCAATATTAATTTTATTTATAATATATGCTCTATGTACTATGAACTTTAGTTGTTCAACCTAAAGACAGTACAAATACAAAACATTCCTAAATAATTTTGTTTGTTTGTAGAGTAGAAGACTCAGCTCAGAACCATTTGGATGGGGTAGGATTCACTAATAATGTCAGGTGTGATCATTGCCACATGTTTCACAAGAGCTAAGTTTCCCACAAAGACAAACACACAGCTTGTAGGAAGTGGAGACATAATCCTCTGAAGCAATGAGTTAAAAATCCATTTTTGTATCTTACCTAACATCAATATGACTTAACATTTGGAAGAAAATAGACTGGAATTATGCATGATTTATCTACTCCATCACAAAACCATCGAACACTGCTGAGTTGTTTGTAGGCTTGCATGTTGTTCTCTACTTTTAGGTTTCCAGAAATGGCACTACCAGGTCAGCCAAGATCTTCCGGATAAAAAGTGACATCATTCCTGGAAGTTACATTTGGTAAGAATCACATTAAAATATAATACCTTCTTTATATTGCATATCTTTCACTCAATAG
>VZTN01018155.1:0-74191 GCA_013400515.1 Erpornis zantholeuca
CTGGTGTTAATTTATTTAAATGAAAAAAACTTGAGAAAAATCATTGATGGCTGTCCCCATCACAACAGTGGCACTGTTTGACTCACAGATTTGTTGCTCTTTTAGTTAGTAGCAAACCATTTCAGTCAGCAAATAAGATGAACTTTCTCAGAGCACCAGAGAACCTTCTTCCCTCGTACAGTTGTTCTATTGGCACTTTTAACTCAATTTAGACTTAGCCATCAAAATAGGCTGTACCTTTTTGCTTGTGCTCAGAATTGTAGACCAAAAATGCACACTTGACTACAATTATTCCATATGCACCTTGAGGTTAACTCCTGCTCCACAAGAAGTGGCAGAGGTCTGAGTGGCTTAGGCAAAGTTCCACATGCAGGTATGTCACAACAATACATTTGTTTTTTTCTGAAACTCCCTCATTTGCACAGGCAAAGTTCCACATTAAGGAGATTTTAATTGGTCTGAAAATACTGGTGCATCTTGTATTATCTTACTGAAGCTCGGGTTTGTCAGAAAAGTGTGGAAATTAATGATGCTCGAAGTACAAAATTTGGTAAAAGTTTATAAACACAAGGTTGTATGGACAATCATATCAAATCTAGATGAACACTCCTTGGGTGAACATCAAAAAAAAATTTTAGGTTAGTCAGAGAAATTTCTAACCTCATTTCCTTAACACTGAAATAGAAAAGCATCACAAATGTACAAAAAGACAGATTCTTATCAATACATAAACACTGCGCTCTCATTAGTTTTCATTTGCAGAGGTAATGAAGTAGAAAACACAAGCAGTTTGGAATTTACAACCCTNTGTGAGTGGTACACAGCTGCCAGGAAAGATTTGTGGTCTGCCTGAAGTACCAATTATCTTCCATTTTCTACAGTAAAAGTGTCTGGAAATGTGAGTGATAGCAGCAAATTTTACACATCACTAATGATGGAATTAAATGTAAGCTCCATCATGCCTAGTGACAATTTTTTGTAAATAACATTAAAAAAAACAGAAAGGAAATAATTGGAATTCGTGCAAGAAAAGTTAATTTAGTATTTTTTTTTCCTTCTAATGATATTTCCCATTACCAACCTTAGATCCTACTAGAAAAGTGTAGTATTGGAAGAGGCTAATTTTGTTCAAATAAAGGGGAACCCAAGAAAGGGAAATCTAAAACCAGCCCAATGTGGACTAAAAATTTTATCTAAACCACTGCTTTAAAGCTAATCAGATCTCACTTTTGGCATGTACCACGGAAAATCTTTTGAATTTCCTGTGATCAGCCTTGTGTTCCAGACACTTCCCAAGTCCCATGTGATTCTGACTCATTCACTCACTCATTAATCACAATGCAGGAAAATCATGGTTCCCAAATACAAATGATGGCATCTTTCCTGACAGGTTTGACTGACCAAACTCTTTGAATAAGCCTGTCTAAAACACTGATTTCATAGATACTTTAGAAATGTTTTTTCCCTACTAAGCAAAAGTTACAGGTATTTGAGTGAAAAGATAATAAATAAAATCACATTTTTCCCATTTAAACAAAAAATGTTCTGTGCCTAAAAAATGAAGGTTGAAAGGTTGAAGCCACAATGTAGGTCAGACTTAAAAATGGCATGGAATTAATCATCGCTGAGGCACAGAGAATGAGCTCACATTACTTAGAGTGTTTGAGAAGCTGGCAGCATTTGAGAATAGTCTCTGGGGCGTACCCGAAAGAGAAATTTATTAAGGTCTTTAAATACGCTCCTGAGAATCAATGGGCCATAGGGGAATGCATCAGAAATGCCCATCGGTCCCCAGAAGAAATTTTCAAGGGCTAACGCACATAAACACACACAGTCACAGAGGGGAGGCTTATTTTAGAAAGTGGGTGACTCCACAAGTCAGTCTAGTGTATTTGTCTGCAGTGAGATGGTTCTAGCTTTGCCTGTGACAACTGGAATTTTTACGTACACAAGGGATTATTTTATTTTTTAAAAAAATCTGCAAATGCAGAATCTGTGTTGGAGTTTTAGCCTGATTAGTGTCATCAAATACCGAAGATGTTCATGTACATGTACTACACAGCTCGCTGCACTACATGCCCCTAGTTTCTAATTTTCAGTGTTTCTCTCTTTCGTTGCACATCTTTTGGCTCAGCTGCTTGTAAATTGCTACAAGGTGTCCCCAGCCAGCCATGAAGCTGTAGGGAACATCTGGGGTGAGAAGAGAGTAGAACCACAGCTGTGATGTCTTGTTTATGGCCAATATCCCTATGCACACTATTGAGTGCTAACTTACGGTTACACAAACAAGTTATTTTTCTCAGTTTTAAATAACATACAAAGTTTACAATTTACAGCAGTGCAGCAATACAACTTTTATCTTGACAATTGCCCTGTGCCATCCTACTAGGCTTAAGCAAGCAGATACCATGCTTCAGCAGTCAGAGGAGTCCTCTGCTGAGAGGAAACCTTGGAATGGACAGAGGTACGTAGTGGGAATTACAAGGGAATTGTGATCTCACTTGCATCTCGCTTCTGTGACACTTGTGTTGTCCTTGGAGGTTACTGAGACACAGGAGAAGGTTGAGCAGGTTGGAGGGAGAACTTGTTATCTGAATGTTCTGAGGAGGGGAAAATGCCTTTCTCCGTACTACGTTACTGGAAGGAATTTCATAAGCCAGCTTGAGAAAAGAAACTGATCCAAAAATCCGCACAGTAGATCAGTGCTCCAAGTGCTGCAAGATGAAGTGAAAATGATGGAAGCCCACACATGATGTTTTCTGGATACACAGTCCAGCCGGCATAAACTGAGTGTTAAAGGGAAAACACTCAGGCAGTGGCTTCTCCTTTAACACTGGGAATGATGGAATGGGATTAACAACCTTTTTAAAAGGAAATTATTTGAAGAGCCAGAGCTTAACTTAATAAGACCCTAACCTCAGTTTCAGCTGAATCTTTCTTAAAGTAAAGAGGATATAAATGCCTCAGAAAATATGTTAAATGCATTTTCAATCCTTATGGCACTACTTACAAGCCAACAGTGACATAACCAAATGATCAGTAAGTAAAACACCTTTCTCAGCTTCCCAGTGGGTGACTGTACGTCTTGAGGTCAGTTTGAAGGAGGGCATGGAGCCAGCTGACATCCTGCACCCATGCTAGATAACAGCTAACAGCTTCTTTACTAGCTCCCCTACTGCAGCTGTTACCTGATTCAACCTTCCTCAAATGTAAAAAAAAAAAAAACAACCGAAAAGAAACAAAGGCAGAAAAGAACTCTACAGGAAGGGGTTGCAAAAGTTTTATTTGTTGTGACAACCTGACACCACTGAGACTGTGAGGAGTGAAAACGTGGTAGAAAGTGTGGCCTAACAGGCCATCACATGCTTTAAGCGGTGAGGGAGGAAAACCCAGTAGCTGACAATATCAAACATTTGACAGAAAAATAATGAAGAATTAAATTTAATGGAACACACGGTTCCATCCAGGAAAGAAGATCAGCAGAAACCCTTATAAACATCAGTGCCTGGAGGAGACAGCATGCTTGGTAGGAGACAGTATTTTTCTCTCTGCTGGTACAATCAAGTTCTTTGTGCTGACATTGGTGGAAGAAGAAAGATTGGATCTTTTTCTCCTCTGGATATTCTGAAGTCACTTATGGCAGAGCTGATTCTGCAGCAGCTATAGCTACTCTAAGCTAATGTGAGTGTCTGGGGCAGAAGGGCTTGGAGCTGGAGGAGGAGCTGAGACACAGCTAGACTGGGCAGTACTGTGTAAAGCCAGGAATGTCCTGCACAAGGCTTCACACAAAAGACACCAGACGAATATAATTCATAATGCAGTAGCTCTGCTGCCTATTAATGTGGCTTGTACTTGATGTCACACACTTCTCCCGTTATTACACTGTGTATTGCTGGTTTCCACTCATTGCTTTTGGAGTGGCAGACAATTTCTTAGAATACAAAATATGTAACCAACAGTTCTGTATATGTAGATCTCATCAGGCTATAGTGATTTAAGTGATTTTGAGTTAAAGAAAATATTTTGAGTCTGCTGCCTGTTGCATAAGCAGGCTGTTACCTTTTTTCCTGCCAAGATGTTCTATTGTTGGCTTTTTCTTAATCTGAGCCTGCCTTTTGAAACGATTTTATTCACCTCGAGCCTGAGTTATCGGTATAAAAATCATATGGCTGCAAGTAAATAACTGCTACCAGAAATGCAGCAAACATGTAAGAGTTTTATGGCACAGTACTGAGTCCCCAAGCACACACAGTACCGGAGACAAGTCAAGCCAGGGATACAGACAAGCTTTCAAACCAGAGAGGAATCATGGAAAAAGAGAATAAAGAAGTTGTAGGAGCTTACAAAACACTTAGGGAGAAGACAGAAAGTGAGGAAACAGATACTGTGTAGTCCACAAGGTTTTGTATTGGTTTTGCTCATTCTAGTCTTTGTTATCTTGTATTAACCTCAACATCTTTTAAAGAGTTTTAAGCCAGAAGACGATGACACATTTTCTGTGGAACAAGGCAGGCTGGAGGCAGTTACATACTGTAAAGCTGGGATAATTTAATGACAAGTCTCCTAGGGACTAGGACTTTCTCTGTCCTGTAATAATCCTCAAAACCAGTACAAGTGCATCTATGCATGTTTAATTCAGTCCTCATTTCACAATTTCACATTCTTCCGTGGTCATATTAGCTAAAATAATCTGGAGATGCGGGTTACCCAGAATACCATTCCTGACACAGATATGTAGCATGTTCTTGATCTAAAAATTATTTTCTGCCTTGAGAACCACTTCCTCATGTCATGCTGCATTTTTACATAAAGCTACAGGATGTGCTTGAACAGAAAAATATTGATTGCATGAGTTAGTTCCACCCTTCAGAGTATTGGTGTTATTACAAATTACATCACAAGACAATGGCCCAGGGATTTGTGGATCAGGTATGTGATGATCTAGTCTGAGTGCCATGTCATTGTTTCACATCTTTGGCAACACTGGGATCAAAAGGGTCTTTTCCAAGGAATTAGTTGATTTTTACTTCACTTCAACTGTATGTGACACTCAGAAAATATGAGAGCTCCACAGCTGATTCCTGTGTGGAGAAATTAAAGGATTGAATGAGCTTTTAGAGCAAAACAACTACTTTATTTTGAAAGACTGGGCTCTCTGAAGAAAGTCAGTGAAATTAAAGTCCTTACCACCTCCTATTTGTTCTGTTCATGGGGAAAGAGAAGAAAGTATTATCACACAATGTTTGTCACTAACCAATATGGAATGCATTTGAAATTCAGTCTTTCCAAGCAAGAAAGAAATTATCATATATTGAAAACAAGGGAAAAAAGTTGCAAGCAGTTTCAAATGTTTTTACTGGAACGTTTTACAATCAGTTTTTAAGCATTTTCCTATTGGAAAAAGAGTGGGCTATTTAATCAAAATGCAGGAAAGTATCCATATGAAGTATTGAGGGCATAATTGCCTAAGACCTGGTTTGTTGGGGAAGCAGAATTGCATTCAGTGATCAGAAAACATTAATTTGGATATTTGAGCTAGTTAACTAACTCTGGGTTTTTTTAGATGATGATAATCCATGAACACAGTCTGACAGGGAAGTGTTAGCTTTTTCCCTGCCCTTATTATCCAGAACACCTAATCTGGGTATAGTCTTTTACTTATCCTGATAGTAGTTAGTAATGAACAGGTCTCAGTTTGTTTCACCTTCACACTTTGAAAAACAGAACATGCATACCCAGACTACCTGGAGGAAAACAGAGATCATGTAATCTGTTATGTAATCTGGGTTTCTTCTTCAATATTTTCTAGGTTCTGAATGTTAATTTTTTAGCTATCAACTTTAAATGAACTTAATTATTTTCCCACCTACAGAGGTCTGCCGGACTCACCAAGGACAGAGTTTTAACAAGACCACTCACAGTTCACGCCAAGCCTCAGGTAAACAGCTGTTTACCTGCCCTCCATTTCTCTCCCAGATAATGTGCAGCTTTCAAGTCACTCTTACATGCTTATTGACCAAGATCCTATTAATTCCATTTATAAGCCTTCAGAGAGAACCACATACCACAGCACCACTTCCACCTCGATTTTCATACATATTCTTACCAAAGTTTTGGTAAAGACTTAGCCACTATTACTGAGGGAAAAAAACAAAAACAAAAACAAAAACAAACCCCAAACTTGTCTGTGGGAAAGAAGTATAGAAATAACACTTGGATAATGGCACTCTAGAGTTTCCTCTTTGCTTCTGTTTTGCTTTAAAACAGGCTTCTATCAGCTCCATACTTGCATATTTTTTTAGATCTAGTCTTGTTTTGCTTATTTTCTTGACAAAGGGGAAAAGAGGAGAAAAGGTAGAAGTAACTCTATTTCAGAAATGTCATTTTCCCTATTCTGAAGAAAACATATCTTCCAAGTGCTACTTTTGGCAGAGAGATCAAGTGCATGATTTAGCTCCTTCACAGTTATCTTTGGTTAAGAAAAGCTAGTTGTTTGATTATGCTGTTTTTCTTTTCTTTTTCAAACAGAGATTCAGTAACTGTGAAGGTAATAATTATTTTATTCTTTTTAAATGAAAGAATTCCACTTTTCTGACATCTGCCATGTCTGAACTGATGTGCAGATAATAATCAAGTCTTGGTTTACACAGTGTCTGAAACAGATTGTCACTGCATGAAAATGTGAAAATTGAATGAAATCTGCATCAAAATGAGGTTGTGGTAGTCTGTATCTCAGATATCTCAGATGGATTACCGCTTTCCCTTCTCCAACTTAATTTATAGCCACACATTAAATGCTACAATGCATGAAAGCTTTTTGGTATGGATTTTAGAAAACAAGTGAACTGTTTTATTTCTGATTGTCAGTGTCGACAAATGAGATCTGCTCTAGGACTCACAGTGCACGGAGTGAAAGCTATATTTCTTCTGGGCATTTATGGCTTTGGGTGGTTGAAGGCACCTTTCAGCCTCATGTCTAACTCTAATTAAAGGCTTCAGATGAAGTGAAATGCCAGAATGTTTGCAATTTCCCCTGGAAAACTACTTGGAAAGGAGCAACAAACTTGGCTTTTCAGACAGAGAAGAGGATGCCCACACTCAGTGTCAAACTCAGCCAACAGAGGATACCAAATTTTAAATATTTCAATTATTTCCTGCTGGTTTTGGTACAAAACTAGGTCAAGAGTCTTCAACAGGTTACACAAAAGTAAATTACTCTAATTCTTGCAGAACTGTGTAGTTTCATTCTATTTCTAATGTTTAACTGTGAAAGATCATTTTGTTTCTAATGTCTTAAGTGCCTTACTACAGCATTCAGGATGAAACTGAGATGGCCTTTTGGACCATTAATGGTGCTACATTTTCCCCTTCCCCTCTTCCCTTCTCCCTGACCATTGCTACTTTTTACCCTTTTCATTTTCCTTCTTGGAGCTATTTCTTGTGTGGGTTTCAAACACAATATTTTTTACCATTCGTCTCTTTAACAATTAGCCATTAAATGTTCAAGTTAAAGATTTAATTAGCATTACTTCCAAAAGAGACAAATAGGGAACCACTGCATTCATATTTCAGAACTGTTTCACATTGGATGCCTACTGCAGAAACCACCATAATGTCAAAATCTGCTGTCTGTTTCGTTCAGGAAAACTATCTGTCAAACTAGATGAACTAAAAACCACTTAAAGATGGGGAGGAGGGGAGAACAGAAACAAAACCTTTGATACAGCAAGATTCAGACTTCTATCAGGGCACCTGACACAGCTGTTTCAGACTTTATTAAGCACCTTTAAAGTGAACAGAACCACTGACTCCCCTGAAGTGTTCTGTCCTTTCACTTTAATATTTCTTTATCTTTTCCCCCTAAAATTCTTGTATTTACTAACTCTGAAGGAATCACCAACATCACCCTCTGGAGCTCCCTAATCACCTTTTAAAATACCAAATTAAATAATAATAAAAAAATCCTTCCCAGTTTGTTACTGTGCCGAGCCTGCTCTTCAGCTCACTTAGTCTCTCTCCTTTTCTAATGCTTTCCCACCTGAGTATTTATGAGCAGTAAATGATTCTCCCTGCAGTGTCTCCCTACAGGTAGGCTATGCAAGCCAAGCTCTTTCAGGATCTAAGCCACGGAGCAGGGGCAGCCTGAAGCACAGCAGTGCACCCACCTGGCTCCCCCACCCATACTTGCTTAGCCCTGCATATCTGCATTAGCACAGCAGCGTTCCTGTGCTAATTAGTGCTGCCACTCAGCACAGCTAAGTTGGCTGCAAGAAGGTGCTGACACCATCCTATTGCTTTTAAGTTTAGAGCTATAGCAGAGCTACTGAGCTCTCTGTGCAACGCTGCCCTGCACGGTGCACACAGCCTCCTGCCATCCTCCTGCACAGCATGGGCACCTCCCTGAACTGCAGCTCCTTCCTTGCACTTCTTCCAGCCTGGATCACCCCTTTTCAACATGGGGAACCATGCCTGTACTCTGTTGAGCAGAGCCTTGAAAAATGGTGTTAGTTCTTTCCCACCTCTGCTGGAAATACCAGACCTAATACAAAGGAAAAATCAGGTCCACCTCCTCCTCAATTGCCCAGTAGCCATTTTTCAGTAAACTGAGCAATATTACTTAAACCTGAGGCTGTCAATATGGAATAAAGAAGAGAAAAAAGTCAACCATTGTTATCTCTTTCTCTTCTCTTTCATTCCCTTCTCACTACTTATAGAAGCTCCCTCCTTTCTAGTAGTCACAGGACTAGCACAGCCTTGAGGTGAAGCCACCAGGGACAAAGAAAAGGCCAGTGGGATTACAAAAGGCAGTACTGCCATGGACACGGTGGCAGCAATCCTCTGACAGTATAGGTGTGAGGTTTTTTCTTATTCCTGTTTCTGCTCATTTTCAGGGATGACAAGACAAGGGGTAAATGGATGATATGGCTATTTCAGCACAACAGTGAGATTAGACTCATCTTCCTAGGAGATAAGGAACATTTGCTGATGGTGGAAAAACTGCAGGCAAAGGGGCAGTTACACTGAGACTATCCTGTTGAGACTCTCAGGTGCAGAATAGTGAGAAAATAGCCCTGTGAGTGCAAGGAATGCCATGGTGTGGAGATGGCACAAATCAGATTCACAGGAAGCCCTCAGCTGGGAGCAAGGATGGAGGATTTGGGGCTAGGATTCAGCCTGGTGAGGCCATTGTTGGGTTTACTGCAGCTTAGGGTGCAGGGAGTTTGGCATACAGAGACCCAGGCTATACAAATTGTCACAGAGCATGTGGAAAGTACAAAAAGGCTGAACTAGTGTCTTCCTTCTCCTTGGTCATTAAACATACTGCTGTAGTTAACAGCAGTAAATTCTGTCCTAGTCCTTAAACACATACCACTGTACTTCATTTCAGCACACTCATTACACTTCTGTAATCCCAGTTTCACCCAAACATCTCAGATGGAACCCCTTCTCCATTCTGTTTCACTGGGCACACAATACCTGTTTACTCCAATCCAAGGTCAGAAACTAGAGGATAAGGGTTCAGAAGAATTTCCTCTTGATGGGAGGAATCATTACCAGCAGAATGAGCTAGAAAAACATTTTACTGAAAGCTGCCAGAAGAATAAGATTTCAGAAAATGTGGTGGGTATGGCACCTGCATGGAACATAAGTCATATCAATTACTACAAAAGATTTGAAACCATGGTCTTCATCTTCCATGTAATTAACCTAGTCTCCATATTCTAGCAGCAGGATATGAAATTACCCTGAGCTAGAGAATATTTAACTGTGCATATAAACTAAAATAGTTCTAAGAGAAATACTTGATAAAAAGAAATTGACTTTTTCCAGTGGAAAAAAGCCTGCTTTTTCCAGTGGAAAAAAAAAAATCACACACAAAAACCCATCACCTGATAATCTTTAACTATCATTTGAATTCCAGAATAAGAACAAGCTCTGAGCATTTTGCAGAGCACAGTTACTCACTCCTGATCTCTTTCAAACCAAATATGATCAGTAACAACTGTTCCATTTAGCATTAACAAGAATTATTATGCATATGTGGCATAAGCATTTCTAGTATACCATGGCATTTGGCTAAAAGCCTGGTAATATTTTTTGTATTTATAGTGCAGAATGTGAACATTTTCTTTCTATCTCTTACACTTTAAATTATTCAAGCTTTATTTCTTGGCCCTGGAAAATAGTGCTATCCTGGGCTGTCATCCAAGAAGGGCTTCTTAAAGGACTAACAAGTTTGGATTTACTCTGTAAGATATGAAATCACTTGATGTTGTTCCAGAAAGAGAAATAAAACAGAATTCATATCACTTTAATTTCTTAATAAACATTCCTGTAGGTGGAAGTGCTTGGTGGTCAGCCCAGGAGAATTGAACTCTCAGCAAGTGCATCACAGCACCTGAAGATATTCATGTCCCTGCCTTAGATTGGATTCTTTCAGGAGGAACAGGAAGTGTAAGAGGCACAAAGAACCTTCCCTTAGTATACTACTCCATTCCTTTTGATCCATTCTGATACTTTGTTACAGGTGCTGCCACCCCAAGCTTATGATTTCTGTGCTAAACTCATTACAGATACAGGAATATAAAGGGAAATATAAAAAGCCAAGGTAAGAAGGATGAACATGAGAGTTACTATGGGTAAAAATTGTTTGCTAACATTGGAACCTTCTTAGAAGTTGTAATGAGATAAATTACAAAAATCGAAGACATAAAACAGCCACTATTTTATGTCAGGTTTTAGCTGGCTTAGAGTCATACGCTCATAGAACATTTGGGTTTGAAGGGCATGAAAGGTGATTCAGTTCCAACCTGCCTGCTATAGGACAGGGACACCTTCCACAAGGCCAGGTTTCTCACAGCCTCATGCAGCCTGGCCTTGAGCACTTCTAAGGATGAGGCATCCACAAATTCTCTCAGCAACCTGTTCCAGTGTTCACCACCCTCATAGTAAAGATTTTTTTCCTTGTGTCTTGTCTAAATCTGCCCTCCTTCCTCTTGTCCTATCAAAACAGGCCCTGCTAAAACATCTTTCTTGAAAGCCACCTTTAAGTACTGGAAGGATGCAAAAAAGGTCTCCCCAGAGCCTTCCCTTTTCCAGGCTGAACAACCCCAGCTCTCTCAGGCCAGCTCTATACCAGCTCTAACACCAGAGGTGTTCCACCCCTCTGATCATCTTTGTGTGACTCTTCTGCATCTGCTCCAAGATGTCCATGTCTCTCTTATGCCAGGGGCCCCAGAGCTGGAGGCAGCACTGCAGGTGGGGTCTCATAAGAGCAGAAAGTAGGGGGGCAGAATCATCTGTGTGGGCCACGCTGCTTTTGGTGCAGCCCAGAAGATGGTTGGCTTTCTGGGGTGCAAGTGCACATTTGAGTGCACTTAGGAAAGAATCCCTAACTCCTACATCTAAATGTCACCACAAACACTACTTTGTCTTAGGCATCTTCATCTGCTTGTTCTAGAGCAACTCATTTCAACAGCAAGCGAAATTATTTCTGCCTGCAGCAAGTGGGATCATGTGCTGTGATGCTCCTGAGTACAACTGATCTCTACTGATGTGTACCAGCTGGGGCTCTGGGGATAGCTCCAGCTAAGGACTTCAGTGCCTGAGGCGAGACTTGACACCGAAGTGAGGCTCCTAAATCTAAAGCTACAATCCAGAATACTCACAGATAGCGGCTGTTCAAGCTTAGAGGCATTAAAGTAACTAGCTATCTCCTTGCTTAACCTTAAAGTTTCCCAAGCACTTAGAAGTCTATGTGTCTACAAGTGTCCTGGAGTACCCCAGCAAGGGCAGCTGGTTAAGCATTTTTATTCCTCCATACTTCAGTATCTTGCTGTGGCAGCAGATCCAGAGCACATCAACATGCTGGAGCTCTTCCTTTCACAAAACACAGTAGTAACTTCTTTTTAAAATACAGGCAGAAGAGGTAATGACTGTCTTCTATACAGCAACAATGGAGTTAAAGTACTTCTGCAGGTAGTGGGGGATTTTGATTCACTTCCCAATGTGGGGGAGAGTTTGCCAGTTACTATGCTGGACAGGAGTCCTCTGCTATTCCTCTCAGAGCTGTGATAGTACAAATAGTAATTCAGGGTTCATACAGTCAAAAGAGAAAACTACAAGGTTAAGACTTGCAATTTGTCCTTATGATCCAGGTGGGTTTCTTTTTTTTCTTGGAAGAGACATATCTTTTATTATGTCTTGTCTTGGGTCAAGCCATTGTCCTACATCTTCTAATATGAAAAAGGTTCCTCTAGGGTGGTAAGTACTATGCAAATGTAAATATCCTTTCCTTATTGATGTAATATGAGTTGCACTCTAAAACTAAAGAGCCAATTAGGTCCCATATTGGCAACCATCAAAAATCTCTCTCTGAACTGTGGTAAGAGAATTATTCAGAAAGACAATGGAACTGCTGAACAAGAGCAAGATCTTAGAATTAAGAACACAGGGTGAAAAAGATGGTGCTCCCTTGTTGAGAAAAGCAGATGTTGAAGAAAAAGCTCTGTGCAAAATAAACCAAACGAGATTCAGAAGAGTGAGAGTTTTTGTTTTGCAGACTAGAAACAACCAAATGCAGTCAGCAGCAGCAAGTTACATCTTTGTCTCCCCCAGCGTCATGTTCAATTGCTGAGACGAGGTTCATGCAAAATGAACAGCACAGTAAGTAATTAATTGTAGTGCAGATACTTTGAACTCCAAAAGATGTGTTATGTTCTGGCTGTCACCACTCGTTCTGCAAAAATCAGAAGATTTCACATGTCAAATTTTGTTGAAGACAGTTTCTTTATACTTTCCAAATGAAACTCGGAAAACACCAGAAGCAAAATGTGCTACAAATCTCAGAAGATCAACACTTTTATACCAGCTTTATCAGTGCTTTAGACAACTCTGTACAAACATTAGGTATTTCATCAGCTGGGTTGGGTGGCAGCTGTATCTAGGCTGTCAGGGATAGATGGCATAGAGGCTTAGTGGATGGGGAAGGAATCACACACAGGAGGAGGATTCCAGAGGAAAATGGAATAGTAGTTCTTGACAAGAACTTCCAGGGAATAAGACTGCAGTGAGACATGCCTTTCTGAATGCAGTTTATCTGTGTTTCCAGGCTATGAACTTTACCTCCTGATCAGTGCCTCCCTGACAGAGCCTTCTGCTGCACAAATCATAATTAGCTGGCCCTTATCACTGCCTCTTTTCCCAAACTATAATCTCAGTTGATAATTAGCTCAGTGCTGCTCTTTGACTACACATAGTCATAAGTATGTCATTGCACACCTCCCATATACCCTCTATGTAAGCAAACCAAGTATGTAGCTGACACTAAAAATCAACAAATACATACTTCTCTTGGTATCAAGAGATTAAAAAAAGGAAGTTCTTTGTGTGATTCGTTAGAAACTAACAGAGCACATGGATAAATTATTTTTGTTGAATCACCTGAGCACCAAAAAGCAGAATTATTAGCACCCCCTTTGTGCATGAAAGAGAAAGTGGAATTTATGAGCCCTACATTCTTCTTTCTCCATCCCCAATGTTTGTATTGCTCTGTGCAGCATGGAAGACCTGGATCATGTGCTCATAGAAATTGTCCATTTTGAAAAGTTTCAATCACATTTCAGCTTCCCCTATTGTTAAAAATAACAGGACTGCTGGTAAAGAGCCATGGTTATAGGCAGAGTTCTTTGTGGTGTCTTAAATAAAAATCCTTATTTTTGTTTCTTTATTTGTAGCTTATGGCATTTCAACACTGTTTTTCTGTAGTAACAGTTCTACTTACTACTTTATATATCAATTTCAAAAAGATCTTTGTCCAGATAGAGAATAGTAGTTTTCTATTTTAGTTGTGTAAAGTGTTAAGAATGACCAGTCTGCTGTGTGGTGCTTAGTTGCTGGCTGGGGTCAGCACAGTCAGCACATCAAAACAATTCCACATGCTGAATTTTTTGTACCATACTCAGAGCTCTAGATTCTGAAGGTAAATCAATATTTTAGAATACAAAGTTAAAGGAAGAAACAGTGAAAGCAAAGATAAGCTTCTTGTCTGTGATGTTGCAGGGGAAAAAATCTTGAAAATTTGTTCTGTTTTTAAGAACTAAGGAGTGAATGTCTACTTATATTATTTTAATGTTTGGAGTTAGCAGTGTTACCCACTTCATGTGAACATCTGTGCCCATTCGCAATCTCCTCTGTTCCAGACCTGAAGCAGAGCTCTGAAGTCCCACACATGCTGACATATGTTTATGTAGCAGTCAAAGGGAGAAGGTGCTCTGCCTGCAGTATATGGCTCTACTTTTGGAGATCCCTGGGATCTTTACAAAAGCAGCACTGGAGGAGTGTGGAAGCAGTTTTAATCCTTTTCCTTGTACTGCTGCTGTTGCTAATGGCTTCTGGCTGCTGCTGTAAGGAACTGTGCCTCCTCCAGGGGATCCTTCAAGATGGATGAGGACTCCCACCGGAGTTTAGTGGGAGGGTGGGTAGGTCAAAAATGGGAAATAAGCCTCTGATCTTTTAACTACAGCACACAGGTGTTCCCAAGGTAGCCCACACAGCCACTCTGTTCCTTGCCTATCTGTATCTTACAACGAACACAGGAAAGTTGATCTGCCTGCACTCTCTGTTTAGTTTCTGTCAGACAGCTGAGAAAACAATGAAATCTGAAACCCATTTTAGGGAAGTACACTGCTGTCTGCTCTCTGGAAAATTTGTTCAAATCACACTATTTCAGACTTATACAGGGAAAAGGCAGAAGATTGGTGTAGGTCACTTTTGACTAGTTGCCTTCTGTGCTGGTTTTGGTTGGGGTAGAGTTAATTCTCTTCACAGTATCTGGTATGGGTCTGTACGTGCTGGAAACACTGAGTGACAGCACAGGGGTGTTTTCTGTTACTGCTGAGCACTGCTCACACAGAGTGAAGGGCTTTTCTGCTTCTCACCCCACCCACCAGAGAGCAGGCTTGGGGTGCACAGAGGCTTGGGAGGGGACAGCTAATCCCAGCTGACCAAGGGGATGCTACAGACTGTGTGGCAACATGCTCAGCATACAAAGCTGGGGGAAGAAGAAGGAAGGGGGGCATGTTTGGAGTGATGGTGTTTGTTTTCCTCAGTAACTACTGCATCTGATGGAGCCCTGCTCTTCTTGGCATGGCTGAACACCTGCCCACACATGGAAAACAGTGAATTAATTCATCCATTTCCTTTGCTTGTGTGTGCAGCTCTTGCTTTGCCTCTTAAACTGTCTTTATTTCTGCCCAACAGTTTCCTCACTTTTACTTTTCTGGTTTTCTCCCCACCAGGAGTGAGTGACTGAGTGACTGTGTGGGGCTTAGCTGCCACCAGGGGTTAAGCCATGACATAAAAATCTAAATCATGTGGTCCAGACTGGTGAGGTTTTGGATTGCCAAGAACAAAGATTATTCAAGATACTACACTTGTCTTTACCAAGATATTGTCCCACCATGGTCCTCCACTTCTAGCAGAGAAATTCTCTGCTGCATTTCTCTGCAGAAATTCATGCTGCACATGAAATGTAAAAACTGTTTCTGACTAGTTACAGTAATTAAAAACAAGGAAAGACATCATGTCAGCTGGCTATCCTTTCAGTAGCTGGCTATGCTTTGCAAACCAGAAATATATTTCTGTGTTTTGAAGTGTTTACACTGCTATCTACACTACTTTTTACTAAGAACTATAATTAAGGAATACTGCCTTAGCAATCTTCCCTAGTTTAGTACAAATGCAGTTCACTTTATTATGGATACAGGAATATCTGCAATGTCATGCAGTTCCAAAGCTCTTTAGTCCTTTTGGATGAATATTTATTGGGTGAAAATACTGTTTCTAACAATCTCAACTTGCATAGATCCCACAGAAAAGAAAGAAAAATTTTACAGCATTTTGTAAGCTCACACTCTCCCAATTTTTCACCTAATTACCTAATTATTCTCTCACTGATAAAGCTTTGCACAAAGTGTACTGAACAGGGCTATAGAAAGGTGATACCAATTAATTACTAACAGTAATTGTCATTTCATAATCACATTAAGTTTTAATTTGCTCCTGCCAGCTTGTTAAACTGCCAATTACACATCTCCTTCTTTTATGTATTAAGAAAAATAGTAATCATGCACTTACTGCTTTTATAATTCCTAAGTTAATTTTGCAGCAGCTTGAGGTATGTCTTCAGCACTCTGCAGCCATGCTGAGCTCTTTGAAGGGTCCAGTGAATGGGAAATTAACATTCTGAAGCAGCCTCATTAGAACCAAATAAAATGCTCATTTAGAACACTTTAATCTCAACCATCGAGAAATATTCACTGAAAGGAGACACTAAATGACAGCACAGATTCAGAGTGCACACCAGTAATCAACATGATGTGATTTTTTGCTGTATATCTCCCCTTTGTGGAAGGGGAGAGCAGACAGACAGCTTTTTATTCTCCCTGTTTAGTAATGATGTGAAGGCTCCTCTGCAGCCACTGGGATGGGGATGAGTGTCAGCAGGGGGGCATGCAGGCACTGTTTAAGTTTGCAAACTGCAGCTTCATCTGGCAGAACTCTGGGTGGAAGCACTTGCCCTGAGCTTTTAGAGTGATGTAGACAACACTACAAGCAAGCACTACAGGCTGCATGTCAGTCCAGTTTCCCATACCATAACTATAGGATTATGCATAGTTCTTTATGGCTGAAGTCCTCAAAAAGCAAGTCATACAATTCCAAGAGAAAGAAGAATCTTGCTTATATTAACTAGAACAATCATTCTAATATTGAATATCAGGATTCTTTTTATTTCCACTCTTCCTTAATATGATTGCAAAGGTTACATACCAACACACAGTAGCATTTTTAGATTTTGGTTGTTGGATGAACTAACCTGCATGTCTCTTAGCAGTTTCCAGGTCAGATGGATCTGACTTTTCTAAAAGAAAGGTAAGGTATGGGAAGGGAAGGGAAAGGAAAAGATAAATATTTCTATTCAGTCTTTCTAGACTCCAGCGGCCTGGCAGAAACTTGATTTCAATACAATATCACAAAAAGTAAAAGCCACTGACAAAACCCTCTTGAAAAGAATATAAGAGCAGTTGAGGTTTAGTGAAGGTAGGAGAAAGGCTCAAAGGAAAATCTTGTTATGAAGAAAAATGAGTAAGATTTTATTGCATGAAAAAGACATTGGGGAAAGAAACTGACTGAGGTACTTAGCAATTGTGACATAGCTGCAAATCTCTCTGATCTCTTTATTCTACCTCTTTCTTTTTCTCAATGTCATGCAGAAGAAAATGACAATCTGAAGCTCAGCAAATTGCTCCATGTGTGTCCCAACTTATATTCAATGACTCTTTTATTTTCTCGCTTATTCTGCTGAAGTTCTGTAAATTCTATTATTTTTTTACGCATTCCAAAAGAACAAGCTCTAACAAAACTAGCCAAAAGAAACCCATCTCTGCATATTTCACTTTCTCTTTATTTTCTTTTTTTTTTCTTCATCCTTTTCTCTTTTACAATTATTTAATACAGGTAAAGCCAAAGTAACAGATTATTTAAGTTGAATATCACAAAAGAATTTTGGCAGTGGTATTTACTCATCTGTGAAATATTGCCCCATGGAAAGTGTCAGAGGCTTCACTTTAAACTCTTCTCACAGCACTCTAGGGAACGAGGCAGCACCAGCCTCCAAAAAGGCAAGTTCACAATATATTCAGTCTTCCCTGCTCACAGCCCAGACAGAAACATCATCAGGTCTTGCCCTGCTTTAGCATTTTGGTAAATTCAGTTCTTCCATGTTTTGGAATTACAGATCTAACCACACAAGCAAACTTAGAATATTTTTACCAGAATTTCTCCGAGTTTGTGCTGCTTTCAGGGTTTTAGTTCTGGTTTGAGTAGGAAGAGATATTCAGGTCAGTTTGATTTAGTCTACGAAAATTCACTCATTCTCAATAAAAATTATTTTCCCTACATGAAATTATTGCAGAATTACAGTAATTTCCAATAAAGTATGCTTTATCTCTGTGACTAAAGTTACTAGTGACTACTGACTGATATCACTGGTGCAGTTTACCAAACCACTGTGGACCGTATCTTTTACACAAAGTAAAGCAATATTTCATAAAAACATACTGAAAAACAAAATGGAACCTTTAAGAACTATATCCTAAAGTCTACTTTTTAAAAATACGTGTATGTTTAAAAAAAATCTATCAAAATTACTGCTTTCTGTACACACTTCAGTTTCAGAAATCTTCAGAATGTCTATTCAGTATAATCAATTCCATTTCATTTGGAAAGTTTAGACATTAAATTTCAAGACTTTTAAACTGCAACAGTATTATTGCTATTTGTATCATAAAGATAATAGTATTTAGATCACTAAGAAGTAGCACTTTATGAAGACTCACCAATATATTCACTAGTTGCTACAAAATTCTACATGGCTCATTGGACTCATCATGAAAAATGATAGTAACAGACCCTGTCTTGATAATTTCCACCACTGCAAATTTTCTGATTCTGTGACAAAATATTTAGCTGATTATTTCTTTTACAATACTCCTCAACATTTTGCCTGGGATTTTCATTAAGAATAATTTTCCCGATTTTCTGTGGTTGTGAAATCCAGCAATAATCAGTAGGTTATGTCCATGGTGCTCAGAGGCTGCAGCCAGCCTCTGTGAGCACTGTGCCACTGATGTTTACTGTGTGAGGCTGATCATCTCTAGGTTACTAGTCAGAACTGCCAAGATCAAGTACAACAAACCTTCAGGAAGAGCAGCACTAACAAATTCTCAAGTGAAACTGCAATGGAGAATAGGCTTCTGAAGCAAAATTACTAAAATGGGGTCTTTTTAAAGGAGAGGTCTGTCTAAGATATAAAGACTGGGTGTGCTAGAGTTCTGCTTAAGTGCTGTCCAAGATATCCAAACATCAAAATAGTTTGAAAGAGGAGATCATTTATTGACCAAAGTCTATCATGAGAAGCCATCACTTATCAATAGATAACAATTTCCTCGAGCAGGACCCATGACACATCCCTGCAAATCTCTGTTCAAAACTCTTACCTGCTCCAATAGCTAGTGAACTTTTTAATAGTATCTGCACACTTCAGTAATGCTCTAAGAAAATATAATATGAAGAGAGACAAAACTACTTACAAAACTGATTCTTTTTTTTTATGTCCTTAACTTCAGAAAAATGATTTACTAATGGTTTGTTGTGTTTGGTGGTTTTATAATCTTAAATAATTTTCCTTGTTCATGTTTCATGATCTAATCAGTAGCTTTTTTTCAATAAAACAAGAATTTTCTTGGGTGGTATGAGTGGGGCCCATGCCATTTTAACAGTGAGTATATGATACAAAAACAAGTCTACAAAGATAAATAAAACAGTAAAATATTAGGGAGCTCTTACTCACAGTCAACGCTGAAGTGAAGTGAAGATGCTCTCCCTTTGATCTTAACCAAGTTGTCTGGAGCACTGATAGCTGTCTACTTCTGATATTGCACATCCAAGTGGGGACTATAAGAAACAGAAAAGGTGCTTGGAAAAGTATCCAAGCATTTAGAACCATTCTGGACCCTATGTTGAGGGTATGCTATGTTGACATGAGCACTTGGGCATCAGAGCTGCAACTACTAAAACTGCACACACATATGTGGCTACTGCAGTAGATGCAGCTTTAGAAGAGTGCAGATGTAAAGTTAAACACTTTCAGTGCTGCTAACAGGGTCACACTTGGTCCCTTCAGATATTCTCAGGTTATGTGGCCACTAAAATTATTTTTAAAAAGAATTTCAGCATCACTGATTGGCAATAAAAATATATTGGATAAAATCTCACCGGGTTTTCAAGCCAGCCATCAATTCAATTAATGTACAATGTGCATGTCCAGTGCAAAACTTGAATGAAATAAACAATGAGGTATGTTTTATTACTGTTGATATTTGTGTCTCAAGGCTCTCTAATCAAATTTACAAAATACCCTGTTTGATTAGAACACATTATAGAAGCTCTGTTTCTCCTGAGCATCCCGCACCCAATGCTTTTGCTCTTTTCCATTGTGAAAGGGCAGTTTCATGGATTAATCTGTTGAAAGATCTTTCATTATTTTAATAATGAACATGTTGCACTCTCATGCCACAGCAATTCAGATGTTAGGTTTTGGTGCCTTAATACCACTATTGTTGACATCAGTAGGAGTTACAGTTTTGCAATCAAAGCAGATCATACACTGTAACATGCAGAAGTAAAATTGGGGCAGCTAACCAGTGAATTTGTAAATCCATTTAAAATAAGAATCATGGTGGGCAGAGGGGTTCTATCTCCTTGTAGATGTGATTATAGACCTTCATAGCTCTAGGGGTCAGTAACTAAAGCTCGCCAGAGATACATAGTTAACTACTTTTTGCTAATGATCTCTTCTGAACTTCTGTCTTTCTCAGCATAGGGATTTAATCCAGAGGGTAATGGTTGTTCTAACTGAAGTTAATTAGGAAAGTTGTGATTTTCAGAAGCAACTTTTTATGTTTGTCTATTTCACTCAGAATCAAGATGTAAAAATTAAACTAACTTTGTTAATAAACTTTTCAGTTGTTTTTAACATATTGCTGTCCAATATTATCCAGTAGAAAAATTAGTTACCTTTATTATCGGCTGTATTTTTCCATTTCTTTTCAGTCTGCGTATTTCTTTCTGTGTTCCCCCTTCTACCATCAGGCCTCAGTCTCATTATTTCTTTCTCTTTTCTTCCTGCATTTTAGTTTCCTTTTTCTTTTCATCACTTAAATGATAAAAGGGCTCTGTGGGAAAAAAGAAAACAAACCCAAAAAACCCTCATGATCATATCACTAAAATCTATGCTTGGTAGCATATCTTATGGTATTTTCATCTTGATATATACACTCATGATAAATCAAGCTTTCCTATAGAATTTGGTCTAACAAGCTGCCTAATATTTGAGGACTTTGAAATGATAGGTTAGTTTAGCATTATTTTTTAAAAATTAATACCAAATGGTTAGAAAGATAGATGTACATAAAAATAGAGAGAGACAAAACTAATTCACCAAAATAAGGAACAAGAAAATCACAGTTTTCAATCACTGTTGGAGCCAGTGTTCAGGCTCCAAAAGACAACTATGTGCCACTTCACAATCAATTTATACCCAAAATGTTACCCCTTTCAATGACCAGAGCTCAAAATCTCTCCTTTAGTGAGCAGACACATACTCAGTATGCCCTGTGAGCTACTTCAATACTCCAAGTGCACAATATCCAGACTATGAACTGGATACCTATGCATCTGACACCTCCAATTCGGATCTTAGGTTTTGGGATCATGCATGAGTATCTCAGCTGTTGTTGTTCTGCTTTTAACTGAGGTTTCTTTGAGCTATTTCTCTATAAACATTTAGAAACAAACAGGAGTTTCCTGTCTGTGCAGTTTGCCCTACAGCCTTTGTGGTGTTGAGATTGGTTCTTTAGGAAAATCCTTGTAGGGACTGCTCGCCTGCCTCCTGAATCTGAAAAACAGCATTTTGGATTCTGCTCCTTGTATATATCTTGCTTCAAAGGCAGAGCCTTTGTCTAGAGAGCTCCTCTGGATGATCCTTTCATTGCTTGCACAAAGGCATTTCAGATTTCCCAGCCAGCGCTCTGCATGGTCACTTAGAAAGAAGCCTTTGCTTTGCTACAATCCAAGTCATCCTACGCTCAGATGAAAGAAAGCTGTCAAAAGCCAGTTCTCCTTCTAACAGACAATACCTGAAACAAGGTCAGTGACTTAGAAACATAAGGTATTTCTTGTTACATCCAAGAACCTTGGCATGCCTTCCCTGCCAGTCAGTGACATCATTAAAACTCTTGGCAATTTTAATGGTAAGTCCAACTGTTTCTTACCTCCTTAGCAAGCAAAATGCCAGAGGAGCCAGTTTCAGCCATTAGGGTAGTTACACTGCACACAGTTTTCCCCAATGATGCAGTCCCAGTCCTGAGTCTCTATATATTTTCATTGCAAAAGGTTCCTCATCACCCAGTGATAGTGATGCCATGGCAATCGCTACATGAAGTCTTTTAAGGTCCATTATAATATCTCATTATTATCTCAAACTTAGTGTTAGATCCCCAACTACAGGAATAGATACAACACCTTACAAAGGCACAGCAAGAGAGAAACTAGATCAAAACATCTTGCTAGATGAAATAAGCCTTTGAAACTGTTATATTTCTATGAGTTCTTAGAAGATTTGCTGAATGGTTTCAAATGATGTAGGATGGGAGTGTAATTTCCCTAGGGAGAATTGCTGAAATAGTGTGATACAACATTCCTTTTCAGATATTTAGTAATACAGTAATCATAATTCCAAGGACTAAAGTTGTATCAGGTAATAAAATCTATAAAATCTTGCACCTAATAGATTCTCATGTTTCCTCCTCATCATACAACTCATATGGAAGGATTAGTGACACTGGCACAATACGATAGGATGTGAGCTCAGTAGTGTAAATATCAGTAGAAGATAAAAGAGGATAAATCCTAGCTCTTTCCATAAAGTCTATCCAGCAGGGAATGAATCAATTTTAAAAGGAATTCAAATTTTCTAAACTAATTATTATGCCACAGCATATCCCATTTAACACTGCTAAAGAACAGCTACCTCAAAGGCAGCTGCTGTTCACACCATGGCTCTGAGCAGTGAGCAAAGACAGGTCGGGCTACAAACTGCAGTAAATTCCACCGTGATTACCAAGGGACACACAGCATGCTTCAAGTGAAGTTTTCAAAGAGCTGCAACATTTTAGCTAGGAAGAGCCCTTGGTTATTAAAGTCTTAACAAGAAAAATCAACACAGCACGCTGTACAATATTCTCATTTCTTTTCCTGCAGTCGATTTTCTTTGAACCACAAGCAAGTTAAGACTAAGCAGATGAAACAGGTCATAAGTAAGTCTGGTTTCTTCATTCCACACCAAACAATCAACAAACAGTTGCTGTATATGCACAAATATGATTTTTTTTTCCTGTACACAGATGGCTTTTGAAAAATCCAGAGAATCTGATAAAATATAGGCAACAAGCAGCCCGTCTTTTTCTCACATCTCAGAACTAAAGTGCATGCCTACAGAGACCAGGAGTTTTTTTGTGCTATTTTGTGTTTCTGTTGCAGACTGTCACCCAGACTAGAGAGAACTGCATGTGAAAAACAGTCAGTGGTAGAAAAAAAATGTTTATATGTTTCCATCCTTCAAATTTTGCATAAATTTCTTAACTTCCTCATCCTTGAAGCTTGGTGCAGCTAAAACATCCAACAGAAAATGAGGTTTTTATGGAGATATCTCAAAAATAGTGGTCATGGCTAAGCAGTTGAAAATAAGAGACATGTCAGGCTCCTGGTTCCTAGATTTTCCAGGTTAGGAATTGGGCCAGAACATGCCACTTTCAGGCCCCCATGATAGGACTGGTGCATGGCTCTCTCCTGACTGTGCCAAAGGTTATAATGGCCCTGAGCAACCACACCTCCTTCAGCTTGGGAGCTGAATTTGAGCTCTGGTCTGTGACAGAAAGAAATGGGAGCATTTTCCCCTTTTGGTGCTCAGTCTCTTTGCTGTAAAGATGCCTGTTTCATGCTAATGTCTGACTGTAAATGGATGAATTTAATATTGTACAAAGAGCAAAAAATGAGCATTTAAGTCTCGGTGATTCTTAAGAGCAGGGAAAGAAGGGAAGATACAAAGGACAGAACACAATGACACATTTAGTAGCATTTTCAATCCAAAATGAACTGGAGAAGGAAGGTGTCTTACATCTGTGGCTATAGAAGCTGAGGGTTATTAAGAGTATCTGGGACCAATGAACATTTAATGGGAGCCACATATGTTATGCTTTATCTGTCACTACACAGGAAACAAAAAGCATCTTTTTGTTTTTAATTTACAATTTAAAACAATTTTACAATTATACACCTAACAATGTAATCACTCGTAAGTTACAAAAAGCATTTTTGTTTTAAACCGTCAGGAAACCAGAAAAGTGACATGTAAATATATATCTTAGTAAAGATAAATCTTACCATTCCCCTCATTGTGGTTTGTCACTAACCTCGAGTTAAAAACCTCTATTTTTTTTTTTAGTTTTTCTGATCTATTCAGTTGTTTTCATGTTCTGATGGTATCTGCTTATGTGAATAACTAAGAAAAAGAAATGCCTTTTCCTAAAGCTATTCAATAGAATATACCCTTTCAACCTTTGTATTTCTTATTCCTCCACTGATACTAAAGGATTTTTCATTTTTCTAACAATGGTTGGTTAATTCAAGAGTAGAAAGCATCAAATATTAATTGAAATATATACACAAAACTAAATTTCAGAAACAGTTTTGTTGTTTTACTGATATGTAGCATGAAAACTGACATAAGATTTTCAGTCCTAATGATTCATTTTTAAAACACTGAACACAGACCAGTACTCAAGAGATTTTTGTCTGATGCTATTGAATTCCACTTGCACAATCTTTCTCCATATATGTGCCTTCACTGCATGAAGTTAAATAGCAACAGGAAATGATATTTCTGTTTGTTTCCATTTTACTTTATCAAAAGCTTACTACTTTTTTTCCACTTTTGAGACACAAGTTTTCTTTTATAGCAATAAAAAGCACAAGGTCTTTACAAATGAAAAAATCTGAAATCTCTGCCAAAATCGAATGAATGAAGCTATATTAAGAACTATTTTCCTTAATAAGTTTTCTTTACTGGTGTAATATTATAGATATATCTAACATACTGCTGTAAGAAAAAAGAAGTGCTCATATTCAGAAAACATTCTCCAGTGGTAAAGTATCCAGTATAGTAACCTGCATATCTGCCCTGAGCAATTTGTGTTAGAAGCCAGACTACAATAAAGTCACATCTTTTCTTGATTGAAAGCAAAAGCAAGCATTGTGTAAACACGAATTCAATCAGCATATTTAGTTTTGTTTCTGAGACCACTGTGGATCACTCGTCTGTCATACACACTGCATCACAGCAAGTAAAATCCAAATAGCTGTGTCAGTCAGAATTCCTCACACAAGCATGGATTTACTGTGGCTCTGTACATAAAATCCCCCAAGAAGTGCTGTAGCTTTTCAGGTCAGAACACTCTTGCAATAATCTCACCAAACTTTGCCTCTCATAAACCACCGAATTTTATCAACTAATTCCTCTAAAAAAGATGTATCCTTCCAGCAGAGCTGGAAGATCCTGTCTGCATATAAAGGCCTCAGGGAGAAGAATTTAGCTCATTCATAAAGAAGTTTTTTCAAGTAGTTAATGAACTTCTTTAGTAAGAGTTTTAACTTAATTTCTGTCTACAGTGCAGCTCTCTTTAGATTGAAGAACTCTCTTATTCTAAGATCATACATATATAAGGCAGACAAGCCACCCATAAAGTAATAATTTCCTTTTTTCACTTTTTTTTCATACTAACCACACTATTTAAGTTGGTTATTCCATGGTAGATATATTACAAAATGGATTTTTGCCTCCTTTGGGTTACATTGCATAATTCTGAATCATGTTGTTCACTGCTTTCCAAAACAGAACTTCTCATTCTAGTAGTCTGTCCTCCACTCTTGACTCCAAGATTTACTGTCTGCTATGCTGGTGTATTAAATTCTAAGCTCAAGGGAACTCTGTTTATCAGGGCATTCAGAAAACTGTAGAATTGCCTTGTGTCTGTAATTTAGTATGTCACAATATATTTCTGTCATGAGCTAACTTTCTGAAGGTTTCTGAATTGTATATCTACTTTTATTTTAGGACCTTCATAGCTAAGATGCAAAGAAACAATAAATTTTAAAAATAAAAGTAGATAGAAATTAGTCTTATTAAATAAATCCTCCTCTGCCACAGTGCAACACATCTTACTGAGGCACTGTGATTTAATACAGGGATGATTTCTTCAGGTTCTATTCCTTCTTACTCTTTTGCAACACTTCCTTTTCTATGTGACATCCAACTAGGTCGCAGTGGAAAAAATAAATACTACACTCTTCTGTGTATGTTCTTGTTTAGGTTGCCACCCCCTGAGAGGTGCCATATTCCTTCTTCCCTGACCTACTTCTGTTATGATGGTCCAGGCTAGCATAAACATGTTTAAATTTGGATGGATGTCTCAGACTGAGCTAGGTGAGGGGGAAAACACACACGGTTTTGTCACAAACCTGAAGGAAGGATAGGTTCCTGCAGGCAGCAGCAGGTGTCAGCCACCTCAGCTGGTGACTCCTGCCTGGGCTCACTGCAGGTGGTTACACCATTCATTCTGCAGCATGCAGGCTGCCTGTACTTCACTCCATAATTCATGTGGCACTAGGGGTGGTTTCTGCTCAACTGTGATTATTCCAGCTTTACGTTCTTGCTGTAGAGCTAATTCGTATTGCTGACTGAACTTCTAGTGACGTTATGTAGGAACAGGAGACATTCCTAGGCGAAGATGTACTGCATTCATCACCCACGTGAATGTGGGCAAGACTGAATTTGTCTATTACACAAATTCTCTTGGTGTAAGTTTACTGTTCTGTTCTTGAATTTACTTCAGCCACAACCAGAAAAACGTGAGTCTGTAGAAATCAGCAATGAATTCTGCACTTATCAGGTCTTATGTTCTAGAATTTTTGTCAAATATTTCTGAGTACTAAGAGATATTGAAATAGAACTACAGCAGAAAAAATTAGGTTTGGTCCTTGGAGAAATGTCTTTTGGTTTTACTTAGTGAAAATGGAATTCAGAAATTGAGAGGAATTTTGAAATCATTCAAAATGTACAATGACACCAAGAAAAACCAAAGAAGGTGGAAATTATGACAGGAATAATCCTTCATTAATCAGAGGCAGAACTGAGTAATGGGCTAGGCCTCACTTTTCCCCAATTTTTTGATAAAGATTGCACTTTCTATTGAACTTCAGACAGGTCTGGAGCAGAATATCATGACAAAGATCATCAAGAGGAGCTTGCCTGAAGACTGGGCTTGGGACTTTGCATTCTTCATCTTCTGGAGTTTAGATATTTTTCTTCTTCTCCTCTAGATGTCTCTGGGATTTCTCTCAGTAAGGCTTCCAGTGGTACAGAACAGGCTGTTTTACAGTGATTATCTTTCTCCTTGAACAGGATAGAAACCATCAAGATCTGTCCCCAGCTCGTTATTTGCCTTTCGTGATCTTATGTGTCTCACTTGCTTTCTCTCTCCTTCTCCAGGTCAGCCCACAGAATTAGGAGATCTGAAAAATACTGTGAGTGTTTCACTGGTACACTCTGGACTAGCTACTGATCAAACAACACAGTGAACTCCTGCAGCAGTTCCTCCAACAGCTGTTTCTGCATCCTGTTTTTCTGTAGAAACATAACAAACGCCAATAATTAAACAGATAATCCTCTTGTGAGGAGAGGTAAATAAAAAATGTCAGGGAAAAACCTGCATGGAGATGAATTTCTTCCAGTCTTATGACTCTCTCACTAAAGCAGATTGTCCAGCTCTTGGGCTATGTGCTGGACATTTCTGAATGGTAGAATATTCATTTACCTCCTGACAGCCTTGAGTGAGATGGAAATGTGAAATAGATGTCTGAGCAAGCAATTAGCATCCTTATTGCTTCTGTCTTCCAGAATAACCTTACCATCATTAAAGGGCAATAACTGAGCAGATAAGTGTTATCCTCTGAAGAGGCTTAAAATACAGGAAGAATTAAACAGAGTGGCAGAGCCACTACTTTAGTTTGCTTTGCACAGAAATGTGTTTACACTGAATAATTCACATTTGGTGCAGTCACAACCTTTTCCTCTCTCAGAAGGCTTGCACAGCCTGCAAACAAGCTCGTTACATTAAAAATTCTTGATGCCTTGAAACTGAAAGGAAATCAATGCACTTGGGCAACGCATTACATTACAAGGTACAAGTCATATATTTTATAAGCTCATTATTGGCACAAGACCCATTAAAACATTTAGTAAACTTATCATGAGTGCAGACTTTCCAGCTGACATTATTTCAAGTAACAGGCTATTTTTTAGGCAAGGACTAATTTCTCTTGACAAATTTGTCCTACTGCTACCTAGTAGTGAAGGATTTAGGAGACTAAGATTCACCATGCAGTTCCTTGTGTACACAAAGTAGCACAGTCAGTTTCTCTTGTTCATTAGGGCTTTTAATGGCTTTCCAGCTATATTAGAATGCAATTCAGAAATTCTTCCATAGGACAAATTCTTCTAGCAAATCCTTGAGTTTGCTTCATGGACCTCTCAAGAATAACAACTTTCTATCCTATTCCTAGTTTTTACTTTGCTCCCACTCTTATTAAATCCAAAAAATGCTCCCCTTTTATTCCTGTTCTCTCAAGTTTAATTTAAGCAAACTATTCACAGCCTAACTGAAATTGTAAGGTCCTGAAACTAACTACTTTTTCATTTTAATTTTGATCTAGATAGATTTGTTGTATTCTTCTGTATTCTTGACAAGTATTTATTCTCTGCAGTGTGCATCCTCACAGCACAGTATTAGCCATGACAATCCTATGGGGAATGTTGAGCAATGCCCAGTATGAGGACCAGAGCAAAGCTAGGCATGAAAAGACAAAGAGAAATTCATCTGGACTGCAACTTCATCTGTGAGTGGAGAAAAGTATGGGATCATCCTCAGTGGTCACCCCCTGATTGTCAAAACCCTTTAAAACTCCATATATCATAACTTCTTCCACTGGCAAGTGGCATAAACAGCAGAGGCAGCTTAAGGACTCAGTGACAAATGACTGTCCCTTGAGGCTACATTTGATGAACTGAAGAGATCAGGGAGATGGGAAGGTAGAGTGACAAGGTTTCAGGGAAATCTTAGAATTTCATCTGCAGGCTAAGATGCACACTCCTAAGAAGGCTGAAAATCTCTTGGCAGAAAGCAGTCAGGCTAGAAAGGGGGCAAACCTGACAGAAATGCCCAGTGAAGCTGTCCTCTTGCATTAACCAAGCCTTCCAAAGGCTGAGATCTCTGCTAATGCTCTGTTGGAGGCTGTGTCCCTTGGACACACAGCACTCAGGGAAAACAGGCCACTTTTGTGATGCCAGAAACAAATGTGTGGCACTGCCCCTGCCAGATTCTACGCAGTAGTCTGGGGGTAGATTCAGCACTTAAGGAATATGGGAATGTATGTAAGAGAGGGAAGGGCCCAGCAGGTTCTAGACTCAGAATGAAAGCTGTTAGGAAGGACTCTAAGCACCAAGAAATATTCACACTACAACAAGCAGGATCTGACAGAAAGATGGAAGATGAGTACTCGGTGTTCATTTTTCACAGAATAAGAGATAATGGAAGAGACCTCCTGTGCTTGCCTAGTCAAGCTGGGTGAGCTATAGCAGGTTGCCCAAGACTGCATCCAGTTGAGCTTTGAATATTTCCAAGGATGGAGATTTCACTGCCTCTCTGGGAAACATGTTCCAATGTTCAACTACAGGAAAAAAGTGTCTTATTTTACTGTCTTATTGTTTGTGCTCTTATTGCTTCCTGTCACTAGGCAGGAAGAGTCTGGGTCCATCCTTTTAACACCATCCCTTCAGATATTTGTACAGTTTTATAGGATGTTCCTTGAGACTTCTCCAGAATAAACACTCCTAGCTCCCTTCCTCACTCAAGGATGCCCTTGGTCATTTTTGTGGCCCTGGATGGATAGCCCCAGGAAGGCCATTTTCTGGCTGGTTGGAAAATTCAGCTCCTCAAAGCAGTGTCGTTTTTACCTTTCCTGAAACACTGACAATTATAAACTGATTTTCCTACTAGTAGTAATTTCTCTGATGTTTACCTCACAGATTTAACTCTTCCTTGTACTCATGGTTAGGAAGAAATTTTATCACAGATCAAAGTGACCAGAAGATATTTATGGGGATTTCAGCTGAACCAAGTACTTATACTGAAAATATCTCATAGACAGACTGGACTCAGTGAATTGTTCTCTTTACTTTTAAAGAGAAGTTCAGGTTACATGGTAACACTGAATTTTAATCGTTGTTACTCCGTAGAAACCCGAGTGCCAAATTATGGTATTTTCATGGAAGTAGGAAGTATTACTGTAATTCCTTTAAACTGTTTTTCTTCTTTCTGTCTCTAATGATAATTTTAAAATAAAATTTAAATTTCATTTAAATAAATTTAAATAAAATTGATGCTAACAGCAGTTAATCTCAAAGAAGAGAGCATGACTGTAAGCACTGCTGCAAGCAGTAAATCACATTTAAAGAAAAGTAGTTGGAAGTGGGGCTAAGCAACCCCCCATGTAAAACATCAGCAACTGTCAACACTCTGTTCATTCTAACATTTTTTTCTCTGATGTTTCTAGCTCCTATATTGGCTTTGTTCCAGGATAAGCCAAGAGATATCACAAGCCCAAATTCTAACCAGGAATTATTCCAGAATATCTGCATGGTAAGCTGAAGGTTGTAGACAAGATTCCAGCATGGTTAGGAAATTTTAGCAAACAATTCTTAAAAGAGACACACTCTCTCTAGTGTTTTTGTTTCCTGGAATCTTCTTGCTGAGGGAGATTTTGTTAAACAAGGAAAATGAACACTGCCAATTTACTTGTGAAGAAAGTAAAATAAAATAAACCAAGAACCCATATATATAGACCATATATTTTATATGCACTGCTGTAACACAGATCTGCAATAGGATACAAAGGTATGTCTAGTTTTCAGCAAATGACTCACTCCTGCACCTCTGTAAAAGAGTTGACTAAAATTTAAAAAAAACCTGCTGAGCACTTAGCATCTCAGAAGCTTAATAGTTAGGATACCCCAGAAACTGGTAGTTAGAGAGGAGAAAAGTCTCAAGAGGAAGCATGGCTTGGAACCTATATGTAGAGGCTGAACTATAAGAAAATGAATGTTTAATGATCAGTTTTGTGGTTTCGTTACATTTTCATCTCTTTGGTTAGAACCTGCCAAGGTACAAAATCACAAAACCTAAGTCAAGCTCAGTTTTAGAAACGCCCCTTTTCAGCTGCTTGTCTTATCTTGTCAGCTTTCTTGTCAGATTCAATTCCTTGGCACTAACAAGACCCCATCTGAAAACTGCAATGAAAGAAGCAACAAGTAATTAAGTAAATTAGATGTGGTTAGGAAATGGAGAATAGTGTAAACCTAGACAACAATTCCAGGAAATCTATCTAGTGTTTCTTGTAAAGATTTGAAGGACCAAAGAAAGACAAATTTATTTAAGAAAAAGACAAAAAGACAGAACTAGAACAATATGAAGGGCTGGTCTGGTGCATCTGGGCAGTGAAAAGGCAGCAAAATTTTTGCCATCTGGTAAGGAAGAGGACAACAAAGGACATTGGAAAACAAGATGAGCAGCTTAGTTTTAATTGAGACAGATCATCTCAAAAACCAGCCAACCAAACAAAAACCCCCCAAATATCAAAGATGCAAATAATAAGGAAAAAAATTCTAAAGCACTTGCACAAATCAGTATTTGGTGCCAGTTTGTCTGACACATCCTTGAATAAGATTAATCACCAAAGTTCAGTATGAAGCTAAATCTGATAAGTTCAGTCATTCTGGGAAATTTCCTAGACTGGCTAGAATTCTGAACATTTTGTCCAGGCCTGCACAACATACATTGTAAAACCTGGAATTAATTCTTCAAGAGTCTGCCCACTGCAATTGTTCTAAAGCCTCGTTTAACAAAGGGAAAGAAAAATGTACATGTTCCCAATGATAGCTAAATCCCTGAAAATTATATAAAAGGATGAGATGTACGAGAGAGGGAGGGAAGCATGCAATTAGCTGTTCTCTGAATTATCCTAAGCGGAATGATCAGAACCACAAGACCATGGTACAGCACTTCACAGCTACCCTCAGTAGGCACATGTGCTGTGCTATGTTCCACTTACAGCCTGGCCTTCAGGACAGGATCATGCTGTGCATGTCCCTGTGCCACAGGAAAACTCACCCAGCTAATGGTAACAGGGGCCTGCCTGCAGCTCCAGCTCAGCAGCAGCGACTGCACTGCCTGCCTGTCCTTGCCTTTATCTAAAATGTACAGCAACAAGTTCTCATGGGAACTTTCTGTTCGACACTAAAAATGATGAATAGGGTTGTTTTCTTTTAAGAAAATCCTGCAAGAGCTCAAAGGCCAAAGTGCTGTGTGATCTTTCCATGGGTGGGATCTGCACAGTGTTCTGTATCCTGATCACCACAGCCTGTTGATGCTGTGCAGCTCAGCATTCCCAGCATCTGAAGGGATGTAGAATTATCTGTACCATTCTCTCTCTCTTTCTTGTGCTAATGTAAATGAAGCAGAGTCTGAGTTCTTTTCTTACTGGGACCATACTGAAAACCAGTTCCTCCTGGGGAAAAATTGTTAGAATACGTCAGTGAGAAGATGATAGGTCAGCAGGGAAACAGGTTTGTTTAAGGATTTAATGTCATATCTATTATAATGCAATATTACATTTTAATTAAAATTATTATCTGCCTTCGGGATAGCCAAAATCACTTCAGAGAGGTGACAAGATGCTGACATTTCTCAGTTCCTCATAAAAGTACTCACGTTTTCACAAAACCTAAATCTCAAGTTTTTCTTTGTTTAAGAAAAACGTTACATGAAACTCTTCACTAAAGTGTCATTCACTCAAAGATTGATATTAACTCCATCAGGAAAACTACAATGCAAACTCTCCACCTCCAGAAGTGTTTGAGCTAGAGCTGCCCTCTTTCCCTGCTTTCATTCCTTTTGGCTGATCAGTGGAGAAGGAAGGAGGCAGACAGCCTTTGTCTCTGCTTCTTGTGAATGATCAGCCCAATGTACAAGACTCCAGTGAGGATGGCACTTCAGGAATTTATAAACACCATGTTTTACATCTGGTTGCTTACAGGACCCTGTTCCGTGCTTCTCTCTCAGCAGCTCTGTAACTTCCTGCCTGTGCCTTTTCTGCCCCAGGCCATATTATCCATTTTTCTTTTTTTGCAAAGTGCTGATGTATGACTCAATCTTTTGATAGTTGGAAACCTTCGTACATGCCTGCAGAAGCAAACCAGAATAAATAAGGCAGAAGTGCATCTGTTCCCCAGTTATAAAGTGGCTTCTTTCTGAGGGATTCCCAGTACCAGCTCATTTCTGTGTCAGGTTTTGCATTCCAAAACCTGCAGCAATTTTCTTCCCACCAGATATATTTTAAATAATTTTCAATTCAAACTGGTGTCAGTTTGTCATGATGAATAATTTTTTTCTGCTCACAGTCATTCATTTTATTTTAAGTGTTTTTCAGCCTGTCCACTTTTCCTTTTATGCCAACATGTCTTTTCATCAAAGAGGTTCCATTAAATATTTAAGTATTCTAATGATGCTAATGCAAGTCAAGGAAGACGTAGGCAATGCAATTGCTCAGTGCTGTACCAGAGCAGCATTTCAACTATGTGGTTCAGACAAATCTTGCACTCTTCCACTTGACAGATAGCAGCTTTCAGAAGAAGCTGGGTCTACATCAGTTTTCTGGGTATCAAAGTTGGTCAGCATTTGGATACAAGCCCTTTTTTGGATCCAGCAGTTTCTACTCCAGTATTTGAATTCATCAAAATTCTGGAAACAAACTCATGAGCTTTAAGAAGTGCACATCAGGTCGACAGTTTAGTAATTTGTTTGTAATTCTGTATTTAGTGAGAAGCCATATGCCCTTAGTGAGTAACCATATGCCCTTTCAGAAAGTGGAATCATCCACTGGACACAGCATTCCTTTTAACAATATTTACATACAGCTTTTCTAGCATTCCATATAGCCACTATCAGGGTCACCTATGTCTCTTGGCTTGGAAATGTACACCAAAACCCACTTTCTCATTGGATTTTCTTTCATTATTTAAACAGTCTACCTCCTGTCTGTGAAATCAGTTCCTTGATTACCTCACCAAAAATAAAATAGTTTTTCACACTCTTCCTCAAAAATAAATTCTAGATATTCTCAGTCATTTAAAAGAATCATCAAGCTAACCAAGAGTGTTATTTCCTTGCCCAGCAATCATTTTCAAAAGATCTTTTTCTGTGCACACTGAATTGTGCTTCTGAGTAGGAGCACCTGTTGGAGCCAGTCACCATTGCAATCTGAGAGGCCTTTCCCATAATTTTTTAAATCGCAGATAAAAATCTATACCTTGATATTACACTCCTGTTCTTCATTCCTTGATCTCAGCTTTGACTGTGATGCCCTTTGAGACTGTTCCCTGTTATTCTACAAAATACCCAATGACAATAAACTCTCTCTCTATATTTATGTGTGAGTATATACAAAACAACATATCCACACACACACATATATATACACTATATGAATATATAAAAGCATATTTATGTATATAAAAACATACCTCTGTACGCAAACATCTACTTTTGCACACAAACTAAACTAATCCTTGTCTGCCCCTTCCACCCTTGTCACTTGAAAAGGGTTTTTACTTCTGCTATAAACCGTGACCAGTTTTCAGCTCAGGTAGCTGTTGTATGATTTCTTGATCACAGCATGTTTTTATTTGCAGGAGTCTCAAACTCTACAGTTCATCTAATTTTGTATTAATTCGCTGAGTAACGGGTGAGCATTCAGGTTTACTCACAGGTTAGCTGTTGCTCAGAGGTGGTCCTGATGCCTCCTTTTGGGTCACAATTCTGGTCCCATGCAAATTTTCAACCACAGTGTATATTGTTCTGGCTTTTGTCAATTTCTCTCTGCTAAATTTCAAATGAAGTGGCTATGATACAGTGCAGTGTTATGTTCTCTCTCCCTCACTCTCACTGAACAGAAACCAACTGAAAACAACTTTTCTATGTGTCTGAATTACAGGATTCCAGAAAAAGTAAGAAGCTGAGCTAACTTTAAAATTGTTATTATTACTATTAATAGTAGTAGTATCTTATTTACTCAGTAGTTTTGTCATATAATGGCATATTTCTTTTAGCAGCTTCTCCCTTCGCCTTTACCCTATCCTCTTATGCTTCTCCTGTAATAAAGAAAAAGAAACTGGGAATGCCCAAGAGAGTCATGGCACCAATCCACCACTACAGGAGAAGGGATTTGCTGCAGGGGAAACAGACCTGTGGTAGGAATGAATCCACACGCTTCAGTGACGATAACTGAAGTTATTTTCAGCAGAGCTGTTTCTCACATTCCTTCCTTACTGTTTTGCCACCGGGGGCAGCCAGCCATTCGGAGACAGGGCATCTTCCTTGGGTTGTTATGAAAACAGCAGATGCCACCACTGGTTTTCCACTGGGACTGAATGAAGTGCTCAGTAAACAGAATGGTCCTACCTAAGGCGAGTTATATATTATATTGAGAGGTAACTGCCATTCCTCCCCTGTCTTTCACCAGTTCACACTATATGAAATAGTAGAACTGGCAATAATTTCCATAACCCCTCTCCTCTGGAAGCATCCCAAAGCCTTCACGGAGATCCGTTTTCCTGACTGTTAAAACACGAGAATCTTTAGCATCCAGTAAACACTATACAAAATTCCAGGACAGGAAATGGAACACTAACAAAAATCCCATACCTGAACTAGGCAAAAGTTTACTGTCTTGGAGAAATAAACCCTCTGAACAACCCAATAGAGCTATCCCACCCATGTGCTTCAAAATGGCTCTTGAGACATCTACATTTTGGAAACAAAAACATATTCAAGTTTCACAGACTATGCTTACTTAGCCTGCCAGAAAACTGTTTCATACTTTGTCTTTTTGTTGAACCAGCCAGGAAACTATGTCAAAATAGACAGCCATTTGCTAACAATCACTCATTCAGCCAAGGATGATATGCAGACACTTTGTACATAAAGTAAGAAGACACTGTCATTGCCCTGAATAAATTATAATTATATAATTAATATAGAGATAAAGCACAGAGATAAAGCACAGAGATAAAGCAATGCCAGTGGAAACAGAGGAAGAACAGCCAGAATGTTTAAATGCAGCAAAAACATAATGGGTACCAAACTATTCCTTAAGTTTAGAGGGACGACCACAAAATAAAGACATTATAAATTTAAGTTTACTGCACAAGGCTCTACTTGATCATCACTCTTGTGGATTGTTTCTATCTTATTAAAACTGAATGTCAGAAATTAAAAAAATATGATGAAGATGTAAAGATGATTGACACAAATGACAAGATGGGTTAGCATTAGTGAGAAAAGAAGGAAAAAAAAAGAAGGTAAAGACAATTGAGCAAGGAAGGAATAGCCTATGCAGCATGACAGGCTCAAGAAATCACCTTAAGACCACAAAGGTATTAAAAGTAAGGGAAACTATTTCATATCCAAGTAGGTTAGCAGGGATACCTTTTCATGTGTTTGAACTCATCTGCTTATCCTGTTTCTGAGGCAGTGTCTTTAGAACTAGGTATTTGCTGCCCAAAAGTTTCTTTTTTGTCAGTCAGTTTAATTTTGCTACAACTAAACCGGCTCTTGGAGAAGAATTAGCGTGCTGTGCTACTGCAATTCAGCTAGGTCAAATTCTGGATGCAAACCTAAAGGATGAAAAATATTTAGGGAAAACCCCTCTACCTCCAATATTTGAAACAGAGTGGTAGGAGATGTCTGCATTGAGAAATTGGAGTGATTCCAAAAGGCACAAAAAAATATCTTTCTGCTACTTGATAGTCATTAAGAATTTTTTTTAAAAAGGCATCAGTAACATGCTGACCACTAACAAAACATATCACTGTAATAATAGTCTGTGGAAATCGGCGTGTTCATCGGGGCGGTGTTTGGGACCTCGCCCTGCGCTCGTGGTGCCGAAGTGTGAAGCTCTGGTGCCACCTGCAGGGTCTGTCCCTCATGTCACCGCACTCTGAGCCTCCTCTGGCAGCTTCCCCGGCAGAACCGCACTGCCGCCCGTAAGCCGGGCTCCACCACCACTGCTCTTTCCTTTGTACCGCCCTCACTCGGACCCAAAAAGGCAGAATAAACCCAAGGTGAGGCTGCAAAGAACTCAAGGATAAATTGGGTCTGTACTCAGCAATTTATTACAATTGCCTTTTATTAGATGACATCATTCCTGTGAGCTTATTTCTAGTATGGCAAAACACGTCACTAACCAATTATGAAAAGTCGGCAAAGCTGATAAAAAAATTAATTTATTTGAACTTCTGCTCTATAAAGAGAGGCGTGATTGCTTCTTAACATGGAACAATCCTGCTCTCAGCCAGGGGACCATCTTCAGCCAGTACCAGGCCAATGTTTTCTTTAGATGCCCCTTGCTATTAGCATACTTTAAAAAGCCCTTCATATCTGACACAACACAGACCAGTTTCAACTCTTACTGAGCTTTGCCTTTTTATGTCTTCTCCCTGCATATACAGGAATATATATATGTATATGCATATTCACAGCTCTGAACCACATATTCTACAGATTTATTGCTGGAAATAAAGAGTTCAAATATAAGAATGAGGATGATTTTCAGATTTGATCCCTCTACATGTCAGTTCTAAGAGCAAAATAAATGAGATAGAGGGAGCACACTCCTGCATTTGCAGAGACTAAGCAAATTTCTACCTTTCTTCCTGAAAGTGCTGGCCCCTGAGGTACCTTTTTACCTACCCTGAACAATGGTATTGGAGACAAATAGCTTTATTGCTGATTCCATCAAAGTTCTGACTTACCTTTGGCATCTAGCAGATTTGTTTCTACTTGGGAGAGTTCAGTTTCAGGGCATTTTCTGGTTCCTTTTGATTATTTTTGGCAGGGTTCTCTGTACTATATTCAAAGTGAGATCACTTTGATTACAGAAATAATTAAATATTTAGGATAGACAGACAAGATTTTTCTTTATGCAAACTAAAGATAAGTTTAAGTAATCAGCACCTTCAAATTTGTTTTGTTTGGAAACTGCTTTGCCTCTTAAAGTGACTGATTTCATGAACAGCAGTGACAGGAGCTTGTGTTTGAAAAATGTCAGTTTTGAAAGTATTTGAGGTTAAAAAGAGTTAGAAACTAGCACTGGCATTTTATTTCCAGATTTGTTTTTCGTGATACAATTGTTAGACACTGCAGCCTTGAACCTGATGTCAAAAAAAAAAAAAAAGAGACCAGAATCATAGCAAATCTTGTCATGTTTCCACTCTACTGGTGACATGGCCTGTAGAGCTCCTAAGTGACTGGCATAAGTCCAAAAGTGTCATTGTTTGGCTCTGAAGCCCTCAACCCTAACAATGCACAAGTGTCTCCACAAACTGTTACCTTGTACCACAGTTAAAAGTGAGCATGGGCTCTGAAATGTGATCTCCACAGCCTGCATTCCTTCAGGAATATCCATCTGCTCTGGGGTGGGTCTTCCCTGGACAGCAGTGACTATTCTTCTCTGTCATAGAGCATCTCCTCTGATCCCATGTTTTGTTCCTCACTCTTTTTGTTTCCTTCTTCTCTTTCCATTCAACATTTTATTCTCTTTCTGGAATACATTTCCACAGAGGTTCCACCAGCTTGGCTGCTGGGGTCAGCTCTGTCCTGGTGTGGGTCTGTGTGGGGCAGCCCCTGACCTCTTCCCACAGGGGCCACCACTCCAGCCTCTCTCTGCCCTGCCACCAACACCTTGCCACCCACACACAGCATAAAGTGACTTTACAAACGACACAAAATTAACTCCCACTCATACACTTTTTGTTCCTGGTCCCTTCTCTCTAGAGACGGGTGAGGGTTATGCAGTGGAGGAATGACTGCAAGTGGAGCCTTGTGTGACACTTGTTAGAGAAAATGACAAGCAGATAGTGCTGGAAATAGGCTGAAGAAAAAGACAGTCTAATGATTTGTGCAGCTGTCATAAATGAGGGGTTTAGGTTGTTCAAAGAATCTCCAGAAAAAGTGTCAGCAAAAGCAGGTTTAATATTAAAGTGAAAGCACAACAGGGTTTGTTGGTAAGGCCCATTCTACTATTTAATAGATAGTTAAAGGATGCAGAGAAAAATTGGACTGAAATCTAAAAAAATCAATCAATCTAAAACTCAAATCAACTAAAAATATTTATGAAGAGGCTGGACATGAAAAAGAGTAAGGGTAGAGATGCTGAAGCATAAAAGGAACAAGGAGATCCCTCCCCACTGAGTCACAAAGTTCAGGGTAGAACCCCCTTGCTAAACTTAGCCCTGAACTTGACCAGCAGTTTAGGTCTAAAGGTTTTAACAGCACTTCAAGTTAATAGCACTCAATTGATAGCTCAATTTAAACAATTTAGCAAAATATTCCTGTAAAACTTATTATAGTACAACAGTTACTCACTCATAGGCCTAAGTTACTTACAGATCTAAAGCAGTAAAGAGGCTGAGAACGCAACATTCACAGTAGGTTTGCTATAGCATATTCACACCTGCACACACACAGACCCAAAGGAGTATGTACAAGGTATATACCTGTGAAAATTCACCTTGAGTTCAGCAAAATACTCACATCAGATGCCTTTGCACCTTCTCCATGGGCAAAGGGTTGAGCCTCTGGGAGTGGGGATTTCAGCCCAGGCTCCATCATGGGTGGTCAGGGGTAGCACTTTAACTACAGCAAAATTGAGAGTTAGCTGGCCCTAAGAGTTGTCCCACTGAGGAGAAGATTGCTGGCTGCAGCCCACTGCAGTCCAGGGGAGCACAAAGGGTCTCACACTCAGGACCACTGCTTATAGGATCCCATGAGAAATGGCTCTAGTCATGCTAACTTTCCATCCTGACCACAATTCAGGTGGGTAATGTTCTTTGAAGATTTGACAACAAAAATGTTATTCTGCTTGGGTTGTTATTCAGGCAAGAAAAATAAATTTCCAAGGCTGTTTGTTAAGAAGCAGAAGCTCTTTAGGCAGCTCCCAAGTTCCTGGGAGCAGATGGTGTTTCTGATAAGCTCCAGAGGAGCTGAGCACAGGTGCTGTTCATCAAGGCCATGGCATAACGAGCATTTCTGAGATCATGGTGTGGCCTGAGGAGAAGGATTACCACCACAGCAGTAAAACTGCAGTCTGAAGAAAGAGATTTAATCCCAATCCTTGCCAAAAAATTACTGAACAGTACTTAGCAGTTCTTTAAAACAACAGTGAGCAAGTTTTCTAAGGCAGGGAGATATTTTTTCTCCTACACTCAGATTCACAGCTAACAAATCAACTGAATGAGTATGCAGTCAAAACTTTAGCCACAGAGGTGGATACCTAAAACAAGCCAGGTATTCTAGGTATTACAGGAGGTAATGAGGAGCATGGCATATTCCTGGAAGGAACTACACAGAGTGAGCTCAGACAATTGTTACCTAGAGTTTTAAGCACAGGCTGCTAAAAATGCACACACTGCTGAGCTGGCCCCTCCACAACTCTGTACCACACTGTATCAAAGCTGACAGACTCCATAGACCTGAGCTGGCGCTTCACAACCTCTGAACTAGTGTCTCTGCATCCTCAGCACCCTTAATTTGCCACCCAGATAAATCATCCATACATCATAAACAACTGCACATCCAAGGATATTCAGTTTGTTCCCATATCCAGGTCCCTTTTTCCAGAACCTTCATTTTTCTATGCTTTCTCTCTGCTGTGCAAAATTGACATACTCACTCCCATCCAAGCCCCAACTTGAGACCAAATTTTCTACTACCATATATAAGTTGGCAAATAAAAGCTACTTGTTCAACCTCGTGCACACCTTCTCTTGGACAAGACTAAATTTAAAGTTCAGGATTAACTCACTCTTGCTCTGAAGAATTTTCTTAAGGTATCCATTATGTTCTTTAAAAGCTGTAATGCAGTTAAAGCATTTTCCATTTTGCAAGTCATCAGCCAGGACAACTTCAAAATGTTAAATGGTTCGTTTAAATTAAAGCACTGGTTCTATGCTTGAGTTTAATGCTTTATACCAAAATCAATATGAACACAATGCAAGTCAGAGAATTTAAACAACTGGAGAATATTAGTTCTGCTTTTCAAAGCTTCAGACTATTTAGTAATCATTTTCTTCCAAAGAGTAAATCATATTTTTAATATCTATATAATCTAGAATCCAAGTAAAATAGATCACTCTCCAATCTCTGCAACTGGATCAAGCCCTGTCTATTTCAAACAGGAGCAGCTTGCTTGAGGATATTATGGGGATTTCCCAAATATTCAATCACTGAAATAATATCACATATTGGCTCCTAAAGTACAGCGTTATTTATATTACTTTCAAATGCAAATGACAATGCCTCTTGCTGAAAATCGTTTCCAGATCTGAAATCACCACCTTCCAGTCAACTGAAATAAATAAGCATGCTTTTTAGTAAATCCAGTGGTTCATTCAAAACTAGGTCTGGGTTAATGAGTTCAGGACAACTTCCCACACACAGATACTAACATTCAGATACTCATGTCTGATACAAGCCATTGTTTTTCAGCCAGTCTCAAGCCAGTTCCACCATCCCCATTCACAGCAAAACCAAAATGAACACACAGCACTTTATTAGGGTCTCCCAATGGCAGCACTTTATTAGGGTCTCCCTGCTGTCTATTTCTTTCCATCAGGGTGGCCCTGCTTCACATCACCACATAGTTTAACTTGCTGTACATGTAGGATGCCCATTGTTTTCTCTACATGCCAAGATTACTGTACATGTGCTGCAGTAAATTCACGAAGAAACTCAGTTTGTACTACTTTTTTGTGTTGCAGACATGGTATCACAGCAACAGCCATGCCTGCTTTTCCCTCTGCAGGCGCTTTGCTGGCTCACCTCCTCCTTGATACAGCAGCTTTATTTGGCTGAGCAGCACCAGGGCACACATGTGTACAGCCTTTGCTTCTCCCTTGGAGCACCGAACTGTGCAACTTCCAGGGGATGAAATATGGGTGGGTTTGCATGTGCTGCTTTGCTTTTGGTAGAAGTAGGGCACAGCAAGTGAATGAATGTGTGCAAACTGTCAGGTCAATAACCTGTGAAGGAATTTTTGGTTTTGTTTCACTTCCAGCAGCTGGTGTTCTATACTTTTCTCCACAAATAAGCAAAATTCCTATGAATTCTTTAAAGATCAGATCATGCCAAGCACCAATAACCATATAAGATGCTATTTGAAGAAGAGATACTAGCAGTAAAACACTGTAAAAGAACCTACATGGTTTTCAGTAAAAGTGTTGAGATTTTAAGATGTAAGTAGTGAAAATAAGTTCGGTCTTAAGCTTTTTAAAATACTACTTTTTTTGGAGTAGCTTTTAAAATTACATCAGTCACTAAAATGGAAGATATACCTCTGCCAGATAGACCAGTAAACAAAAAAACACAAGAAAAATGAAAGTTATACAATACAAATGTAAAACAGTAACTAGCATGTGTATCTTATTTTAATTTTCACTTTTCTTTTAGGTTTCTTCCACCTTTCACTGTTTTTATTGCTTCTGCTACTTGCAGTTCTTTACTCTGCTTCTTGTAATCACAATAATTCTTTTCTTGACTTAATAATCTGTTCAGTCAATGAAAATGCTATTAAAAAAAACCAAAACCAAATCAATTGAATCAACTGCAGAACTTTTTTGCAGAATACGCTGAACTAAGAAATAGCAGATTTAAGATGTTAAATATAACTGATTAAATACCTCTTTCTCTTTTAGTTATGTTCATTTGTGTATTGCTAGGTATATTGTCTTTATGTTATTAGGTATATTGTCTTTATTCACCAGATGGCATTGACCAATTCCAATAGCATAACCATTAATATGACACATTCTAATGCAGCTCTCAGCTTCTCTCTGACCTCAGTTTTTCTCTCATACAAAAGGTGACGAAAATATCTGGAATATCTTCTCATTCCCTGAAGAAATGTGTAAGAACTGTGCTCCTAAACAGCAGAATAAACTGCCCAGTGACATCAGTATTTGGATGAGATTGCTCTGGACAGCAAGACCTAGGAAAATGCTGCAGTTCTCATTTCTGTCTTTGTGGGTTTTGCACACAGAGAAACAAAAAAGCAGGAGAAGTATGAGATGCATAAAAAAGAAATGAACTTGCAAAAAGGAAATCACAGGAGTGCAACAACAACAAAATCCCTCAAATACTGCAAGGTACTACTTTGGGGAATTAATTCTTAAAAATAGTGAAGTATATTGAGTTGTGGAGTGCAAAACCAGATTTGAGCCAGTGCTGGAGAACACTAACCTGGGGTCAACGTTGGACCAGCTATGGTAAAAACAGGTATATCCAGTGCTTGAATAAATAGGTCACAAATGTAGTGAATGTACTGGATTTATCTCTAGAACCAGGAGAATCAGTTCTTGTATGTCAGTTCTTCATTGACTATTGTTTCAACTTCCTTATAACACTCCTAAAAAAGCATGAGACTTAGGGACTTTGACAAATATCTGAGGAGAAGTTGTGTGTAAATGATTGTTGCAGAATGCCTCATAATGAACATCCTAACCCTCAGAAATGGCAGTAAGCAATTCTGTCATATCATTCTGTAAATACAGTTAATTAGTTTCTTAAAAGGGCTATGGAGATTCTCACCAAAAGCCCCTTCTCTCTACGAGTGTATAATTTTCTCTGGTGGCTTACATATTCACTATTCTGGCTACAGATGGCAGACCTATGATGAATTTTGGGATTCAGTCAATATCCCAGCATTCTGCCCTTTAAATCTGGCTGTCGTGGGAGACAATTCTCAGAGGTTAGGCTTTTGGACGAAGAGAAAAAGGAAGTGCTCCCTGGAGAAAATGGGTATTGGATAGTGTCACTTTGGTTTTGCCCAAGTGGAGTTTAAGACAGCTGCTCTTCCTCCAAGAATTGATCCTTTTCAGACACTGTAGAACCTCTGCAGTAAGACTGGTTCTGTCTCTGGAAAAAGCAGGTGGATCTCATCAACCAAAATCAGTATATTTTGGAAAAGAATACACAACTTCTGTACTTACAGAAAATGTTAAAGCGAGAAATTGCTCCCACAGTCATGGAGTAAATAATAAGCCAATTAAAAGAAGTGAAATTATGTATTTGTGTGGAGCTTGGCAACATGCCCAGCTCTGCTGGATAGATGAGAGATTCATAAACAGCTCTTTCATCAAACCGACATTATCCCCCAAATGACAAGAAGAGGCAGTTCATATGTCAGTGGAGATGTCAGAAGAAGAGATTCTGATCAAGGATTAAAAAAACCCATTTATCTCCTCTACAACAATGCTGATACTCTGATGTTTTTGCTGCCAAAATTCCCAAAGCGAAGTAGTCAATAACTAAATCAAGTAATCAATCTCTCCAAATCATATTATACAAGAACAAAACTTATTTTAAGTTACTGGACACTACAGAAGTCTAGAAGATGAAGTGAAGGGAAAAGGCTGTACTCAACTGAAACTGCTGAAACTGCAGGGGAAATCTAGGTCAGGAAAATTCAATTACAAGAGCTGTGTTAGCAATTGAAAAAAACACACTAATATCAATTAGAGGGGAAAAAGCTTACTTTAACTTTCAAAAATAAATTTAAATTTGAAAGCTTAAATAGTCACAAAATATATGTTTGAATGTGATTATTCACACTTTAAATTCTAAATGGGAAATGTGTGGGTAAGCTGCACAAGTGACAATTACAATGCAGAAACCATACTACTTAGGCACTGAATTAATGCTATAATTTGAATCATGAATATCCACAACAAATTGTTCATAAAATATGCACACAGGGAAAGCGTTTACCAAATAAATTTACAAACTCAGGCAATAAAGTTATTGTGAGGATTTTTTCTGAGCATTTTGTCAACGGAAGAAAGAAAATAATGTACTGAATAAATTATCCTCCAGAAATAGCCTCTTATTTTGTGATTACTGAGGAGATTGGCAAGAGTAAAAAAACTTTAATGGAACTGAGTATTACCATTTCATTGTACAATTTATTTAAATGGAAGAATTTAAGGCTTTTAAAATTGCTGTAACTTGCAAGTCTATCTCATTTTACATAGTTGATTTGGATATATTATTATCACACTGGGACAGCCCTGCCCTAAATACAGTTCTAGCAAGAGAAGAATTGTATATCCTGTAAGGAAGGGGATGTTTTTCTGCTTTGAAAACCACTTAAATGCTATTATCACTATTGGAGTAGATTTTCTCACAGGTCAGTTGAGGTAAGACATTGAGTGAAATCTAAATGTGGGCCACCCTCCCAGAAAATGGCAGAAACAAAACCAGATAACAGACTTCAGATCAAAGAAAATCAATACAATTAGTTTTCCAAAGTTATTTACTGGCAGCTCCATTTTAATATGCAGAGCGTAACTTAAAAGATTTTGGGGTAATACCCAAAGATTCGGGGGTGGTGTTTATGTAGACTGTTACTTTTTTTTCATTTACATTATTTTATAAATATTTATTCTCAAACCAAACAATGCTGGGTATCTGTTTCCTGTATATCTGGTGCATCATGCACACATCCAAAACACATGGACTCTAGAAATAAACACTGTGGAACACTTTAAATTGAAGTGTTGTCCATCAGCTGAGATCTTAGTATTGCTTACGTACAAAAAATAACTCTAGATTGCTGTTAGAAATTACACATATTTGTCTAAAAATAATGTCTCCTGGAACCAATGCAGAAAGGAGTCTGAATTCTGTTGTATCAAACAAACACACCTGTTATATCTGTAAAAATATCTTGCTAAATACCATGGAAAGAGGCAGGAGCAAAACCAGAGCAGATTTGATGGGCTATTTATTTTGTTTCTAGAACAGACCAGTGACTTTACTGTCCGCAAAAACTACAACTAGGTTTCTTTCAGAAAGGAATATTTAAAGCATTCTTGCACAGCTGCATTCCTATGAACAGCTGTTTTAGTTCCAAGTGATTAAAAGGATTACATTTGGGAGTTTAAGTGTAACCACAGCATCCATTTTTTTTCTCCCTTTGGGGTATTCAACATCGCACTCCAGTGAATGAGTCATGTTTCAGGTTCTAATAATACATCTCAAGCCTAACCTGTAATATCTTACATTAATCAGGTTTTGGGTTCTCATACAGCTTTTCATGTTCCTGTAAACAGCTTCTCCTTTTATTCTTCTCACATACTACAACCCTGAGATTGTAGTCAAAATATTGACTGTGGGTTTCCACAAGCCAGGTCCACCAGTTACTCCAACTTAATACTTCTACTCCACAGTCCTATGTCCTCATGCCATTTTACTTTAAGTGGTAATTTAAAAATGTGATTATATCTAAATATATTAGGAAATCTAATCAGCAACACTCATATGTTCATTTGAGATGTAGATCTATACCAGCTAGTGAAGGCAAAGTATAAGACAATGAAGAACAATTGAGATTTAGAAGCTGAGGGCTTTGAGCCAGTTTTGGACTGCTTACAGCTAAAAAAAAATTCTTCTGAATCTTCATAATAAGGTGATCATGCATCTTCCTAAAACACATATGATTCTTAACTCCCTTCAGCTAAATCCCATAGAAAATTTTCCCCAAGTTTGCCATATACAAGAACAATAATTAAATATATAGCAAATGGAAGCTTAAAAGTCAACTGAAAATAATCATAAACACACATCTCCTTGTGTGAATGTTCTCTCTGAGTTTATTTCTTTCAATTTAAATTGATTGTGCACAGACAATACAACTGAATTCAATCATTACAATCCCATAACACAGTGATGTAAAAGGCAATAGCTATACATTAAAAGCATTTTAAAAGGTGTTCTAGAAGACAACTATGTGATGGAAGTAGACATCCTGCAGGTGCTCCAAGACAGAGGACTAGAAAGAAAAGCAAAAGATTGTGCCATCAAGTGGCTTGAGATAAGAGTCAAAACAAGTAAGATTGATAGGGGCACAAAACTGCCAGCAGGACGAGGCAGCAGCAAGATCATGGAAGAAACAGACATGGCCTATTGATGCTCACATTTTAACTCTCAGTACAGGTGGAGCACTCAGCTGCCATAAAAAGTAACCCCCATCACATGGGTACTGCCTAAAACAAGGCCCCACAGCTCTGGTCTGTAATTCAGACTGAGGGCTGAGAAAGATAGAAAGCAATAGAATGAATTAGCTACCTAAGCATCCTCCCAAATTTTAAGCACTTCCACTGTGCAGATGGTTTGACAGTTCCATGGTCATGAGTCTCTGTGGTACTCACTGTCTGGTTACCTTGGGACCTACTGCAGAACCATCCTAAGCCTATCCTAAACCACTGGCTGCCAAAGGGACAGCAATATTCCCAACATCATTTTATTTTCTGCTCTCAGATCCCTGAGTGCACTGAGACATTAATGGCCCTGATCAGCCTCACCTGGGAACTCCTTCCAAGCCTTCCACCATGCCTGGCTGCAGCTCAGACCAACACCTTCAGTCTCTGGTTAAGACATATGGGAGGTGTGTCCTTCTCCAAGGCTGTCACAGCTGTGCCTCTGCTTGGCCATGAACCCTACTCATCCTGTGGATTCCACAGGCTGACCTTGGATCTACCTTGTCACTGCAAACTTCCCTGGTGGTCACTGGGCTGTGTCTGCCTATTCTTTCTGATTCTTTCTGAAGCTCTTTCTGATACTGGCTCTACTATTTTCCTAAAAGAGATATAAAACAGGCAAATTCAGGCAACATCCATTTTGCTCATTAATGACAAACAAAAATGCTTTGTTTTCATTTCCATTGTCTGGTCTCCCACTCTTACATCTATCACTTCATTTAAAAGGACAAGCATTCACTGAAATTGTAGAATGATGTTACTGTTTAATGAACTCCTGAATGTGCTTTGAGGTGTAACTATTTCCCTTGATTCTCCTGGTCAAGAATGATACCAGTTTCTTTGAAGCTTGAATGTGATTCAGAATAGTTGTTATGAATGACTGTATGTGGTACTATTGAAGGGGGAAAGGGAAGGTTGTGGTTATTGGTACTTTTATTTTTTTTTTAACAATTCAAAGTAGTCAAAAAGGAAGACTAAAAGTTACTACCTTTTTATAAATCAAAAATAAATATTATCCCTCATATAATTGCCAGTCTGTTCAGTGCCTAGTGAAGAATTCAAACCATGAGGGGGAAACACACTGAAATAAGCATGGGAATTATAGCCTTCTGCCTCCTCATGGAAAAGCCTCTCATGTTCAAACAACCTGTTTGTAACTGCTGAAAGGATGCATCTTTTTTTCTGCTATGGTAGTGGGAAAAAGGAATGGCACACTCAGGAACTGCAAACTTGCTGGCACATGAGTGCAGGATTTTCTGCTGACAAGTCTTCTGTTGCTGAATGGGGTACAGACCCTGTAGCCATGCCATAAACACTGCGTTCCTCCGTGATCCTCCTGGGTGCTGTGTCATGGGAATTATGTCCTTTGTTATCAATACAGGCTGTTCTTGTAACCCTTGTTTGGCTGCTTCTTCCAGCGGTTTCTTGCACGTGCACATTTCCATTCCCACAGCATTCCTGGAAATCTTTCATTCATGGAAATATTTCATTCCTGGAATATTTCATTCCACAAAGACTGGCCTGGCTGGATTGCTATGGATGTAGTTTGGGGGAAGAGATGGTGTCCTAAAAGAGATGTTCTGCTGCATCTCTGGGAGGCTTTGCATGCGTGAAGTTTTCCACATTCCCAAAGTGGTTTTAGTTCAGAAGTCTCAGCTTCACATGTCTTGGGTAGCACCCAGAAATACAAACCTGCAGGGAGCCTCACAATATGCCCGTGCTCTGTGCTGCCACTATAGCTATAGACAATTCCCGTTGTGATCTGGGATGCTGCTCTGCCTGCTGAAGTATTCCCTTGGTCACAGGTGTTTTCTTCAGCAAGATGGTGCCTCTGAAGCTGGTGGTGCAGCATCACCTGATGTTTCTTCTGGAGATAGTCAGGGATGAGGAAGACGATGCAGGCATAACCTGTTTGTGTGGCAATGAGTGTTTGAGGCCCCTTCAGTGGTAGCCTTGTGAAACCATCCCCAGGCTGACACTCAGGTAGTGCTGCAGCCCTGTCTGTGGGGTAGTGCATGTCCCTAGAGAGGGACCGGGACCCCCACCTGCACGAGGGAAATGTTACCCTTTGCTTTAGGGCAATAAGTAGAGATGTGATCTCTCTGAACAGGGTGGCTTCTACCCTCAGGTTGAAATTGGGGAGAGGGGCATTTATGGTCACAGCAAGGGGATGTTAAAAATCTCAGGATAGAAATGGTTTCCAGACACAGACAGACTGTCTGGTACTGCTGTCCCTGTACACTCCAGCTGGTGACCAGACACCCAGGTCCACTAGAATCAAAGACTGTCCTGGTCTGCTCACCACATCCTGAGCTGCTGGTATCTCCAGAGAGCTGACCTGGGGCAACTGAGTGGCTGCACCCTGGGGCTGCACCTTGGCTCTGTTTCTGTGACCAGCTTTAGCCCTGTCCTGTGCAATAAGGATCAGACCAACTCCACACAGACCTGGACTATGACTGCTTCTTGGCAGGGAAGTGGCTCCTCTTCAGTGGAATTAAAAGGAGAAACTGCAGGCTCTTAACATTGGCTGGGTCTAATTTTTTCTTGGCACAGATTGCATGGTTTCCCTAAAAAGAAAACTTAACAATTGTAGCAATTTTAGCAATATACAGGTGATCACAGCTTTATTAATTTCTCAGCCATTGCCAACAATATTTCAGAACTCTTAGTGAAACCATTATTCCTCCTTCAAGGATAAGTATCTAAATTACCTGAGACTGCCTTTTCATCATTGTGTGGAACACCTTAATCGTACCTGAAATTCCTCTCAAAAAATAGTGCTAGGATATTAGTCCTCACCCACTAGCTTTGCAGTAGTATTTCCTCTATTTTGTTTTGTAGGGGCTTAGGAATCAAAACTGGCAAAAAAATTTTGCTAGAACTGCATTTTTTCAAAAACTACATTTTTTTCCTAAAACTGCATTTTTAACAGCATTTTAGGAGGACTATTCCTTTTATATAGCAACAATTAATTGCTCAGAGTAACTCGAACAACGCATCAGAAGCCGAACCCATCTTGCAATGCCTGAAGAACTGAAGAAATTCCTCTTCTAAAGCAGACTCAAGGTTGCTTTGTTCAGAGGCATTTGCACAGCCAGTGTGGATAAGGAAGCAATTTTCAATGGAATTAAAATTTCTCTGAAGAGCTGACTGATTCTTCATCGTATAGTATAAACACAGACAGGCCTTTGAGCAAACTCTTTCAGATTTAGTCTTTTTAGTGCCTCCTTTAACAAAATAAAATAAATAAATAATTTTTCATTTTCCATGTAAATTTTACTCTGAGATTCAAATTAATTTCCCATTTTTCTTTTCAAGAAGTGTATTTCTGTGAGAAAAATTTCAGGCATGTAGTGTTACAAGATAAGAACTGGAAAAATATTTCTTTTTTTCAGACTTAAAAATACAAGTATTAAATACCCAGGTTAGTCATATATTTAACTATCTGTCTATGCTACAGATTAAAATAGCAGCCTATTTTGTTCACAGATCTCTTACAGGCTTGTCTTGGTCAAGAGAATATAATTTTTAAAGTGCGATTGCAGGCAAGGCTATAAAATGAACACTCTAGGGGTTGTGACACTCTTGCAGAGTCACTCTGTCACTCTTACGAGATCAGAAGAGAAGAGCTTAGCTACTTTCCTGACAAGAACTTTCTTTTCTGAACATGTGCATGAACTCTGGTAGCACCATCAGGTCCACCTCTTGTCCTGTGATAGGCTTAATCACCTCTGTGGAAACAAAATTGGCTTGTGGCTAAACAAGCACCCTCAGGTGTCCCCTGCCTGCCAGAACTGTACAAAGAAAACTACAAAAGGAAGTACCAGTCATTTCCTGGAAGCAGATTTGTCTTGTCCACCTTTGTTGTGATTTAGGGATATAACAGAAGTAATTTTTGGAAGCTGAAATGTTAGGCTGGGGTAGGAGTCTGTCCAAGACCTTTTTGTGCACAAGACTGTGAAGACCATAAAATGATTTTTTAAAGTTTGGAGTTGTTCTCTTCAGCCAAATAACTAAACCCATGATGGTATCAGTGGTATATTTAAGAGACATCCCTATGGCTGAATGAAGTGGGCTAAGAAGTCAGACCACACTGACAGTGTGTTTGGCTGGAAGTGACTGCTGGAAAAGAAAAATGGAAACTTTTTTTTTAAAATGAAGCCTTTTATTCAATTGTTAAATAATAACTTAACTGTGCAGACAAAAGGAGGAACACACCAGATGTATAGAATTTGTACATTTATATGGCTTGGGGAATAAACTTTTTCAGGAAGATGAAAACTTTGATTCTTAATAGAATTAAATTTCATACTGATCCAAGCCAGGATAGGAACAAGGTAGGAAACACATAATTGCATTATTCACAGGATAGGTTCTTCTTCATTAAGTCAGTTGTGGATGCTAGCTCTTCTTTGGGTCCTCACTGTAAGTGAAATGAGAGAAGACTTAGCTTTCAGAGGTCTCTGAACATCTCTAAAATATGTACATGCTAAATCACATTCTATCTGGCAGCTAAGATTGCTTCATACGTGTGGACATATTAAAGTGGAGTTTTTACTTTTCTTTCCTTCCATGGCAATAGTGGACAGAAATAGACACTACAAAGACACAATGCAAAATTGCTGGTTTGGTTTGGGTATACAGTGAAGCATTTCAGTGGATCCATGCAAACTCTGTGTGCTTGTTCTTGTTCCGTGGCAAATACAAGCCTGCAGGACACAGCCGAGGTTCCTTCCCCACCAACACAAGCTGCACCATTGTGCAGCTGCTGTAGGCTACAGTCACACACAGGCATTCCTTTATTCCAGCTGGTACACACTAACTCAACAGCCTGTGGTCACTTAATTGTTTAGTTGTGACCTTAGTTCTTAATTAAATGAGACTGAGGAAAATGTGTTCTAGCTGGATAGGTTCCAGGAATCCTGACCATGGAAATGCTGTCTCTCTTCTTGCCATGGGGCTGGGTGACCTTGTTCAACATAGATCTGTCTCACCCTCTGAAGTGTGTGATTAATAACTGCATCTTTTCCAGAGAAATTATATATTGAAATGCTGCATTACAATTTATTCTCTTTCTACTGCATTAGTAATGCTACCAGTATCATTAAATTGACTGCCCTCATTGGCATGTGCTTTGGACTGGCACACATCTGAGAGGGAAGGTGAACGACCTGGCTAACACCTCTCACCCTGAGTGTGGCCCCAGCTGCGTGAATGAATAAATGGTGTCAGTGTAGAGCCGACACATTATGTCAAAAGCCAGGAAAGAAGTGATGACCGTCCTGGAGAGCAATTCTTCAATGCTTTTCCTGAGTGAATAGTGACACAGACTGTTTTCCTTGCCATCCTCCTTGTTCTCAGACTTACCAGCAGTAAAGGTGGCTTGGAAACCAGAAGCTGTATGGGCACCATCTGTGACGAACTCTACGAGCATAAGATTACTAGAAGCAACTATGCCATTGGGTATCTTTGATCCACAGGTCTTGTCCATTAGAACTGGAGAAGACTTGCTGGATCCATCATAAACTTTAACATAATCACCCTGACAGCCTTTAGTTTTCTGCAGGTGGAAGGCTTGAAAGTGCAGGGAAACCTGGAAGGGAAAAGAAAATTGGGAAAAGAAAATCAGGAAAAGTATATAAGTATACTCCTTTCACAGGATGTCCTTTAAAACAGAAAGAATCTAAGCTGTAGCCAAGCACGGACTCACAGACTAGAACTGTTTACCCAGCTTTGTCTCTCTTACCCTGAGGTGCAGGGTTCAGATCTAATCACTGAATGCTCCCATGCTCAGGGTGCTTTGCCTTGATCTTGCAAACCTGAAGCCCAACATATGGAGGTTTTTCAAAATCACAACTCTGCATTGTCTTTGCCTATACCTGGCTTAAGTACAGGAGAAGTAGAGACTAGTCTGAAATTTCTCTCATGGAGATCTCATCTGGCAACTGCTGTACAAAGCACAAGATGCTTAACAGAGAAAGAAGTTTAGCCATGTTTCAAGATCACTATTAACCTGTGATTACCTTTCTGGATCGGGTTCGGAGGAGCCAGACACAGTTGGTGTTATCTGAGTAATTCCTTGGGTGGTTGGCAGATCTCAGGGACCCAGAAGGTCCATCAAGAATAGTGCTGCAGCGACCTGAGGAAAAAATGCTTGCTTCAGTATCAGGATTGCAGAAGCTTTCAGTCATTCACAACTACAGTCTCTTCAGAAGGGACTGACCTCTGTTTTCTCATCTGTCAGCATTCATTTCAGAGTACTGGCACATATTGATTAATATGAGGAATCATTTTGTCCTAATTTTCACATAATGCATCAAAGAGGAAAGTAAAGTAGTGCTTTGAAAAGCATTACTTTTTATTGATTACATCTGTCATTTAGTAACAGATCTCTTTCTACCCCTCTATAAAAAGTGTGAGAGGTTTCAATTCACTGCAGTTGGTGTCACTGTTTTCCACTGAGAAGGGGAAGTGATGTCAGAAGAGTCAAGCACAAATATGATGCCTCTGCAGAGCTTAAATTCTAAGCTTAGGAGGAGCACTTGGAGTGCAAGAGGTAATACTTTATTCATCAGTTTTTTTTCTCTTTGATTGAATAAATTTCTGTGATTGTTTACAAAAATTTTTTCTAGCTGAGGTTAAATATAAAGAGTTTAAGCATACAAACTTAGAATGACAAACTTTTGAAAACTGGACAAGGCAACACGAAACAGTTCTACTTCAAAGGAGTATACAACTTTGCATTTCCTCCCAGAGTAACCCTGGTGGGTACCAGGAATTTATGAGAGTAATGTCACAGTCTGAGGAAAAACTGCTGTCTCTGTAACATGCCCAAAAATGAGTTGAAGATAATGGGGTGGCTTTGAGATACTTACTGCAGTTGTAAAGTTTGTTGATTTTGGCCACATCCAAGTTGCTCATCCCCTGTCTCTGTCCAATATGTACTGATCCATCAGGAATGGGAACAATAGTTGCTTTCCCAGTGGTATTGGTGAATGTGTATCTGAAAAAACCCATGAGAAATTATGCTCTCTAGGTACCATAACTTCTTTCAGGATTCAGTGGCATTCTTTGGAGAGAGATCAAGAATTGTACATAAGCTGTTGCTGTGACTAATAGTGCTGTTTAAATAGGTCTCATTGAGATGTCCAGCAGTAAGCAGAGTCAATGTCCAGATGCCCTGCTTTGCTCCCAAGCCCAGCACTCCCTAATGGAAAGCTAAGGGATAGTGAGTGTATTGCAATCCTAGGGAGCAGCTTGTCTAAACTGACTCACGGTGTTTTTCTCAGATAGGGAACTGGGGAAACTGGTAGCTAGGAGAGAGTTATGATAGAAACTAATTCTGATGTAAGATCTGAGTTCTGAAAATAGCAATGCCATGCTGCTACTTACGGGCCATAGTGCATTACTGAGGAATAGTCGTATGGAAGACCCAGGTTATTGGAGTTTTCGAATTTCTTGAAGTCTGGTCTGTCAGCTGTAACATATTATATTGCACTTAGAGTGTGCTTCCTACCTACTCCCTTCAGGGAAGAAAGGAGAGCTAGGAGCAGTAGGATGTGTCTATACCACTTCCTACATTGAGGAGTTCAAAGTACTTACCAGGACTGATGTACTCCCACATGATCTTTACGTGTTTATCTCTGTCACTTCGAGAGTGCTCATGCAAAAATCCCAGGGCATGCTCCAGTTCATGCTGAATTACTCCTTTCCACATGCAGCCTCCTTTCATCACAGAGACAGTTTGTCCACCTCCTACTCTCCCATAGTTGGACCAGCAGCTGAGAGAGACATCGAACAACAACAGAAGACTCATGGGATTTTTATTGGCAGGCAGGCAAAGAGGCAGAATAGAGAACCTTGCTTCATACACCTCTTGTGGGAATGGGAGGATTCCTCCCTCTCCACTGTGATAGTCAGAGTGGAGAGGCAAAAGTGACCATGCATATAAAAGAATGAAGTGTATGATCATTCTGGAAGAGTTTTGTTAGCACAGAGGCTCCTGAATTCTCACTTTACTGTGACTTTAACTCCCTTGAAATAACAAGACTTTTTTTTTCAAAATACTGAAGACCTTATCAGAGCTGGAGCTAAGATGAATAACACTTTCAAGCAAACACATGTTGAACAATTCCCTCATGGGCTCTAATTGTGAGCTTTCAATTCTGATGGCCAGCGGTGTGATTCAGAGAACTGTTTATTCCATAAGTTAAAATTGGTTTGCTTTTGTAAATAGGACCTACAGTAATCAGTGTATGTTGTGCTCAAGTATGCATTATACCACACAGAAAACACGAGGTTAGATATTCTTTCCACCTCAATGGTTTGCATTACAGTGAGTTCCTGATGTACCTGATGAGCCCATGCCCTAATGAGGTACCCAAGGTAGTACCTTGGGGGTAATGAGGGTACCTTGGCACTGTGATAAAACAAAAGCCTCTCTGAGGTCACACAGAATCAGTGTAGGAAAGGACTGAAAAACAGTGTAGAAATAACTTGTTAAGTTATCAGTCAACTCACCCATCAGCAGATCTTATACTGAGGTAGTCACGCTCTGTCTTGCGCTTCACAAAATTTATACAAGTAAGTGCTTCAAATTCTGCCATGGCATCATGAATCCCTTTTACATGGCTCTCCTCTGGGGAAGAAAGGGTTAATTTTACAGGTCATAAGAGGACATTAGCAGATGCCATTAAAATCTTACATGTTCTCAAAAACAGGGCAAAAGAGGGACAAAAACATTAGCCTATATTCATTCTTGTTTTTTGCTCAGTGCTGGATTTTGTTTAAGATTTTAGCAACCTGGCACAAAATTCCCTTTATCCAGATATTTGTCCAAATGTATTCAGGTGCCTCTTTTTTCAGCTTAATTATAGTGGTGATTTTTGATGCATCTTCTTGTTGGACACCTGGAGACAACTACAGGAAGCTGTTTTGCTGATGAAAAGCAGACCACTGAAGCCCCAATGTAATAGACATGAACCTTACAAAGGCAGGTATTCTGGCAGACACCATTAGGGAATGGTTACTGTTGTCTCCAAGAGGCTGGTCCCAAAACATAATGGATGCAAAACTTCTCAATGAAATTTGATCTTTTTCTGGTTCAGGTCCTTGTAACTTAAAATTTATCTGTGCTTGCACAGCACAAGTAAAACCTTAGAACTGATTTATTCAACTGTTTGTGTGCTCACTAGACGCAAGTTTCTCTCTGAAGGGATAAGGTCCAGTTTAAAAATGAAATTTGAAATTGAAACCCACCGTAAGTAGGATCCAACTCATAGGGAATACGAACAGTCCCATCACTGGACGGGGGCCAGCTGCAATGGCGACAGTTGATGGCACTGCGACTCCTCCGTGGAACTATGTCACCTTCCTGCAGGAACTGGGAGCTGTCTGGAGAGAGAGAAAGGGGGGAAACATCTGAGCCATAGATTGCTGGACACTTGCTAAGCACACCTGGAAAAGCAAGCAGTCACTGGAGTAAGAGCAATGCTTTACTCTGGTGCTATTTAATCAGCCATCATGTGACACTGAATGAATGGCATAACATATCTCCCCAGAGAGGGGGTGGGCAAAAGCAGGAGGTGCCAATAAGGAAACCCAAGGAGGTGGGCAAAACCAAAAAGAAGAGTGTTGTCAGGAGAAAACTGTAGGAATATCTGGTGTCTCTTTGTACAGACTACTTTACTTCAACTAAAGCTACTTGAATGACTCTTGGAGGAGAAAATGTGAGAAAGACAAGCTGATAGATCAGGGAATGTTTGGAACGATCAGGGAAGAGGAAATCTTGAGCAGGGAGCATGGAACTGCAAAGCCATATGATGGCTGAATGCAAGCAACACTTCATTCAAGAAATAGGCAGTTAAATAACAAAGCATCCAAATATCCACATTTTCTCTTTATGTCCAACGAATGACAAATATTGAAAGCTAAAGCTGAAGAAACTGTCTGAATAGTTTTCAGTTGTCTCCCACACCTGGGAGCATCTTCAGTGCTGACACAATAATACAGAGAGGCTATCAGGTTTCAGCAGGCCACACAGTAATGCCAGTGGAAACACTCATCTGGTGGTGTGTCAGATGGGAACAATATTTGCACAGATTGTATGGTAAGACATTGTACCTCCCACATTGCCCCCCAAAAGCAACAAAGACAGACCCCTTACAGACAGGGATTTGGTGGCGATACCTTTGTTGACTTTCAGAATTTTGTTAAAAATATCTTCGTCCTCCTCATCAGTCTCTGTAGGCAAAGGAGATTCTGTGCAGAAATACAAGAGTATCACTTTCTCATTCCCAGGGAAAAGATGAGTCCTGATTTTTAATCTGATGATGCTGAATTTTTCCAATGATGCACATAAAACTTACAGAGCCTATTTAGGGACTGGTAGGATGTTCACTCATGTAGATGTTCAATGACACAATCTTGAGAACCTCCCAACTGTGGTTATTTTGGCATTAAGCTAGTCCCAAGAGCCATTCTCCTTCAATTATTTCATTCCCTCCCTTTTCTCCCCCCTAGCCATGATATTCTAAGGCCTCAGGGAGCACAGTTTTACTTCTTTATGAACAACTCACACTCAAATCCCAAACATAAAATACCAGAAGCAAAAATGGATGGAAAGCTTACTGTCCAGTAAGAACATCCATGTTCTTACTGGACATGATGACCTCTAGAAAAACCCTCGAAATCATTGAAATTGGAACTCTATTCCTGTTCCACTTGTCAGACTGATGTCCCCAGCTAAGCCCAGCATTGGTGACTCCTAGGCCTTGCTAGCAAAATGAGCCAACTCTGTCTGTTTTGCAACGAGTCTTGACATCAATAAAAAGCAGAAACACATGAGCTCTGTTCTTCTTCAAACCTTTGGAAGTGATTTAATTCAGGACATTACTTAAGCAGAACTATTTTTAGCAAAAGTAGCAGCTGGGGTTTTTAGCAAGGCCAAGCAATTAGCCAAAATCAGGAGACTTTGCTTTGCATGAAACACTGTGGTGACTGCATTAATTTAAAATTCCTCGTAAAGGTTAATTTGTGTTAAGCGTGTGCTATTTTCTGGAGTAACTGAGTAGATGACAATCAGCATATCCTGTCAAATATGTACTTGTAGATGGAGTAATACATACCATATATATCCTCTTGTGTAGTAACCTGCAAGAATGGTACATTAGTATTATCTCACAACTTGTAATATAACATTAAATTAAATAATATAACACATAAATTATCAACAGCATTCAGGCTACCACTGGGAGTATCTTTCACCAATGCAGCTTTTATATACTGTGCCATGTGTAAAGAAGTATCTAGGGGTGGTAGATATTCTTTGGTACCTTGGCAAACAGGGATATCATAAAGGGAAATGCAATCTGAAGTATGGAATAAGTTTCAGATTCACTCTGGTGCACTGTTGAGCAGAGAAGATTTTGCTGCACAGGTGTAGATACAAGTGGAGTACAAGAGTCCTGACCTTACTTTCCACAATGCTGAACCCCAAAGTGATCAGAAGAGCTGAATTAGCTTTTCTCACCTCAGTAGGTTCTGTTGCTGCAAAAAGAAAAAAAAAAAAAGAAAAAAAAAGAGAGAGAAGCAAAAGGGACAAATTAGATTCTGAATGCAACTTCACAGGGTTCAATAGCATGGACCTCCTCAACCATGGGAATGCCTTTGGCAGGTCCCTTTGCATGGAGGGGAATGGAGCACACCAGCTGATGCACAGGCACAGAAATTAAAAAGATACTCAGTCAAACAGCTATGAAAATTCCCACTATATTGTGCTGAGAGACAGAAGCCTGGTCATTTACCATCTAAGAATCAGCAAAGCATTTTATCAGCTTCAGTGTGCAAAGTTATAAAAAAAAACAGTGACAAAAAAATGCTTTGTCCACAGATTTCTCTGCAAGAGGTCCAGGCTAACCAGCTCAACAATATCCTCTGGATTCACAGTGTCAAAGAATAAAGTTATAACATGGGATGGAGGCTATAATTTAGCATGGGGAAAATAATCTCAGCCTGGTACCATTCTGAGTCCTAAGATGCCTTTCTACTGTGATGCCTTCGGATTTTTACCAAATATCAGATTCTAGACACAAACTGGGAGTAAAAATCTGACCTGATGTATCAATTTCTAACTTAATTGTTATAATATCAAATATCAAAATAAGTTTAAAAATTGGAAGGTCCTCCAGAGGTCATCAGTTTGTCCGCTTTCCCTAAGGCAGAAAGAGTTTTATCTATATTATTCCTGACCATAGTTTGTTTGACCTGTTCTTAAATATGATGGATGTGTTGCAACCCTATCTGGCAATCTCTTCCAGTTTCCTAATAATTGCAGTCTTCCTTGTCAAAGTATGAAACAATTTTGTTTTTCCTATTCAGCACTAAAACATTCATGTTAACAGTTATTATTTCCAAGCCCATCTGTGCCCCATTTTTTTTTTCCAATAAAAGATATGCCAAGCTTGCAGCACCTTTCCCTTTCATAATTATTGCTCAAACATACTGAGGGGATGTTTCCAGATCCCTTCCAGACTCTATCTAGCACCCACAACAAAATTGCTTTTATCGAGCCAAAAATACTTCAGTCTGTGTTTTCAGACTGTTACTTCAGTTTTATGGCAATGCAAGTCCACTGTAATGATGGTGGTTTATTATAGAAAAGTTCAGTCAGTTCCCACCAGCTGCACCAGAGAGATCCATGGCATCTAAAAACATTCTGCAGGGAAGCACATTTTTGGGATGGGTTGACCGGATGCAGAATTTATGCACCCAAGAGGCTCTAGATTAATTGAGCAGTCAAAGTCAGTGGAAATTAAGCTCCAGATTCCTAGGCACATAAAGTCTGCAACTTCTTTTTAAAACCCAAATGAGATACCAGAGAAGGCATCTGCCATCTCCTTGATGAAATGAACATCTGGTGTGATAGGGCTTTCAAAATTGTACAGCTCGCGTTTTCCCTTCACTGTAAACACTGAAAGATGTCTCAAAAGGCACAAAAAGCAGTAACAAGGATACATTAAAACTCATTGTATGCATTTGTCCCAATAAACTGGCAACTTTGAGTCCGAGCAACTGACTACCTTGAGCTCAAGCAAGTGTGTTCCTTGGTCTCTTCTAAATATACTGAGCAGTAATTTTAAAACATCCCTTTTTTCCATGCCATGAATGACATTTCAAAAGACGAATTTGTCAATTTTCTTTTGTCACTTGCTCTATGTCAAGCAAATTTTTCCAAGGTGTCTACTTCTTACACTCATCACACCCAGCCTGATAGTTTCTTGCTGTAGTTAGTCTGCCTCCAGTTTTCTTTCCATTGACCTCTGAAGGTCTGCAATTATCTCCTCGTATTTTGCAAGCTAACAAAAGCTGTTCAGCTAAGCCTGTTCCAAAGCAGAACAAAGCAAAGCTTTCTTTGATGCCCGACATCCCTCTCTCTTACAGCTGCACCGAGGTAGGCAAGGATGCAAATGATTAGCAGTCTCATTATAACATTCAACTTAATGAAAAGGTATCAAGATGTCTAATTAAAATTTTATTTTCAAGCCTGTGAAAGCACATCTGAATTAACCTAATAGACCATACCCCAAAAGTCTATGTAAAGCACATCTTTGTGAAAATACATCTGCACTCAGCTCAATAACAAGTTATGAAACATAGCCTTATTCAAAAGGCCTGTGTCAGTATTTTCACTGTAAAACCAAGTAAAAACCAAGTATGTAACAAACAGTCAAGAAAAAACAGTTGTTTTTAAAATATAGTATAAATCCTACTTACTTGTAGTGCTGTTTTCATAGTCCTCCTGCAAAACCAACAGGTAAAAGGAATTATTCTTCCATAGCTGACAAATGCAGCAACAATAGCATCAAAACAAGGATGAAGGGAGGAACTAAATTATTAGATTGCCTTTATTTATCATTACATTACTAATATTTTCTTGCAGGAAATTTATCAAACCGGGCCTCCACAGCTTCAGTCCAGGGAGAACAGATCAGCTAGAAGATGGAGCACAACAGCACGGAGCAGCTCTCACCTGGATAGGGAAGCCCAGAGCAGCGTGAAGCAGCAAGGCAGCGACGGCCAGGACCCTGGTGAGCTGCATTGTGCCGTGGGGACAGAGCACCCGTGCGAGTGTGTGCCCGCCCGCAGCGCTGCCGCCAGATATACCCGCAGAGCCTGCTCTGCCCGGCCCGACAAATCCTGCCCCAGCCAATGGCAATCCCGGCAGGAAGCGAGCTTCTTTTGCACATTTTAGCCTCTGGGCATCTCCCGGTGATCTGCAGCATCCCCGGCCTCCCACGGTCATTCGCGCTGCTCTCTAGGGCTGGCTCAGCCTCCCACTTGTGCTGCCGGGCCTTCTTGCAGGATCTTTCCTGAAATGTCCACTTTGACTCTTACTGGATAGCTTTCCAGAGTACTGGAGTGCTAGGATTTCAGAGGGTAGGTGACTCTTCTTCATGCCACTGAGATTACAGGAGGCCATGACAATATTTTGTTGTTTTGAAACATCCAACTCGTGGCTACTTAGTGAGCTTATGACAGTGTCTTCCCTGAGAAGGTACCCTTCACCTTCTCACCTTATGGTTCTGTAAGTAGAGACTTGGTTTTTCCTGTGTGTTTCTTGATGTTTCACCACATCAGGAATGTTGCCTGTGTTCCCCAATTTCTGGCAGTCTGACAGTTATAGGTGCCCTTACGAGTTTTGTGACCAGCAATCAGAGAGGGGGGAAATATAGCAGCAGCCTGAGCAGCACTTACTCATTTTGAGAATGATTAACAGATTCACTTTGCTGGAGTGCACTTGTCCAGAAATGGATGTAGGAAGCAGTGAGCAGATCTAGCTAGAAATGCTTGTAGGAGGCAAACCAAAAACCAAGGAGCCTCTTATCACAGCAACCTCTTGTCACAGCAAAGCTCTGCTTAGTGAACCATTTGTTGAGGCTGCTGTAGCTGGGAAAGTGTCTGGTCTCTGATACACTTTTGGTTTGTGTCAGGGTGAATTTTCCATGCATGGGAAAGGAAACTGAATTATAAAATGCATTGATTCTGTCTCTAGAACATGCTAGTGCTCAGATACCATCAGTGTAAATTTTAAACCCACTCACACTGTTATTCCCTATTTCTGTATTGAATAAAATGTTCTAGAAATTCTCCATGTTGGTGATGAATCAAGAAGCAGCAGAAGGCTTTGCATCTATTTGTCTCCAAATCATACCCAGTCAAGAGCAGGAGTTAGATGGAAATGCAGTCTGAATTGTGTTGGAGGGGATTACTCTTTATTTTAGTGATGGAAAGTTCACAGTGCACAGTGCTGACTATTTTAAGAAAGTCTGGATTGGCAAAGTCCAGGGATAAACTTTTATCACTCCCATGACAGGGGGATATTACTTTTCCTTTTCTGTCTCTGCACACTGGCTGAAGGAATGTATGCCCTAGGCACGGGTTAGTAAACAGCAGGGTAGCACATGGCCCTTGTGACCATGAAAGAGCATCGAGCAGCCATTGTCAGCATGCTCATCCTGCCATGTGTCCTTTGTGCACATAAATGTTCTCAATAAGCAATGCTAACTGTCTTTTTTAAATGTTTGTGTTTCAGAGGCATGAAAATCTTCCTTGTGATGAAGCAAAGCAGCTCTGGTCTGCAGTGGGAGAAGTGTTCTTCATGTTTCTCCCTCAACACAAGGACAAAACAAAAGTCCATGATGCCAGATACCTTGGCATGCCAAAACCATGCCATAAACACACTGCAAAATGGGGCTTGCACATAATCTGCCTCCACTAGAGTTTGGTGGAAAACAGGAAAAATTGGACAACTCTCAGGGAAAACCAGTCCAGGAGCAAAAGGAAGTGAGGGCATAAAATAAACTTTAAAAGCAAGTTAGGAAGGTTGGTAACCTCAGCATTTTTGTATCATGTTTTTGGGAAAATACTACTCCTGAATGACTGATTAGCTGCATGTGCTCAGGAAAGAGTGAGGGAACTGGGCTGGCAAAAATGATGCAGCATGTTTTATCCAAACATGTGACTATGCTGACATACTAAACAGTCCACGAAATAGATTGCTGCATGCCACGTTTTTCCATAAGCTAACAAATAGTGCTGATGGGGGAGAGGGTTTTTTGGGATCAAGGATGTGCCTGTAAATGCTACAGCTGGCAAAGTACACAGAACAGAGAGAGGGGGAGTGCTGGCACTCCTGGCAGTTCTGAAGATCCTACCACCTTTGGTTTGTTCCTGGTATTTAGATCCAATATTTGGTTATTTTCCAAACTGTGGTATTCATGGGGGAGGAATTGTCAGCATACCTGTTTTCACTAGCCAAAAAACCACTCTAATTCATTGGGATATTGGAAAAATAGGACATAGTTTTACTAGATACAATAAAGTTTGTGCCTCTAGTAGAGAAAGTGCCACAGAAATTGTTTTGAACCTTCAGGAACCAAACAAGGACTTCGCAAAGAGAATCTGTCTTTGCATGTGTACAAGAAAAGGATGTGGGAAATTTTGTCAGGCCTGACTCCTCCTGTCAGTATATCCCAGTTTCTGGTGGACAGTAGGGACTCCATAGATTTCGAACATGTGAACAATTATTAGCAGGTGTCCAAAACCAACAACAAAATGTCAAGAAGCATTGGACAGTGTCATAATCTGCAAGAAGTCTTCAGCAAAAATAGCACTGCTCCTAAATGACCACTACAAACCTTGGAGTTATGCCTGAGGACATAGGCTGGTTTGCAGAAGTCTGTAGGCATAACCAAGAAAATAATATACAGACATACCAATTAAAAAAAAAAATATTTTCCCTTCTGTTGATATGGGAATTCACCGCAAATATACATAGTCAAAATCAAAACAGCAGATGTATAAAAGCTACAACACTTCTGTAGAAATCTTTCAGATTTTCCTAAGTCATATGTCATTTAGTCATATGTTTAATGTGGTTGTTCCCTTTGGAATCTTTTACTGTAAACGGCTCCCAAAATATAATGTAAACCATTGAGATTTAATTATGGAAAGAAATTGCACTAACTGCTACTAATTGCTGTGTCATAAAATGCAGGGAAAAAAAATAATTCCAGGAACTAATATAAACCTTTATGTTGAACAGCTTGCTGAAATTATGTGAGAGCTACCATAACTGATTCATGGCGAGATACTAACTAATCTTAAAGTTTAAAATCATCTGGTTTTACCAAAACCAACCATTGAAGCAATGGTATGGACCTCAACTCGTAACTGAAATTGCTGTGGATTGGCATCACATGAATAAACACCACACAATTACATATGCAGTCTGGGGTTAATGAAAAATCTGAACCAGGAATATATTATTTTAGATAGAATTGCTCAGAATCATTTCCCAGGAATGTCTGCTTTGTGCAGCATTTCAGTATTTTGGCTCACTTTCATTTGGAAAAGGAGTTCTGGTTTCCGCTGAGTTCTGGGTTCATGAATTCTGAATCCCTCTCCTCTGGCCAGAAGTTTGCTCCTGTGCAGTGCTTTCAGCTCAGTGCTTTTTGTCTCCCTTTCACTAATTCCAAGTGCCCTAATCAGACAGAAATAGCTTCCTTTTCTGTGGTGGCTTTATGATCATATACTTTTCAGATATAAATCAGTCCTCACACAAGCTTTCTCTGTGCTGGCTTAAAGGACTTTCAATCCTTTAGTCTAATAATTCCACTCTTCTTGGTTCTACAATTACATTTCAATTCCTTCCAAGTTGCCTGTACCTTTTTAGTACAGTAGTGCAGTGATTAGGAGTGGACAATTTCAGTGGAATTCATGTCAGCCAATACTATGCTTTGCTGGTTGAGAGTATTATTGAAGTTCTGGCAGCTCCTGAGGATTTCACGAGTAACCAGCACAGACTTCAAGTGACTACATTGGAGACTGACATGTGTGACAAAAGACAGATCTAGACAAGTCAAAGTGGAGTTAGAAGCTGTTTTCCAGTGCCCAAGACCATACCATAGATTGCATCCATAGATTTACTTGTTCTTTGTGTCCCTCTCCACACTTCTTTGGATCCTACCTCCCAGAGAAGACCTGGAGTTGTTTGAGTTCCTGTTACACTTTCTGTTTTGCTTTCCATTTTTGAGGGCTTCCATGTCATTGCTAACACCATCTGGAGCAATGAATCCACATGGTCTGCAGGTTCTTTAGCAAAACACTGATACATCCTCCATGATATTAATGACAAGCTGCAGCTGCAGTCCTAGCCCTGAACATTTATTGAAAGAATTCAAACCTAAAATGATGAACGTTGGCTTGCTATTGGTTAGTCACTTTTCTATGCAGAGCTAAACCTAGAAGCTTTCAACTAAAGTTTGTCATCAGAAGGACAATGAAGAAAAAGATATTTTTTTGTGATGGATTCTTCTTTGAAAGAAAAATATGCAGTTAGAAAAAATCACAATAAATACATTGGAATAGTCGAAACATTGTAACTTCTAAAATAAAAGTTGAAAACCAGTTGATTTTAATCTCAAAATCTAATTTCAAGGCCAAGTTTAGCAAAGAATAATTTAGCAATTAAACTAGCATTTGTAATGATGTGTGATCCAGTGGCTATTTGGGCTGAGGGATGGGGAATGGAAGTGATGAAACTGGAACTTTAATTTGGACAATTCTAACTTCTGATTGCCTTGAAAAAAACAACAAATTCCTTTCTTTTATCAGGAGAAGCCATCTGATTTGTCTGCTGCCCTTAGGTGAAGAAAGGATGGATCAAAGGGTTTACACGATCTTTCCAGCCTGCAGAGCAATGTTATGCTGATTGCAAAGGAATCCATGTGATGGGGTAAGGTGCAAGCTGTTTGAGCGGTGCCTGGGGTCATTTTTGGTCTCTCTGCTCTCTGAAGGGAGGCAGCCATCACCCAGTGCTGCCCCAGCTCGGGAGATCTCCTTGTGACAGATTATGAAATGCCAGCCAGCTCCTCTGCTTGGTTTGAGCTCCTGTGAGCAAAGATAGAGGGGAGGTCTTGCTTACAGTAACCATGCCATGAAAGTTACCCTTGTGGGTGCTTACTTGGTAATTTAACTAAGGGAGAGGAAATTTCTCACGTCTGCATCTCCAGTAATGCATGGGAGCTGCCTGTGTGTGCTGTAAGTGGAAAGCACATCTCTGCCTCTGCAGTACACAGGTCTGCCTGATAAAGAGTCCATGGGTGATTGGTATTGTCCCTCACTCAAAAATCACTGCACTGACTTCTTCTTCCTCTGTCCCTCATCAGAAAGGCTCTCTGTGCTTTCTGACCGTGCTGCTTGTCTCAATATGTGTCTCAATACCTTTGCTTGTTATTCACACATTGGCTTCCCAACTGTCCTCTAAGCAGGATTTTTTAATATTTTAATGGGAGTCTCGAGAAGGCTGCTTTGCTGTTACTGTCCTTGTCTAATGCCAGTTCCCTGCACAACGTGAATTGCACCCATTCACCAGGTTATGGCTTTGCTTCCTCTTCTGGGAGGATGATTGGCAGCTCCTCTTGTGTCTCCTGAGCAGATGAGTCTGCACACTCTACCACTTCTGACTTTATCTGGATCCACAGAAAAATACTTTAGGAAAAGAAAGCACAGCTCTTACAGTCCCTGTCTTGTTTTGAGTGAGTTGCTCTCCAGGCAGATACTAGTGGCTAAATATTAACATTGGAAAGATTACCTGATAAAAAACTTCAAAGTTATTAAAACAAAGAATCCGCTTGCATGTTCCAGAGAGCATTTGCCTCAAAGAGAGCATTTGCCTCCAAAGAAGAAGCCAGTGATCTCTGAAGCTTTGACCACAGTAATTGATGCAGCATGGGTTCCCGGGCATGCAGGACAGCCCGCAGAGTGTTTTGTTCAGTGTCTGTGGTGAGCACGTAACCAAAACCTGGTGGGGCTAAGACAGCCACACTGAGGGGCATGGTCTGGCCTGGGGGCCGAGGGTCCAGACTGGACCAGCAGGGTCTGCCACCGCACCAGGTCGGACGGCAGCAGAGCTGGGGACAGCAGGGAGAGGGACTGGACAAGCAGGTTTGGTGCAGGGGATGCTGGAGCAGCACCAGCAGGGCTGCAGTGGGCAGGGGAGGAAGGCTGGGAGGCCGAAGGCTTTCCTGTTTTGTGCTGTCAAACAGTAGCTGGGTTGGTTTGCACAGCACAGCCTCGGCCGGGCTAATCACCCTGTCACCCCTCACTGCTGTGGATGAGTTTGTACAAGGAAACAATTCACATTTTAAAATCTTCAACTGCAACTCATGATTTAACCAGGTAACAGGAAAACCACCCTTCATCTCTTCCCAGTTTCTGAGGGCTACCCATTCCCGTCTCTTTCTTTGTGCTATGCTAGGGCTCCTGTTAAAAGCACATACAAAAAATGCACCATCGTGGATTTGCCCTTCCAGCAATTCTATCTGGAAAGAAAATAATTTTTTCCCCCATTTTGCAGCAGGAGGAGTTAAACTTGTACATATGTCTGCACCTCTCTCCCCCTTCCACTACTGATTTTATTCAGGTCACCAGGAATTTCAGGATTTTTCACCATGGGGTCTGGAGGATCCTGGAGCATGAGGATGCCAGTCTGTTGCTTTCACTGTTCCTTTGGGGAAGAGTGGACCTAACAGGGAACAGAGGATGGCTTCTACCCAACCCATGAATTATCTATCCATGATGTTTCCCAAGGGAGCTGTGGCTACATTAACCTTGGCTTACAGCTGTGATTACATTAAAGAAAAAGCTTCCACAGGGACCTTTCTTTTCCACTCATCTAGCAGCAACTATCCCATTAGTTAATGAAAACATTAAAGGCACATTGACACATTACCTACAATTACAATTTCTCAAGCCCTTACCAGGGCTCTGTTGCTCAGTGAACACATTCCTCTCCTCAGACTATATGCAGCTGAAATAAATTAGAGAGGCTGCCCTGAGATCTTCTGCTAAAGAGAAAAGCCTATCTGTGTTTTCATATTTAATTTATTTTAGATCTATCTAACTAGCTGATAGAAACATGCATGGCCAAACTCTAATCTGAATGCCTTCGAGTCTAACCTTTTGGCTTTAGATTCATCTTTGCTAATGGTTTCAATTCTCCTCAGTGAACTCAGATTTGGCTCTCAGTTCGCAGGTTTGTATGCAGGAAAACTATTTATTTGTACTGGAAGATTTGAACTGCAGCTCTGTTTTCTTACAGGGATGGTTCTACTGTAAATCTGTGCATGATGCAGTGTGAATTCAGCAACAAATCAAGGTCAAGGCACTCTGGGAAATCTTCAACTTAGAGGTCGGCTTCCATCCTTTGCACATGTATTTGCCTTCTATCTCTGGTAAGAATGTTAGGGACAAGTTCTGTGTGGGCATTTGTATTCCTCCTTTAAATTAGTAAATTCTTTTTGTAGGAAATTGAAGTAGTGAATGATGTGGAATATTCAAACTGGTTAGTCTCTGCAAATGAGAGAAGGGTGGAGTATTTATTACTTTCTTTATTCTGATAATCTCTTCTGATCTTGAAGAGAGAGAGGCCCATGTGATACTCATTTTGGACCATCATAAAAAGGAGAAGAGAATGTAGAGCTCGTCTCTCCAAGAATTTATGAGGGCCATAGAGGCAGTCTCTGTGGCCTGCCGTTAAATGAATTATGGCTGTAGCCTCGGACCATTGCAATTCTGATATCTTAAGATCTGTTGAAAGAACAAGGACTAAGGTGCTGGTTTGTGTGATGACATAACTGCAAAGAGCAGTAAAATGCAAATAGAAGAAGAAATACATATATCAAATGGTCCAGTAAATCTTTTTACCCAATAAACCAGAAAAACTCTCATTTTTTTGCCCAATCATTAAACTAAGTGGGCAGCAGACTTTCAGGCTTACTGGTCCTTACAGGAGCAGGACCACATGCATCTCTGCTCATGGGTGTACTTGATTAAAGCACTCACACACTGAAATGAATGGGCATGCTCTTTGCTATCACTTGTCCCAAACTGTGAGCTGCTCATAGCATTGTTTATAACATTGTCTCATACACAATGACAACGTTTCCATACTCCAGTGTATGGTTACTGCAGCACATGGTTATCCTAGGGTGATTTAAAGTAGCCTTTCGTTAAGCAGTATTTCCTAAATTCTTCACTCTCTGCTGCTTATGGATATCTTTTTGCTATCAGCCACTTGCTAGAATTAACAAACAAAGCCTAGGAAAAGGGAATCACATCTTCCAATACTTCACCAGAGTGGCAGGCAGAGACTATCACACTTTGAGTGCATTTTCTCTCAGACCACATTAGAAGGGGCCATTCTCCCCAGGCAACTCTCCTGTCCCAGCCCAGTTTCCTGCTTCTGGTCAAGGGGCTCCCTCATTTCTCCTCTCCTCTTCCAGGCTTTGTCCTGCCCTATGCCTTTGAAGTTGTCAAGGACTTGCAGCTCTTCTTCCTGGTGGCAGGAAGAGCAGCTGAGAACCAAAGTCTGAGTACACTGGAGCCTATATATTGGTTGTGTGTCCCTCTGCTAAGTAAAACTGGGGAGGCATGAGAAGCACTAGGCTGATCCTTTTGCTGAATACTGTCTCGGTTTGCAGCCCTCCACTCATGTCTAAATGTGCTAACCTGGCCAGATCAGAGGGGAGTGACAGAAAAGGCAGGGATAAAATGAGATACTGCCACCTGCTTAAATACTGCTTCTGAGTAACTTCTTCTGATCTGCATTCCATGCCCTTCACTTTCCTCATGTTGCAGGGCAGAGGGAGGGAGACCTGCTCCTAAATGAGCTCTGGGCTCTGCACCCTGTCCTGCCCATCAGCAGCATCACTGGGCAGAGGCAGTGCTGACAGGCTGCCATGGGCTGGTTCCACACCATGAGAAAGGGCTGGCAGCATTTGCTGTCTTGTAACTGCAGTCTCATTTAGTCTTTTGATTGCTCTCTTAGCTGAATTACTGATTTTGCCAAAGATTGTTTCCATGACTGGAAGTACTCCTGTTCCTGAGATTTTTCTCCTTTCTCATGACATGCCTGAGACCTGGTTTAGAAAATAAAGCTACAAATTTTTCAGCTTTGGGTGAAGAGAGTCCATCTGAGCTCCTCCTCACATGCTCTACCTAGGCATTGCTGCAGTCTCCAGCATTGCAGTGTGTGTGTATGTGGCACTGCATTTGGCAGAGACTGGGGTCTTGTGCCTTGTCTTTTCTCTGGCTGTGACACGACACAAAGAGGGTTCAGGAGCTTCCCCAAAGGGTTATTTGTATGACCCAGTAAGCACTGTGCATTCCACTGTGTCTGGAACAAAGTTACCTAGGTTTTCAGGATGTTTAGACCATCTACAGGTTTGTTATAAAAAAAGAAGTAAGGTATGAATCACAGTGTGCTTTCTGTGCCCCCATCATTTCCTGATCTGTGCAGAGCAAGCCAGACTGGGAAAGATGTTGTAGGCAGCCATCTCTCCTACACACCTGCCAAGCAACTGCTGAAGATTACACAACTGTTCCTGTTCCAGAGACAGGGGCTGACCTTTCCCTCCTACTGTCTGGTACCAAATGTGTCTCAACTTTGAACAGAAATTTTGACACAAGATTCATGTATTTTGCCACAATTTGGGTGAAATGCAAAATTTAAACCTCGTTGGAACAAAACCTCTTACTCTCCTAAAGCACAGCTTTGCATGATTTAAACTTTATCTCATATTTTTGACTGATAATGTCACGAAACACCTTCAGTGGAATTGGTACTCCAGAGGAGTTAGGCTGTAAAGACAAGGAGAGCCTGACAGTGACCAAGAAAGTGTAAACTGCTGCTGAAGTGATATGTGTGTGCCATGCTGGGGACAGCCAAGATGTAACGGGCTTGGGTAATGAGGGCTTTTGATACATAGTGGTGTGAGAGAAAATGTTAGATAGTGAAGGCAACTTGCATGGGAAAGTCATGAGTTTTAATATGGCTGTGTTAGGCTCAAGCTCATTTGGGAGAAGATATCAGCGTCAGCCTGAGATTTCACATTGTAAGAAAATGGAGCAGTCAAATGTTGGTATGGGATTTGTAATCTGTATATGAAATATGACAGTGGGAATGGATCAGGGGAAGACTAAGTGGAGATAAGGCACAGAGAAAGAAGAAGCATCTATCCTCTCAATAGACAGTGGATTCTCAAATGGTGAGGCAAAGGGAAGACCTACAAAATGAACAGATAAATGCAAGAAGAGAAAGAGGAGGGAAAGGTTTACAAAAGCAGAGGGAGAATATAAATGAGTTTTGAAAGTCACAAGTGTGTCCAGGAAAAAAGGACAGAGTGAGCAGGCCAGTGTAAGCAGTGAAGTAAAGACTGTGGAAAGCAGAGTAGAAACAAGTGAGAGAATTTGCACTAAGGGTTTTACTCTTCACCATAACTGTGTCAGGTTTCCTCCTCCCGTACCCAGAGAAGAGCCTCTGACCCACTTTGCAGATTTGCAACTCGAAGATTATTTACTTTGGAGTTTTGACAGCAAAGGAACAGCTGAGGACACAGGGCTTCAAGTCAGGGAGCCCACTGGGGAGAGGACAGCCTTCTGAAGCATAATTTGGGTAGTTGTGAAAATTAAGGAAACAATTTCCTACAGCTACTGAAAGGAGCACACCTGAGAGGGCTCCTTTTGAGCCTTCTTGTAACTTTTTGAGTCTTATGTCAGGGGAAGGTTTTGCCCCAGCAACTCTGGAGATTGAAAGTTGTGTACAAAGCAAGTACAGCCCTCTGGGGCAATCACAGGCAATGCCTCTGTGATTTCTACCACAAAAGTGCCTAAATCCTGAAGGTGGTGGCTATCTCAAGATCATTTAGATTAGGCCTGACTGCAAAGCTGTCAATAATGGCGCTGGCAGTAGTGTAAAATGTGAAAGACCTACTGCGCTCTTTCTCACTGGGCAACATCGATTCTGAGCAGCAATTACCTGTCAAACTTGACCAGGACGAGGTCAGATCTCACTGTAATCTCAATCTGAAAAGCTAAACATAGCATATATTTTTTGGAAAAACAAAACCAATTCCCCATCTGAACTATTTCAAAGGAAGGCATGGAGGCCAGAGAGATCACAGCAGTAGAGGAGTAAGGACACTGTAAGCACAGACCCCACCACTCTTGCACTTAGTGTCAGTAAACTCTGTGAGAGGCATCTCTCCTGATAGCTGGAGGCTGCTTTCTGCAGAGGCTGTTTTTGTAGAGGGCGTTTTTCTCTTGCCTGGAAGGTCTGGCTACACAATCTTATGTGCCAACTCATTTTATCAGAGTGCTGGCTGAAATTTGTATAATAGCAGTGTCATGGAAAATATCCCAAAGCCAGGCAAAATCTTGCAGGTCACAAGGAATGGCTAGAGGTGAACATGAACAGAATATAATTTCTCAGGTTTGGAATTAAAAGATGTGAATCTTTCTTATCTTCAATTATTTCCTCCTCTTTGTTCTACATCTCTATGTCAAGGAACAGGATCAAGGCACGTCATCTTAGGGAAAAATGTTTCTGTATTTTTCTTGGTATTATAAGGATTGAAAGTGATTCGCCATTAGACACTAAGAATTACCACTGCTGAGGTACTTGCAGCCTCTACTGATTGAGGTACCCAGCAAAAGATCCCAATAAACATAGTGAGTAACTATGGAGCAGTTCCCAGTCTGTTCACTGTGCTTTCCTGCCTGTGCCTCTTTGACAGAGAGAGGGGAGACATGAAAACTTTCATAGAAACTCAAAGGAAATATGGAAGGAAACAATAAGAGACCAATAGCTGCTGACAAACTGCAACTTTACACCAGTCAGTGACTCAACATTTCCAAAAACCAAGCTGATTCTCGGGGTTTTACCTAAAAGATGTAGGAAATACAATTTGCATGGCATATGATGTCTGCTAAAATAACCACAGGCTTCTCTGACCCTGTGTCCTCTCTCTGGAATGGGCCAAAAGTGGCTGCCTAGAAAAGCACATAAGAACAGGGCAAACATATAAGATATTTTCCCTTTGCTTTGAACATCAGTCCTACTTGAATCTTCCCTGTATTTCTTATACAGGAATTGGGAAGTTGATCCCTAGACAGTTTCCCTCATACACGCAGGATTTGAGAGACCTTTTTCTTCTTCCCTTGCAGTCTCTCTTTTCTGGGCTGAGGAGTTGTAATTTGCTCTTTCATTCCTTTACACAGAACCAGTTCTGCACCTTGAACCATCTGTTCTGATCCATCTATGAACTTGATTTTGTTTGGTGACATCCTATTTTAGACTGAAAAAGCAGGAGCTGTGTATAACAATTAAGGGAAAAGCAATCTGCTCCAAAACTGGAATTAACTGACACAAAAGCAGATGCTGCTTTGGCCATTTTGCTGCTAGTTTGATTCTTGAACTGCAGTGAAAAACATGACAGCTTTTTTTGATGGGTCTTCCCTGTCTTTATCAGGAAGTGTTTCTGTAGTGACAGTGATATCTGCAGTCTGAGAGGCAGTAGGATGAGGAGCCAAGTGTGGAAGACAGAGCCTCACCTCCAGGCTCTGCTGCAAGTCCAGAAGGACTGCTTGCCTGCTTGGGTCAGGTCACACAATGGCACCTCCTAAAGACCTGTTGTAGGGGATTTTCTTCAGAATGCCTAATACCACACAGTTCTGTACATGATCCAACACTACTCCCATGGAATTTTGCCATGGAAATGAGGACACAGCTCTTGTGTAAGTCAGGCCACAAGTGTCAGGGTGGGTGTAAATTCAATGAGAAAAACCCCATGTAATTATTGTGCATATTTCCATCTGCTTAAACTGTATTATCAGCCAGTAATTTGGAGCCAAATTTTTCTTTATCTCCCCCTTCTTTGGAGGGAGAGACATATAAAACCCATATGTGTTCAGTATATAACCCTGATTCATTACCAGAGTGCATCTTATCAGCAAACTATTTACGGTTCATTTGCAAATAAAATGGTGTTATCCTGTACTAATAGATTTAAAGAGAAAGCCTACACGAGAGTGGATAGAGCTAAGGCTTTATAGGCAACCATAATTCTTGAATTTCCTGTCTTTGCAGCCTTAACATAGCTGGAGATATAATTTTAACTGAAAGTACGAGATCCCAAAGCTTTTCTCTGCAAAGTATCCTTTACAACACTGGGGCTGCAAAAAGCTGAAACTCTGGCGTGTTACCAACTCTGAGAAGAAACAGTAAGAAAAACATTGTCACCTCTAGGAGGCAGCAGATTATTGCAAATACACAACGTGCACTCTGGCGTCTGGCACTTCCGAAGGTTTTGAAATTTCTCAAATCCCCGTAGTTATTAAAAAAAAAAAAAA